>JARQST010000304.1:1806009-1837906 GCA_030142225.1 Pachycephus smyrnensis | reverse complement strand
TAATATATATATATATATATATATATATATATATATATATATATATATATATATACTATATATATATATATACACACACACATGATCATTTAGCATTCCAATGAACCTGAGACGGAG
Organism: Pachycephus smyrnensis; assembly: GCA_030142225.1. Taxonomy (NCBI): domain Eukaryota; kingdom Metazoa; phylum Arthropoda; class Insecta; order Hymenoptera; family Cephidae; genus Pachycephus; species Pachycephus smyrnensis. Next base: position 1,837,789 of record JARQST010000304.1, on the reverse strand, counting down.
CAAGCCCATCACAACGCAGCACATTCCGCAGGTCCCCAATAGAACGCAATGGAGGCACGACCCGAGATCTTATACAGAAAGTGTGTTGCTCTATACTTGTTCCAAGCGGTCTGTTACGAGAATAAAGAGATATGATATTCGCGATCGTATAGAGTCAGCAAGACAGAAATCGGTTGATCTTGAGAATCGCGATTCTTTTATCGGTAATGCAATGCACAGGTGTGGGTTTAGGTGCACTACGGTCTCTCTGGACTAAGAGGGAGGCATTCCTACACGAGCCAGGTCAGGTAATGATACCAAGAGCAGGAGTGCAGATCGACTGCCGGTCCCGGGATAGGCCATCGACTCGGTACTGACCGATCTCCATGGCAGTTATCCACTTGCGAGTTACAGTCCGCTACTGCTACTGGGTCAAACGGCAGTGCTCAGGGGCACGGGAACCTCGATTCTCTATGCATCGTCTAACGTTGAACTTCCTGAGCCGTGAGCCATGAGCCAGCTCATCCATCCATCCAAGCATGGCTGTTGTATATATACTTTGAGAATATCGTGATGAGACCATCGCCAAGGTACCTAGACAGATAACCAGTTGGTAAAGGGTCTCGAAGGTATAGAAATTCGATTGGAACTGAAGAGTCATCTTCGGCAGGATAAGAACGTTCCTGGAAGTGGTTATCGGATTGGCGAAATCTATCTGCTCATCAGCTGTAACGATAATATTGATACGATTAATCTTAATTTCGCAGGAGATGAGATTAAGGTTTGAGAGTGAATAATTATAATTAAATGAGAGTTATCACGTGTTGTAGCTAAGGGATCTGCGGATAGGACGTCGAAATATGTTGATCCTATTCCATTGAAGTCAAGGAGATGCGAAAGGTCGTGCACGGTAAGGGGTTTCTTTGAGATGTAAATTCATACAAGCCGATGAAAGATCATACGACAGTCAAGAGGGATGCTTCTTGTACAGTATAAAGATATACTTTGAAAAAAAAGGTGTAATACGAAGTAATATCCACTGGTAAGAAATGATAAAAAGGTTCCCATCGACCCTCTCGACAAGTTTCCACGAATTCGTTTTCAGGTACTTCAGCGCCGTTTTCCGTATTACTTCACTGCCGTTATCCGTAACAGGTGCCTCGCATACAAATAGGCCAATTAGCCTGTCGGCGTTGCACGGCGAAGCTCTGGTAACGCAGCACGATAATACGAATATTATGATAGACAATTTACGATACAGCGTGTAAGCGTCATATTTCTTTTCGAAAGTATCGCGCTGCCACAGGCGGGATGCGTGTGAGCTGTCCATCTTCATCGTGGCTCGAGCGGGCGCTATCTTCCTGGGCCCATCGCCAGCCAACTAGCCAACTAGCAAGAAATCCAGTCAACTAAGCAACTAAGCAACCGCGTCTAACCACCAAGGGAAGCTTGGACCAGACACGTACTTTCCATATTCCATAGTCAAGATCGATCCAGACAGAATTCACATGTAACGTGGTTATACAGTATCCAACCTAACGCCTTCATTTTACAGACACCCAAAGCGCACCTGTCTTCCTTCAAATAATGTTACGAAGCATTTCAAGGTTAACGAGAACGGTTCATCAAGAGGAAGATAAAGGTCATGATAGTAGGTCTATATGTTTTATCCTGTGAGCAGTAGGCCATATGCCTAGCTATAGGTAGACTAGGTGAACTTCAACCCTTAAGATCGAACGAACCACTAAATTCAACCAGGTTACACTCCAAGTCGGTCTAAGCCCGCACGAAACGCTTGGTTAACCTTGAACCAGCGCATGTTTATCGAATTAAGCGCTGTTAAGCGAGTACGTAGGTACAGCTAGGTCCAGACGAGAAACGGTCCGAGGAGAGATGCTGAAGGTGGATGCTGGTGCTAGTGGGGGCGTGCGATAGTTCAAGTCGTGAGCGGGCAGCCCCGCCCGACACGACCGCGGAGCATCTCCGCTCTGACCCCCGCTGACTTTCCTCGTCCTCCGCTAACCCGCGAATACCAAAGAGCCCTCCAATTCCCCTGGTGCTCCCTGGCACCAATCCTCTCTCTCTCTCCCTCTCTCTCTCTTTCTCTTTCTCCACCTCTGCCCGAGTGCATCTCCGTGGAAGCTACCCCACCCGGAGGCACATCGCCAAGGGCACCGCTCCGAGCCCGCTCCTTCCTCCTTGCACCATCTTCACAATCTACTACTCCTACTCTTCCCCATCCTCATCCTCATCCTACTCCCTAGCCAGGAAAGCGGCAAGGAAGGCAGTGATAAGTGTGGGAAGGGCAGGTTGCATAAGATCTAATATTATGCAAGCGCAGCCTGAATGCGTTAGATCCTGGGTCCGCTTACATAGGTACACGCAGAACATAGCTTGCTACAAGCGAACGGTTTACTCTCTTGGTACCTGCATAGGAATCATAGGAGCGTTGACCCCAGGAAGTGGCCATGAAATAGTCATTCCTGAAAGGTCAACTCCTACCTCGTCCAGCATCGAGGTCGACTGTCCAGAAAGTCGTAGAATGAGGGACTTTCGCAAATCTATATAGACAGTGCGATCAATGGGGAATTGTTAGTGGACATGGAATTGCTCTATGTGTATCGTCACAATATAGCGATAAGGACACCAGACCGAAACGGTACCTTGTTCCCACGTTTAAATAATCGACAGGAACCCCCTCGCGGGACACTTTGATTTCTATCTGAACTCGACTAGGAAGTTGGGATCTGGTGAAACGTGTCGATCTCGTCAAATTTTCATGGGATCCAGTGCGAGCGGTCAGGTTGCACTACGAGGATGATGTACACTCGGTACAGCGTACTCGTACTCGGGTTACTGAGGTCACAGGGCTAAGGCACTTCTCACGCCCTCGCCTTACCGGGGAGCACCCACTTAGACGAGTTGAACATATTTTAATACTAGCGATTAGTATAGTTGCTTAATTGCTGTGAACATACGCGCGTGACGTTACATATCGATCATCGCCTCGTGGAAAGAACCTTAAGGTACATACGCCGCTATAGGAGCTCTTATGTTTTTCAGTCATGAGGAAGATCCGTTACACTACACGCGTCATTCTACCTAAAAAAACTATGTAATTACAATTTATTCCCTTACTTCTATAAATAATCGGTTCATCTAATGTCAAGCGATTGGCTTCGTCCACGTGTAGATCGGAAAGGCTGGTGGCATTATGTGCCAGGCTGAGATACAGGGAGTCATAATGTCAAGAGAACCTTACGGCTTTCTTACCGGAGTCGTAATAGGTAACAAAATGAAGGGATCCATCGGTTCCGGGTTTGAGATGCTCGACACCACCTTTTAGATGTAACTCGTATTGTCCGTTAATTAAACGTGTTGAATCAATCGCGTCAAATGATATTTCACTTTACGCCTGTATATAAGAGCGAACATTGGGATAATTTATTGGCGACTTTTATGAAAGGTGAAAGGCCATAAAAATGTTACCAATTCGCAACAGGTACCGTTTGTTTCATATTAACTGTAATTTTGCCATTGCCTGTACACATAAGTGTCCTGAACATCTTTATTTCTAAGATACTCCACTTAAGTATGTTTTTTTAAATATAGTGACGCAACGCAATTGGGGGTGTTAGGTTAAAAAGATTCGACTCGCTCTACGCTTGGGGGTTTTCATCGATTATCATTTCGCTGAATATCCCATGCCGGGATACGTATTAGTCCCGTAACGAATATTTATTAGAGCAGCGGGTTAATGAAAGGCCGGCGGCCGGGTAATTGGTTTAATTACTTACGCTTCTGTCGTCACGGAGTTATTTCCCATGGACACAATAGCAACTGACAAAACCAGAGTACGTCCGTCAGATCAGTATAAATCATTATAAAAAGTAACAGAAACGTCGTACCATAAAATTTCACGCGCAGAGTAACAAATTTACATCGCAATCAAATACAGTGTAAAAACAATTTTTACCAATTCGATTCAGCGATTACCAACACAGAAATAAACTATATAACCACACAGGAGATATAATATGCCTCCTATCAAAACGTATCCCAAAACACCATTCACACGCGTGTAACAATTTATTAAATGATTTCTTCAAAGAAATAATTGCTACATCACTTTTTACAAGTAATTGCCATACCGATCATATAAAAACCACTATTTAACTGTAGTTTCGTATCACAAGCCAAGAGACTATTATATAACAATAACAATCTCACGCACAAGTATCTTTCATACGTAAAGATTCCGGAGCGTCGCCGCCAATTAATTATGGACCAGATAACAGAGTCCCTAATCAGACTTATCTGCTGACAATGCTCGCGCAACGTAAGCATAGACTAGTGCACCGTCACCTAGTCTCTTGCTGAGTCGTATTCGTTTATATATATATCCATATATATATATACACACACACACAGAGCTATACATATAGCACAAGCTGCCGTCTATAATCTGTAGTTTAGAAACAGTATACCCTGGATCTAAGATCGTATCTCGGAATGCTCCAAGCGCGATATGACCGTTGCCTGTTGCTACTTGTCTTACCGCGATCTAGCTTCTCCACGCGTATCCTTTACCATTCGATGAGATATATCTCGAGCGACAAAGCGCACGAGCAGTGTGTCACGCCCTTAATGAAAACTGTCCAGAAGTTGTGATCAGGAGGTTTATCAGATAAATTTTGAAACGGGCTTGTTGGTTTGAATTATTCTGAGAAACTTTTTTATTATATAGCTCACGGTTCAAAGACCAACGAGAGAAAAGAGTTGTATAAATTTTTGGTCCTCTTCGTATCTTTACGGTTACGAGTTTGTTTACGTTGCGTCGATGTGTCTTTAACTCGGAAGAAAAGTGCGTCAGTACGTTAATACGGTAAAACGTTATCTAGATTAGTAGTAGAAGGCTTCCGGCCGCCAAGAAACAGTACGAGTAATTAATCAAAGACAATCAAACTCTGGGAGCCTCCACTCGGAGCGACTCCCAACAGGCGAAAGATTATCACTCATCTTTCCTGTTGTAAGTAAAACTGGGAAATTAAAGCGCGCAAATGTCTACTGAATGCGGATGCGATGTCAGATGAATCGAATTAAGCATAAAGAGTATTAGAGAGAGGGAGAGAGACACGTAGTGGTTATGTTTGGGTTTTGCCGAACAATCAAAGGAAGTTAAGTATGTCTGAATCCAAATGAATATAAAGTTTTCATTGTTTTCTTTTTACTAGTGTCATTATACCGATATGGAATCAATCGAGCCTTATAATCTTGACAAATAAGGCATGATTGGATCCAATGGCAGGACTAAAATGTGTCGTTTCTATATGATTGTACTACCAAAAAATAATCTATATCCACCATCTAGATACTATACGTCAGATAATCCTAGCAAATAGGGAACAAAAGACATTGAACAAAGCCTACCAAGTTCAATGTCCCACTTTTTATATATGCAAGACCACAAAGCCTTATGACTTTATCATAAATTCGCATTAAGCCGATATAAAACAAATCTATCAAGTATACATATATACAGTCACTCGGCGCGATACTACAGTGACATTGATAAGTTAAATTTGATTCTTTTATTATTCCTCAAGATCGGTATACCTAGTCGTCAATTAGTTAGAACGCTATACAAGCGGCAGAGGATTATCCGACAGCCAAGTCCTGCTGGTTGGCTGCACTGGAGGCAAAAAAATGTTAGCAGTCTCATCGCAAAACTGCACGACTGGAAATTCTCCTCCGGCAATCCGTACATACTATACCTATATATCAATACGCGTACATAACATATACGAACGGTACTGCGACAAGTTTGCTAATCGCGGAATACGGGTTCGCGCACGTGCACGTAAAGTGCTAATCTCTAGCGACGTTTATCCCTGCGAAGTCCTTGATGAATTCTCAGTCATTAATTTGCATAGAATCTTTCTCATTGAGTACCGGACACGCCCTGCTGATATCTACATGGGTAAATAATTGGTGTCCAGCTAAGCCCCGACCACATTCATTCGCATGTCCACCGTGTGACAGGCCTTCTTTTGTAATGTTTGACTTTAGAAAGGAAACGAAAATAAAGAACGTGTGCGATTCGTATGAAAGGCGTTACGGAAATAATGAGGTAACGCTAATGCGTTCCAAGCCGTGGTCCCACGTATGTGCGCGCGCCCGCATATGTGCCCCTGGCAGCATAACAGCTGAACAGTAGAAGAATAATTAGCGGTGGGACAAAAAAATAAATGCCTTCTTACGATCTTCATGCCCTTAATTATATTTTTTCGTGCGAGGGATTGAGATTGTAACGGCGGCATTAACGGCTAGACTGTATATAATCCCGTACCGGTGTTGTGTGGTCTGGTGCTTACGCGCCAATGAAATTCTACGACAAATATAAATGGCCAATTTGGTAGTCTATACCGACGGGTCAAATTCTAAATTATGTATTTAAACGGAACTTTACTGGGGAGATTTAGAACTAATTTGTTATACATCCCAGACCTCCGAGTCTACTCCTTTAAATCATTCTGTAAGACAAGTGAATTTATGAAGTATGTAGCTAATAAATTATTATCAAAATTCCTTCGGCAAAACAGTAGCCAGTATTCCTTTACAACTGTTCGTAAGCCTTCTTCAACAAATTTCATTCAGCTATAGCTAATGTATACATGAGATACGTTGATTTTTATTTTGCTCGTATGCAATATTGTACCAGGAAAATTCACTTTTCGGATTTTCAAGAGGATTCTGTGAAACTTTTCCACTTCAAGGTTATCCATTCGTCAATGGTCGATGTTAAAAAAAAAACGAAGGTAAGTCAATATACCCAGATTCAAGTGAAGCTCGGTATTGGGGTCAGTAAAGAGATAAGTTTTATCTACAGAAGGGATTGTTACTATTTCGCACTGTCCTATACTACGTTTGCAAGGTGAAACCAAGTCTTATGACTTTGGACTCGATGTTGAGTAACACCTAGCCCTTTAAGGCACCGCCTTCCTGTCCCGTCCACCTCTGCTGTATCTATCGAAACGCCACGCGTTTCCCAAGGCGTTTCATTTTTGGTTGCGTCACCCACCAACCGTCACGAGCACAAGTTGAATGCAACATGCAACCGTCCCTACGTATATGGTATCCACGCACGATTGGAATTTTCCGATAGTCGCACGCTGCGATTTATAGACGCGTGAGGAACGAACGTGAGTCGTTAGCCAAGAGCCAATGTTAAGCGAACTTTAATATCTACCTATCTCACGAGGAAATCGCGCATTTATTGTAAAACAATGGAATCTCGAAGGATGAAGTTATACCGTGAGGTACTCACGCATTGACTTCGTCCAAGGCCTATACCGTCTATAGAAAAGCCACATAAACGTATCCCTACGAGAATGTCGTGCGTTAAGAAAAGTCGGAAAAAAATACCTAGAAATATTTCTAGATAAAATTGTTATTTCTCTGTCCACGAGATAGTTCGATACCGTGGGTTATTAATGTTGGATACTAGAAAAAACGTACAGCCATACTCGATGGAAAAGTCTCACATAATTAACCCATAAACTAACGCAATATCGGTGGAGATCTCTATGGTTTATCCATAAGTGCGTTTTAGTATGGCTAAGCGTTAGCTACCTGCTGTACCGGAGAATTCCAGACGGCCTGTACAAAGCAGTAAAGTGTATCCTAGCTACTTCGTTCACGCATACTTCATAACCTGCAATTCTTCCGTTTAAGGAGGGAAAATATGGAATTTTAAATGGACTCGATATCATTAAGAAATAAAAGAAGGGCTGCGTGTGCTTTCAGCATAAAATAGCGATGTTCACACGCGGCAGTCTATTATCATCAGGGTACATTAACTATATTATAAAGAACCTGACTACTGATACAGCTATACTTCAGTAAGCGTGCGTGAAGGTATCCATACGGAACAAAAGCCACACGAGAATTTTTGACGGGTAAGAGAAATGGCGAAGCCTAGCATATGTATATATTTGCACGCGGGTTAACTAAACGGTATTAGTAGCCACGCTCACTACAGCCATTGTAAGCGAAATCGAATTGCCCTATACTTGCAAATTGTATTATGAAATAATTAATGTGCCGTAATGAATCGTAACGACAGGTTGGATTATTGAAAGACCACAGTATCCAGTGAAAAATTGGATATCGATTAACCCAATGGGCTTATATGGATTCAACGAGCGTGGATTAAAGTTGAACGTATAACTAGGGCTATCCCACGTATTTTTAATTTAATAATCCCACATAACGAGCCATGGCACAAGTTCATATGAGCATATATCGGCTAATGAAATTGCCGCGGGCTGATACGCGGGTCAAAGAAAATTATAAGCCAGCCGCGAAACGGCAAACACACTGAGATTATATAGCACGAACTACCGTGAGGATCCTTAAGCATTGAGGGAAAAAGTCGTAAGTTACGGTTTTGGAATCGTTGTGGGAAAAAAATATTACAAACAAACCTTTAAAAAAAGATAGAAAAAAAGATAAAGGTGCGCGGGACCAACCGGTCGCAAGATTCAATAACGAGACTAAAATTTTTCAGTGGCTTGTACATGCTGGATCCACGTCGGGAAATAACCGATAATAAGCATTAATCAGTGAAGGAGCACGAAACAAATTAGTATCCTTGAACCGTTCAGGCGGCTGCGGTACTTAATGAAAGCCATCCGTCAGCAAAGAGCGAATTAATGTGCGATACTCCTATAAAATAATTGAATAGGGATGCTGCGGCAGCAAAAGGCGTCAGCAATATTCATTAACGCGAGAGAAGTGTCATCAGCCTCTCGCTTTGTATATACATAATATACATATACACTAGTATATACGTATTTACCAATTTTTCACACCGAAATCATTCAACACGTGCGTTCTGAGATAATCGCAGGTTCGGTACAGCCTTCGTCCATTAAGACATCCGAGATATGAAGTTTCAAGTTTTCGGTGTTTCCACACAGATCAAATCGAAGACTTTCAGCTCCCACTCCAGCATCGCTCCTACTCCTTACATGTAGTAAAGTCTCGAGGGAGGAGTAAAGAGCATATCGCCAATCCTACTCCTAGCTGAGAAGTCTCAGGAAGGAGTAGCTAAGCCTGCTCCTAGACCAGGAGTAGGAGTACCTGATGAACTCGAAACGCAACTAGGTACCACCCAGCTAGTCTGACTAAACTCGACGCAACAATAATATCCGAGGAGAAAATATCGTCATGGGAAAAGAAGAGGAATTATAAAATATTGCATTACTCTTGACTCACCGGTTGATGCGCAGACTGGTGGTGGCGTTGGTGTCGTTGAAGGCGAAGGGATCCTTCTGGCTGCTGCGATATTCCCTGCTGGACTGTATCTTGGTACTTGGAGTACCACGGGAGTCTTCACGGATAGATCAACTGGTTCAAGCTGTACCGGCGGTCCCGCCGCCTGTAACAAACAACGAGAAAAACTCTTCAGCATCGCGGAACGATATCTTAAGAAATTCATTCGTCTGTAGCGCTGTGGCAAAAATTACAGTTCTCAGCTAGGTTGCATAAGACTGTCTGTCACTGATCAAGTTATAACAATAAGATCGGTAACGAGGCTATTATAACAGTACTATCGGATAAGAAACTAACGCAGTATAGAAGCCACAGTTCGAAAGGGAATAATGAAATATTACGTAAACGACTATAGCGTCTAAGAGATTTATTTGCCATTAGCTCATCCAAAGTGACCCATTAGATAAAAGCCTCAAGCCAGAATCTATTGAGCATCGAGTTATAAAATATTTTTCATATAATGAATCATATGATGGATCAACCCTGTAATCATTTACAAACTGTAGTTACCCGTATACTATGTATGTAGGATTCGCAGGACTCATCTAGATGAGGAATCTAATCTGCCTAGCTGCGAGTACTCATTGGTAGCTGGCCCGAAGTGCTTTCGCGCAATTAGCATAACTAGCGTTACTATTGATGTGAACTAATCACAACCAGTTCCCACGAGGTTCGTCTGACCTGAGTTACCTATTGCCTACCCTGTACCACAGCCGTGACGTAGCGCTAATAGCTAATAGCTAATAGCCAGTGGGCAATGGATAATACTGCGTCGTTTTCCCGGGAAAATTATTTCCTTTCGTTAGGCAATGAGAATTCATCATTATTTTCAATCTATCTCATTTTTCTTCGTTCACGTATAATATACGTATATACGAAACAGTAGCATTTCTATTCGCGGTCGATTAACTAACTGTCATATTATGAACAAAGGAATTGTGTAATGCTTTCCTTTTATCAAAAATTGTTTTTTACTTCGAACCGTAATAGACAACTCGCGTTTTCATGCGACGTGAAGATGTTTCACAGTCGATTTATTACCGGTGTACAGATTATTATGACGATTATCAAGGAGCATAATGAAATGACTTCATCCTACCGATTACGAAAGTTCGGGACGATCAGGAATCTGCTATGTGGAGTAACGTTATTGGAGCCGACCACGTGCCAGCGGGCAAAATAAATCGATCGTATACCGTAAAACGCGATAGGGCGCTAATAACATATCGCAACACTGTTTGTACAGGCTGGAGGCGACTGCCGTACCTATACGTACATATATGCGAACGGAACTTTATGCTTGGCGAATAATCAACGACGCTGCCGCGAGACACTCTCGGAATAGATAAGACGTTCCCGATGTTTATGACGGCTGTATTTGTATCGAGGGAGAAATTCGACTTTGGAGATATCGAGAACGGTAGCTACGCCTACCATTTTTCAATGTTTCTGCGCGATAAGACGCGATCGACTTACCAATGCGGTACTATATCGATGATGGTAAATTTTCGCGCGGGCTTATAATGCGAAATAAAAGAAACATGAGATCGATACCAGCAGGACGAGATGATACTGCGAAATTAGCGGGAATGAAAATCGAGCGATGTAGGACAATAACGGTAACTAATAAAAGGCATGATGGACTTTTTATAATGAAACCTAGAAGGTGACCCTGTAGTCGGAACGGTGTGTTCTCACAGTAGCGACTTGTAATGAGCGCGTAACGATCATTAATAATATCTTAATTAATTAGGAGCAGTGCCCCAAGTCGCGGGAATCGAATTAAAGTGGGACAAATATTTTCGATTCCTTTCCTTTATTTCGTAATCGTACCTTCATTACGAGAAATATAGTATATCGATACATTCATATATCTCACAGACAGAAGTAATATTACTCGACTATATTCGAAGACTCATTTCCAAATCCATGAAATTATTAATTTCCGTAGTTCCTAAGCAATAAATAACAAACGATCGTTAGCCGTGAAATAAATGAAGACAAAAGTATTAATGTCTATTTTAAATTTTTTTTTAACGTCTCCCATGGGACTAATCTACTAATTCAAAAATTGCTCTATAAACACCCCATCTCCTGTTATGTCTACCTCAGCAGTTAACCCAATCTTACACACGTCGAGTTCCTCGCATGAGTGGATATAGTGGCTACAGTGGTTGATCGCAATAAAAACTCACCGTGTATAATACATAATGGGCTCATCTTCGTAATAACTCGTAGTTACTACAGCCACGGTAGATGTTACCGATAATTCCAAACACTGCCGTATATCCCGCCAAGTATACGTATACGCACTTACGATATACTAGATATAGTACTGGGAGTGGCACTGGGGGCTTCCTAGATTTTTGAAGATTAGTTAGGATACGCGGTTGAACAAGTTTTTGGGAGGCTAAACTGCTAATCCGGTTTCAACTTCTGAACTCCAAAAACCGGGTGACGCGCCCTTAATTCACGTCTCGTGTGCCCACGTACATGTGTACAGATGAAACCGATAACTCGAATTTAGGTTACGAAACAGGCCATCCACTTCCTTTTATGAGTCGTATTTTAGAAAAATAGAGAAACTCAACCTCTTCCATACTGCACGTTACACAAGATTTAGATACCGTCACAAAACAGCTTTATTTGGAACAATGAAAAGAACGCTAGGTATTTCAAGTGTATTTACGATCAACACAATACGGCTGACGTCATGGTATAAATAACAAACTATATGTCAATATTTGTATTATCGTATTATATCTACATGGGAATATCAATCTTTTTATTTCCCCTTTGATTCCTACGAGTTAAGCGTATTAAGGAAATCCGATAAAAATTTCTAGCCTTTATTGATTTTCAGCACAAATTTGAAAATCGTCGTTATTAAAGTAACCATGTTTTGCATATCTCTTAGGCTATAAAAACCACCATACGGGAAATGCTTACAGCCGACTTTTGAAGTAACTGTTCTCATTACGAAACACAGGCGTACGAAGAAACTGACTGGCTACTCGTACCACTGAAAAGATGTTTATGACGCCAATCGGTGATGTCTTTATTTGGCCGGCTGTGACTTGTTAGTTGAGTCGAAGCCGCAATTCGGACAGTTGGGAGACGACATTGAGTCTTCTGTCGATGACGGGAATCCCATGGTCGTCGTAGATCACGTTTCAAGGGACGAACACGCCATCTTATTTTTCCATTTGTGGATGCCGTTACACTCTTGTACTGATCCATCTACCGTACCTTTCAAAAATGCCCTCCGTGACGTTTGTCCAAAAATATAATGTTATCTTTTGAATATATTCATAAAATATAAACTTCGATATAGGGTATAGGCATTGTGAATGAGACTTTAATCTGTAGTCTTGTAACGTGTCTATATGATCATTAGAAATGATCATTGTATTGGCCTATGGTAATATCGGCACGTATATACGACGAGTCATGGTAGGTCGATACCAACTGTTATAGGCATATATTTAATTTGGTTCCGGATTCGTTGACTGCCACGTTATAGATTGAGATGTCATATCTGTCGATGTTAGAAACACAGCCGTAACAAATCACGACACCGCGGAGAGTATTAGTGATAATTTATGTTGCCATTAGTTCAGTTAAATCTTTATTGAGACATTCATGAATCCGCGTAGTGCCTAGTTGCCCTATGTTAGAAATTAATGGGCTTTCGTAATGCCCTGACGTACCGGCTTCCTTAACGTTCGATATACAAAGCCGTGAGAAAAAATCTTATTTATCATTATATATCACGACTAGATATCAATAAAGGTCCATTAAAGAATATAATAAGAATCGATTATTAAGATATCCTATCGATTTAATTGACATCCTATCAACGACCAATGTATCCCAGTGAATATATTACATGGTATCCCATGCACTTTTCGAGCTACTTGATGCACCGCGTATGCGGCTTAATGAAAAATTCAATTTATAAAACTGATACCTGTCAAAAGTACGGCATGCATTAATCGCTAATAAAAATATTTAAAAAATTGACGATAAGACACGCCAAAAAATTCCCGTACGCATCTCAACGAGACACGCCCCGTGACATCCTCTCGAGCGGATCTCGTGCAGGACCAGGGATGAGGGGCAAGAGGGATTGTGAAGTAAGGTGAAGAGCTTGAGGTACGACGAGGAGAGAGGGGGACGAATCAAGGGGAGCGTGGATGAACGAGTTCAAGTCGAAGTGCATCAACCCGAAGGCTGGTGCAGCTGATGCAGCTGATGCGAATTAAGCTGCAACAGATTTATCATGCACCGGACACTCCCCGTTGTCCTCCTCTACGTGGGTTTCTGCGTCCTCGATTCCCAGCATGCTCCTTGCTTATCGCAATTCTCGTAAAGATGTCATCGATAGTTACCGGGTAGTGCGAGCACAACTAAAGATATTTTGCACAGTGCAATATAGTTCTGCGAGGAATAATAAAATTTCCCACGCGCGAAAATTCATCCATTCATATCAAACGCTGTATGGACTAACTTGCATAGTGAGACATCCTTCGATGCACGAAGTGCATCTACTATGTATCTATTGTACTAAAAGAAAAGAAAAGAAAATTCCGATATTTTTTTCGCAAAAATTTTCGCACGATAAATAACATTCCTTCGGGTAACTCCTGCCTCATTAATAATGTGATACCGAATATATTCGACGTCATATAAAAGCCGTATCGCTGCTCGACGCTCTCTACTTTTTCATTCGCATCCAAGAGCTGCAGTTTACTAGACGGCGCATCATTCGTCTCCCTGGCTAAAGATGTCATTGATTAAACGAGCAGGAAGCGGCAAACGGAATATTTCTGCACACCATTTCCAGCGCGTAGATACTTAGCCAGGTATATATATACAATATACATACGTATATATATACTATATATCTCAAGAGTGCATCCCGTGCACGCTGCTTTGTACCGTTTGAATAGGCAAACGTAAGACGCGTTGTGATGCATGCCGAGGGCGTGTACGAGTCAGCCTTTTCATCCTACGAAGACTCGTACAATTAAAGAGACACGATCAAAGGCCGCATCCTCTGCGGAGATCCTAAGTGTACCTACCTACCTAGCTACGTGAAGAAGTCGAGAGTATAGCGTTGGTCTAGAAAGCACAGAAAGCTCGCAGTGCATAGTATTCGTGAGTAAAAGTGCACTAGGGTTTAAAGTGTACTGGCATATACGCAGCACAGTGCTCTAGACAGACAAGAGATACTTTAGAGTAAGGAATGATTTGGATTCAGGTGCATTTATCAAATTGCATAATTAAATCGTTGTAAAGCAAAGAACTTTGAGTTCTATGGTATACGAGCTCATGGGATCATTATGGGATGTATGCAGCTGGTAATTATTGGTTCATTAGCGCGTTATGGTTTATTGATTTTAATGGAAGACACTGCCGAAATATTACCTCATCTTAATTGCACGAGCAAATTGATAGAGCTTTACCGATGCAATTTCAACGTTCGTTCGATAATACGTGTACGAATGCACTATGGTGGTAATGACGTTGCTGCCTAGTGATGGGATGGTATGGTATTGGCGATCGATGGGTATAATACCTATATATTGCTGTGTACGGTGTAGAGGATAACTAGCAACGGATAATCAATAATAATGGTCGCTGCCCGCTCGACTACAAATTGTAAATTCCCCATGAAATTAGGCAGAGCCACTGCTTTCTCCTCTTTACTGTTCTATGGTTTCTATTATGCCTTGGCCCATAGGCCATAGGATATCTACTTGGTTTAGCGGTCAGCCGCGATCGTGCCACCCGATGGAATATCCTATCTCGTAATATATTACAGATGGATAAAGGAATTACAATATTCATCTGCCATGATCGCTTACTGCGCCTGTACACTCGTGCAATGGATTACGCCGATAAATCACAGCCGCATTGGAAATCTATCAAGGGAATTTTCTTATTTAGCCTATCGGGAAGCCATCGTGTATATTCGACATAATGACCGAGCCTATTATAACCTTGAGCAAGCGTCCGGTTTCATGATTGAGCGATTTCCGATTGTACGAATCACGAGTGACCGGCTACTTCCTGTGTTCAGCTAATTAGAATTCATAGAGTTTTTTAATAATGTTATCGTTTTATTAGAAACATATCATTATGATTTATCCAGTATTCAATTTTTCATGTGATTGACAAGGATACCTGTATATGGGTATATCTATACCGATGATTCGTATACTTAATGTCAAAAATTATACTTGATCCTATGGTTTATGAATTACAGTATAATTACTTGTAAAAGCTTCGAGTCTTGTTTCGCATCCTATCAATTGGTATAAATAAAAATTATGCAAATTACTCCCAAGTGTTTCTCAGTCATCCGTATTAACGATCTCATCATCATCAATGCTCCGAGCATCACACACCAGTCAAGGAAGACACATTGATTTTCACGTCTTGCAATTCGCACCCGAGGCTCCCGACTACGAGCCCTTCGTGACTACCAACCCGATAACAGCCAAGACAAAGCGTGATGATCTGTAACGAGATGTGCTAATCGTTAATTGCAAGGAGGTCATGGCAGCTGCATTGCCAGTAACATATCAAGTTGATTAACCGCAGCCATATATATACATATATACGTATACAGTTCATGAATTCAAACCACCGTCCAAGATATTTATATCAATAATCTCAGAATATACAAAGTTAAAAAAACGCGTGTAATGCAACAACGAATTAAAATCAGTTGAAAAAAAATTAATTCCTATGAAGAATCTATAACAACTATAAGTACCAAGAAGGTCTAATCTTTTTCCACCGCGAAACCGAACTAATGGGAGAATATAGATATGGCGCCGTGTTCACCACCAGATATCTAAGAAAACCCGATTAAAATGGCAAGGCGCGTGCTTTTTCACTGTCGGTGTCGCTTCTGACATCCTCTTATGGAAGGTCGAGCCACAAGTTGAGCGCACAATGAGCGTGTGCCGGACTGGAAATGACATTTGAGCGGTGAGCGAATCGGCAAGCAACAAGAAGCAATAGCTCGTTATTGCTGCCATACGATATCGAAGTAGCAGGATCGCGAAGTTCGCTAAGACCGGTTGGTCCAGGGGGAACTCCAGTAAATCAACGAATCTGCAAGACGTGTTCCGGATCGGTAGGAATCAGCAACAGAGGCAACATGATCAACCAGTATACAGATTTATTCAGTGATCAGCAATGTAGCCGTGTCAATAAATATGCGATTGAAGTAAATCTGTCAGAAAAAACAAGCGTACCGGAAGTTATACGAAGTGCACCATGGGAATGCTGATGTAAAATTAAAAGAAAATTCATCGTACAAGCAACAACCTAAATGTACGGTCTAACAAGTTTCTATTTCTAAATTCAAGATGCCGGAGTCAAGATGCAAGTTTTGGTGCAACAGTCTTGTGTATGTTGTACGTCGAGTACTTAGCGTGTATATCATTACTGATAGTAAAAATGCAAATGCCGCTAGGTCGTATCGAGAATCATCGTTTACTATTCGAGGTCAGTTCGATCCCGATGACTCGGCGATTCTATCGATACTATAGCTACCATGTACCGCGATAGTCCAGCTACCTACCATCTAGCTACCATGGGAGAACTCTAATAATTGATTAACCTTACAAGGTTCACTTAGTGAATGATAATGATATTACGCCGCCGCCAACCGGTAGGGAGCCGCCAACGGCTTCCTAGCTGCATGACTTGCACCGCTTCCGTGCGATCACCAAGTAACCCAGACATGCGGACTGCTGATTATGGATTATCAAGTAGATCCTTTATTTTAAGTCGTTCGACCTAATCCAACCTTACTTGTACAATCCGTAAAGTGTACCAGGTATCTGCCCACTTGGTACACCCAGACAAAGGCCCCCTATTCTGAAAAAGGCATAGGAAAAATATAGATCTGAGTTTTAAACGATATTAACGCAATATTGAATTATTACGTTATAATTCTGACAGATAAAAAAGCTATAGTTGTCAGAATTATAAAACTTTGATTATCCTTCGTGTATACTAAATAAGTATACCTACCTATGCTTGTGTACAAAAGGATTCGATATGGGCCGGTTTCGTCTAATTGTAACGTGTCAATTTGGTACTTGAAGGCATTATGGATAGGTAGGTAAGAAATTGAAGTCATCAAGATGACAGAGCATTCACCGTACTGCAACGGACCGTAGCATCTAATTTGTCAGTTAAGATTTCGTGTGCGATATGCGTCTCGGATTAATTATAGCCCAAGGGCTCGGATCGAGTACAGCATCCTCAAATATCGTTACGATGAAATTAAGAATTACGGTGATTTCTCATGATAGAGCGTCTGTCTTATTTATAAGGAATGCGCGCCCAACGTTATTTCGACGTTCAAAGTGACTGTTTTATTGACCCGATCTCATCGCGATTAAAGAACTTTCTAACTCGTGGTAAACGTCTGTGGGCTATTACGAAAAAGAGTACGAGATGGTAACGAATAAGAAAACAAGAAGAAAAAAAATAACGAGCAATATACAAGACCAATGCTAAACTCAAATAGTAATCTTCGTTAAATATATCACTGTATACCTGTATATATACGTGTACCTGCATCGTAGCTACCTAGAATCTGTTAAACTGTTCCGGTAAACTCGACTGTTGCGAAACTTATCGACAGGACTAATCGCAATAATTTATTCCGTCGTTGCTTCAACTTTATCCTAAGAAAAATATGACGATCCTCTAACCGAAGGTACTGGCAAACCCCGACCTGATCAGCTACCTCAGTCCCCTGTTAATGCTACACGAGAAGTACCTACATAGAAATGATACGATCTAAGAAAGAGACTCTCTAGTAGTGTTCTAAAGCGACGTAGAGTATCGAGATATCAGCCAGGTCTGAACCCGCTCGAAATTGCATTTAATAACAAATGCATTCGACCAGAGGCACAGATCTTCAAGGTGGTCCATCGCTATACGCCCCTTACGATTACGAGAAGATAATATAGCCACAAACGTTAGATCATTATATAACAAGATAAAATTTTAATTAAGATATTCTAGTTCACTTTAGTTCACGATATCCCATTACCTCAGTAATTATTTCCTCAATCTTGATAAAGATTTCAACACTTATATCAACAATTCAATTAAAATCGATGTCGGTGTGTTATATTAATTTATTCAATATACCTACATAGACAGGCCTTAATGATTTTTAAAAATTTAATATCAGTTCCCAGCCCTCACTTATTATCATCCATGCTATTTGGAATTCTTAAAATTTTCAATTTTTTTTATTTTCATTACGCGGCCATACCGATTCGATCAAAAACATTCAACCTATCGTTAGCCACTATCACCCGATAACACAGATCTCCAAAGATGACTGTCTATATTCATCGACGTCTTCTGGCATAGCTTGCCAAGCACGCAACGTTCGAGCCTGCAATTACATCGATCATCACAGGAGGCTGGTAAATCTTAAATTGGGTGATTGACAGCAAGATGTCCGTGAGATCCGGCTGAGATACAAGATTCGTCGTATTATCCTGCTGGATTAAATATTGTCAATTCAACTCCAGTATAAAGCATTATACGGAAGATAGTCAATACCTTTCAAGTTGACTCTCGTATCTCCGATCAAGCCTATAGACACACAACGATCGCGCTAAACCCGACAGCATGCTGATTGCTAACAGAAAACGTAACCCAAGCGGCATTAAACTCGATCCTGTGATTCATTTATAAGGAGGTTATGTTTTCGAGCGATGGACTCCGTCATATTTCTTAGCCATTGGCATTATTCATAGTAGCCGGTGCTACGCCGCCCATGTCGATGTATAACTCTGCTAAGAACTGTACTTAGCATAGCGATATTACTATAGATAAAAGTGGACGGGTGTTACCGATGACAAGAGAGACGTATGTACCTACGTAAGACCTACGATATGAATATATATATGTATATACATAGTATATATGACCGGTCTATCAAGAACTTACCCATAACCCAATGTATTGCAATTTATTATTCGATTGTAACGTTAGAAGCAAAATTAACTGCAACAATAATGATTTTAGTATTACTGAATGACAGTGACTATGAATGTTTATATATATATATATAAATATATCTGAGGGCAGTTTCGAGGACATATATATATCCAGTGGCAGCTTTGAGGACGCTTGGCAGTTTCAAGGACTGACCTGGAAAAATCCTATATCCAAAGACAGTTTCCAGAGCCATCAAGCGACGACCACACCGAATTTTCTCAAAATTTTTCACTACTAGGCACCCGGAACTGTGATGGGCTTAAAAATGGCTAGGTTAAGTTAGGTTAGGTTAGAATTCCAATGCTAGATATCCCAAGGTTTAGTTTTTTTTTAAAAGGAACATTTCAGCTTGCCGTTGTGAATGCCCCATAATCGGCGATGTTCTCAAAACTGCCCCCGGACAAGTTTATATATATAAGATCACACCTGTGAGAGTGACAACGTCAGGAACTAGATGCACCTAGGTTAGCAGCTGTTCGATCAAATAAAACAAGTATTGCAACGTGTGTTTACGACGCAGGGGGCACTGAGCCCAGCGACTCCTAAGCAATGCATAATAAATCATACTGTACGTTAAGGCTCAACGCCATTGGCATATCTCGCAATGATGCACGAGTAGATAAATTTTTGTGATACACCTTGTTTTATTGAAAATTAGAGGAAGATGGGCTTAAGTGGTATAAAGATAAAAAATTCTAGTAACCGCCTGTTGGAGATTTTAAGCTTCGAATTGCGCAACGTCGTAGGATGAACTTGCGGTTAAGAAAAAAAAAGACTGGTATAGCAAGCCGAGAAGATGAAGCATTCTGTACTGTACAAAAGCCAAGAGCAGATGTTGCGTCTGCAAGGTAAGCTAGGAGCGACTGACTCGACAGATTTCGTATTAAAAATTCCGCACCTTTGTATGCTCTCGTCTACTTCCTCGTACCGGAGAGGCAATGTCCGCTGCACGTGGCATGAATCAAAGAATTGTAAAAGTGCATTGGTGGTATTTTACATCGGAGACGTACAAGGGTATACAAACCGATTGATAAATAAAAAATGAAGGTGCACGTCGTTGGCGGGCACGGTATAGTGAATGAAATTAATGGCCAATAATAAGGCAGTTATAAAAGCCATTCAATTGTCCACTTATCCCACTCGTTAAGTCGTTATGTCACGCTCTATTGTTTCGGGTATTCAAGTTATATATATGAGTTGAACGATTAGTTGAGCGTCTCGTGCCGCTAACGAGAACAATAGACCCAGCAATTTAATTCGGCGCACGACAAATTCGTGCAATATCGATCTATTGTCGGACAAGAGCAGCTAGTAATTAATAAATCATAAGGATACAATAGCAATGAACATAAAGCACAATTGCCATGTAAGGCGTGAAACGATGAAGTTAAATTGGATACGTTTACATTGGAATTGATTTAGCCAACTTAAACTGGGTCTTTGGGGATTTCGCATTAGGTCAGATTAGGACTGTCGTAACAGGGATCCAAACTGATTAGGGTTGAGTTAGGTTTGAGTGTTGACTCCTATGAGAACTGAGTCAGGTTTCCTCTGGACAGAATTAGATTACCATTAGCTTGAGTTTAGGTCACACCAGGTCAAGACTGCTTAATGCATACACAGTCTAAAAGTTTGTCGCATTGTATCGTATTGTTATTTTAACTTCGTACAGCAGAACAATTAATCAACCCAATAGCTGTCTAACGAATGTGCAGAGACATTTAGCAACTGACTAATTTGTCACGAAAAAGTCATGTATAGGAAATGAGACTTGTTGTCTTTCACTTATGAAAATATTAAATCACAAGGCCCAATCTCGAGACCTTTAAACTTTCGCCACCTGCCACAAGAGCAAGTACCGTGTGGGCAAACCAAAGCCGTGCCTGGAAGAAAGTAGGCGCATAGTTGCTATTACGCGTGCCCCATAGAAAGATCATGGGTCCGTGGGCCGCGTGTGAATCGGTCCCCCCTGTGCCATCGACAAAGCCTTCGACAAAGCAATTCCAAAGCACAATCGAAGACGCGCCTCGTTCCAACGTGCCTAGCGCCGACTTCTCTTAGGATATCGTTGTGAGAAGTCGGAATACTCGAGTGTCTGGCCACACCTCGAGCGGCGTGCGATGCGCGTTCAGGTCGTCTACTTGTCGACATGTAAATTCGTAGACGTTAACGCAGACCCAGCGACTCATGAAAAGTTCTGATACGTCAAAAAAAAATAATCGCATACGCAAAATCTTTTAAGCGTTAAAATGCATTCGATACCAAACAATCATAAATCCTAGGCATTAAAAAAAGCAACAAAGAATTCCCACTTGAATATCCCTGCATACGATTATCGTCAAAGGCAGTAAGCTAGTAGGAGCAACAAGCTCAGTGCGTTTGCATACTGGATGGAAGACACGATGTACTCCAAGTACCATACTGCTATCACAATGCGCACGTCCCTGAAGTCTCCAGCACCTTCGTCCACTTCGCTTTAGATACAGCACGAGTAGTCCAGCTCGCAAGAGGCAAGAGAAGAGCGCGCAACAATAGATTCCCCGTACACCCACGCGGGAAAAACAAAAGGCTTGAATGGCCAGCAGATGCGCGTTTTGCGTCCCGCGTCTCCGATATAGAACGCAGTGATGTTGTTCGTGACGAAGGTGCGGTATAGCCTGTGGTACTCTTGCTTACGTAATTCGGAGAAGAGCGCACCGTGCGCGAGTGGTGACGACACCTTTAAGATCCGGGAGTGTCCACTTCAGCGGGCCCAGCCCACGTTGTAAACTAGCAAAACGCCACTTCACGCAGCGAGACGTACTTTGACCGGAACTCAGTCATATCGAGCGATGATCATCAAGATATTTTAGAACGATCCATCACTGTAATCCGTTGCGAAATGAAATATTTAAAAAATTGCACAACACTCAATTTTCGCAGTTTACAATTTGACTGCAATGCAGGCTGGTTAAATTCAGTAGCAATGCACTTTGATTAACGGCTCGTCAAAGCACTCGCAAATTTCAGGATAGTTCGGGGAGCACGTATAATTATCTTGGGACTGACGCTTAAGTATCTCTCTAATCTGTGTAATTGGTGAGTGCTGATCCCTTAGAGTCCTGTGTTGCTATGCTCTGCTCCCACAGTCTGTCTAAATGCCGGCCTTTAACGGACACCCTGGAGTCCAGTCTGCTCGTGAACGAAGTCAGGCAGCAGCCGCGAGAGGATTCCATGACTGCCAAAGCAAATCGCGACGTTTGAATTCGAGGCAAGTTGGAATTCCAACTATCGGAAGCAATCGCGAAATGGCTGTGCAATAATTTAACCGGTTGGTCTCTGGGTATAAGGGGACCGACGTCGGCTCTTTCTGACTCTTCTCACTCTTCTAAACTCTTCCAGACCTGCCCTAAGCTTCTAGCAGGTTCCATGTCTACTCTGCATAGCTAAGCTATTATAGGTACCTAATGCATATACATGCCTGCTGAACGAAGAGAGACACGTTCGTATTGTTCTCGACTTTACAGTCCCGTTACACCTTCTAATATAGGGTTAGACTAGGTTAGAACTTCTGCAAAGTTTCTATCATAAATCCGACTGTTTTATTATGGTTGGAATTGTCACGTTCTCAGACATCTTACAATTTCGTAATTCTAAAACAGATAAAAATATCATTTACCCATAATTCGTTACACGGATTAGATAACGTTTGTTATTTAAAACTCAATCAAGGACAATAGACTCATTCAAGGTCATGGTAGTGATTAAATATAAAAAAATAAAAATCAACAAATGAATTCTACGAAAACCATCAACGTCAGAATGACACTCTTATGAGTAATGCTTCATCGGATTTAGCAAGAATGATCGAACGTTGAATCAACGGATCTAGGGTACCTGTAATATCAGTCTGCTAACAGCCAGAATGGATGGTCGAGATTAGTTCCGATTGCTTCCGCGGAGAGTTATAGAAGGGTCGAGTGCTCGGTCAGGCATCGATCCCAACTACCGCTGCTGCCCGTTAATGAGTCATGTTTAATTGGCGTGGGAAGCCCGTAGGTAAGTAACGGAATTGCACCGTACCTGATGCCGCTGCGGATGCATAGACATTAAAGCCCTCGATACTAGACTGCATACAGCCAATCTTATGATGCAAAAGCTAAATACTGACGGTCTAATGGAAGGTACTGGGTACTCTATAAGCATTTTAGAATCTACAACTCTTATGTATAAACATAACCAATACTCTGCTTCTTTACACGCTATATGTATCCCTTAGCAATTTATCAGTGTAAAATCGTAATTATCAAACAAAATGCCTTCGTATATTATACCTAGACTAAACATTCAATATGAATTCATATCCTGATATTCATATACTGACTATTGCCTGATAATGCAATATTCTTATCAGTAAGTCACTTCTTGTATATAATTCTTGAAACAGTTAACTCTCTTTCGTATCCATAAGAAAAACTTTGCCCACAGAGACACTCACAAGCCACCGTTCATACCGCTTGTCAAAAGACTAAAAGTACAGAAGGAAGTGGCTTATATTATTGCTTAGAGTCTCGTATTCCTCGCGTCGTTGCACGACGTAATATGCATAGCGAATACCGACTGTAGTCACACCCATCATCTCGCTTGACCCTGTGGGTGGCGCTATGTAGGTAAATCCTAGGTAAGTCCCAAGATACGTACCACGAAGACGCTACCAATATGAAAAAAGATACTACAACAGTAGTATATAGAGGTACCCTTAGAATAAGGACTCGTCAGTATCTACAGTGAACTATACCCATAGCATACTTCCTCGTAGCCCAGAGAGAAAAGTTATCCTGCTGAGACACAACGGAGGCAACACCGTGATTAAAAGAACTCGAACTCACGATCGATAAAAGAAGATCATCCGTCGCTCAAGGATTTCGAGGTGACGTGCTAAGGGGGACTGGATTGTCGTGATCTCGTACGATCACCATTCTAAATCGACACCTCCAAGCGAGTCGCACTAATCGACTACCCGGTGACGACATGCCGACACGCCGCACTTGAGGTTCTTGCCAACGACGCTCCCTATTAGTACTCCGACGCATCCGGACGAACATGTCGAACTACCCAGCCAGGCTTTCGATTCGGGTGCCGTCACGTACTCGAGAATCGATCGAGTTTCCATCCTGACCGATTGGCATGCTTTATGTTTTCCTAGACTGTAATGGAAGGTATAGGATATAGGGGTGTGACCTGGTGGAGGTTAAATTTTCTGACGTACGTAATTTCGAGGGAAATCAAATCAGACGATTTCACCAATGATAATTCTACTTTGGTATGTAATTATGAAAATTCATTAATTCTGTGTTACGTACCTCCCTAGACGTTGGAGCCCCCAGGACGCAGGGGCTGTCAGGGCGGCGGGGCGCACTGGCCCACCACTTGCTCGAGAGCTCGCTCTCCTCCTGGAACAAAAGGTACGATAGATAATTAGAAGGTACAAGGTACCCTGGAACAAGGACGTTTTCACCTTGGACAGATGTAAACGGCGTGTAATACAATCATGTGATTTCCAAAGCATATTGCGTGAGAAAATTCTTAGGGTATCGTATATGTGATTGTCTTTTCATCCGAGTATAATAATTGGTTGGGAATGTCCTTCGTGAGAAAACGTCGAGGAATACGAAATTATTTTCAATCGATACGTCAAAAGTTCACAAAGAAAAATTCACGTCCATACGTCTCTAGGTATGTTAAGTATAAATTAATATTTTCCACAATTTCATAAAATCTTTTTCCCGCAAGATACGATCTATCTACGCGAGCATACACATGTCTCACTACGATTTACATACTCAATGCAAAACTCCAGCAAGTTTCTTGATTCGCACGAGTACTTATAATACTCCTTGGATTGTCCCGCAAAACCATTCCCTATCCCGTGAGATATATATACAAAGCTCGCTTCTAGATCCGCGCACCAGATCGAAAGGAGATTGTGATTCATAGCTGTCGGTGCATATGGTACATTGTGGATGCCGATTCCAGTGCATATAACGGGCGCTAACCAATGTTGTCATAAACCGAAGGTATCGACTGATAACGATCAAACTTTGGTGTAATAGCAAATGCATTTCTGCTTGGTATGACGTACCTATACGTGTAACGCGATATATTATCATTCGGTTATCGAGGTATCACAGAGAGCTCGTATAGTCATAGGCAAATAGAAACATATCCCGTAGATAAATACCGGAGATATTTTTCTTCATGGTACGTACAAAAGAGTCACTTCTTATTTAACGGTACATCTCTATATATGGCACCAGTGATGAACCAGCAATGCTCAGAGTTTACAGTGCCTGACATTAGGCACAGTCTTCTTCCCTTTTTACTGTACCGGTACTAGCGAGCACGCGAGCACAGTTATTAAAACGTTAAAACAATTACGTAGAGGCATACACCAGGGACGACGTATAATAATTACATATGCTTTTTGCACTGTATGTACAGGACACGTTCGTAGAGAGACCACCCATATGGGATAAGATAATAGATTAATTATGTAAAGGAAAAGAGTCGGAACTATGTGGGATATATATATATATAAATTTGTCACGGGGTAGTTATCAGGACACTGCCGATTATGCGGCGTTCACAACGGCAAGCTGAAATGTTTTTTTTTTTTAAAAACTAAACTTTGGGACATCTAGCATTAGAATTCTAACCTAACCTAACCTAACCTAGCCATTTCTAAGCCCATCACAGTTCCGGGTGTGTAGTATTGGAAAAATTTTGGAAAATTTGGTGTGAGAGTCGCTTTATAGTCCTTGCAATATACCTTATATATCAAAATCTTGTCAGGACCATCCTGACAAACTACAAGTGCCATCATAACTACCAATATTCATGTCAAAAAGTCCTAATAACTACCCCGTCTCAAAATTATATGTATATGTTATATGATAACGATAAGTATATATATATAAAATATACAATATATACAATATAAGGAATGATATTAATTGAAAGAGACGGTACGTACGTGAAACATGCGTGAGAATTTCGTGAGCGTGTGAACTGTCATTGGAATTTTGCATCAACGAGTTCATATTGGATGGAAAGGAAATATATTGCGTTCCTTAATTATGTGATATTATATTCTTATTCTGGCAAAGGCAATGTCGACATTATTATCGTATTATTATATATGTTACATTATTACGCAGCGTTGCAGTGGCCAGTGCGATGTTACGTTTACTTTCGCTAAGATTTCTCCTATTTTCCGTAATATGCCGAGATTGCATTTGAAATTGAATCGGCTCCTTTAGAAATGCAGTGTAGAAATGGAACTCGGCCGTATGTAGATATATATGTGTTATATCGAGAATATTTTCTTCGAGAATTTTTGTGTTACGTAGGTATACCGTTTTGTGATGGTTGAGAAAAAGTGACTCTTGAATATCTATTTATAATAAGTTCTTAACGTCTGTCGAAATATTTAACGAATGGAGGTGGTGAAAAAAAAAATTAATTTACAAGTCCCAGAATTTCGCCTGCTTGTACCAAATATAAAGTTTGAGTCATGCCTTAATGTTTACGGTAAGTATCTGTATACAAGAGAAATTACTTTACCTTTTCCTGATACTGGCAGTACGTACGTTCACCGCGTTAGACGTTTTCCACACGCCACTAGCAGACGTAAGTAGCCGACTTACGTAAGCCTTATATTTGCAGAATATTTATATTAATTGCGCAAATGAACTTATTATATGTCCATTACTAAGGGACCGATTAGAAAGGCGGTAGCTGTTTAAGCTCGAACTATGAAACTGCATTTGATAACCAATATATATGCCATCCAAAGTAGAAAACGTGTGCCTCGTTGGTAAACAAAAAATTTTCAATTTCCGCGCCAAAAGTTAATGACATAAAGTAACATTCGAAAATTTTGACAGTTTCGATATACCACATTTATCTCCGCAGAATCGGTAGTAAATATTTTTATTAAAAAAGAAATGTAAATTGATTTTTTGAGTGTCTAAATTTTTTGAAGAAATCGAAGAATTTCTCGCTCTCAGATGCAGCAGCTTCGCGTGTTCTACTTTTCATGAGACGTATACGCAATTATTCGCATTATTCTCAGGCATTTACTATACTTTTATTTCTTTGACATTTCCAGATTATTCCCAGAGCATCAACGGATAGATGATCAAACGAAACAATGGGAACGGTTTATCTCACCGTCCAATACCAAATAGAGTAAAACGTTTAACCGAAACAAATATATCAATTAAAGTGCATCGTTAATTAAACGACTGAATACAAGAGAGCAATTTAAAGTTTATCCCCTTTGACGATAAGCCGCGATTGACAAAAAATTTGATCGATATTATACCGCAAACTGTCTCGCTACCGATATAATACCGTTAACAACCGAATTAAGCCGAATATTAAATCTGCGTCCTGCAGCTTTTTGTAAGTAACAAGATCGTTTCAAGATCGTAAGAAAATCTTATTAAACGTCTCTTACCAAACTCCACGAGTATAACGTTCTACATCTTTACGATGACCATAAAAAAAGTATAAGCAGACTCCTTAAAAGAAATTTACTTTTCAACAAGATACACAGGCTATACACTGTCCCAATGCATGTTGGGTAGACATTGCAATGTTATTAATTTGTAAGAGAAATAAGTATTCGCACAATCCCGTAAGCCGGTCCATACGGAATTGCCCACCCGTGAATAAAAGTGACGCTTAATGATCGTCCAGAAGTGAGCGGCAAGTTGGCGTCACGATAAGCTTTTCGCAAGATATCCAATTAGATTTAAATTGGCTTAATTTCCGATAGAGTACCTACCTATCTACCTACTGGCTATAGGGAAGCAAGAATACAATATACCCTATTGGCCCATGCGGCTGCCGTGCGCCTGGTTGACGCATTCAATAAGGAAGACAATGCCTCTCTTGATTTATGGGTGCATTATTACCAGCCTACGTACCAACATACTTCTACATACGTGTTGCATCTGACTATATATATATACACCCATATACCTAATGTCTAGTGAGTGAGAGAGCTACTGCACTGCGCAGTCACGATTTCAGAAACCTCATACGTTACTTCCACGTCACTACTCCACAGTATCCAGTTCAGATTTGCAAACATGGAGCGCATCCTAATTTGGCAATAGAAGAGACAAAAAATATTTTCCCATTCTTATACTCCTAATAGGATCGACGTATAAGACGCTTTTCTCGTATCCCGGTCGATAATCCGTAATTATAAGTAAAAAAAAATTTCTAAGGATGCTTGAAGGATAAAAGAAGCTGAAGACAGAATGCAACTCGTTCCAAGATAATAATGGCAGTAGACGTAAGTAATGGCGGATTGGCATATTTCATGGCAACGTAGGGAATTTGTTTCACGTCAAAGATATCGTAAGTAACTAATACGTTGCCGATCGAATCACAGTGGGCGATGTTAAGAAATTGGCAGATCACCCCCGACAGTGCAGAAAAGTATCATTCTATATATATTAGATATTATCCTTCGTTCCCTTCGCGTTGTATACATATATATACAGTCCGTGGATACTGCGAGTAATTACATTCGTTAAAATAACTCCAAGACCATTTCTACCGGGCGTCCTCACCGATAACTCGAACGATTAATTTTTTATCCAAAGGGGCAGGC
The DNA here is from genome assembly GCA_030142225.1 of Pachycephus smyrnensis. NCBI lineage: Eukaryota > Metazoa > Arthropoda > Insecta > Hymenoptera > Cephidae > Pachycephus > Pachycephus smyrnensis. Next base: position 1,808,754 of record JARQST010000304.1, on the reverse strand, counting down.
CCTTTTTTCCCCGCACGGAATTACCGGATGGTCGCCACTTAAGGGTGCGTTGTTCGCGGCTCTCCTTCCATCGCCTATATTCTCCCCTTCTAATGAGAATTATTCAATTAGACTGTTCCAGCGGTCTCGTTTGTAAAACCGGTTAAATAAATTCGTCGTGCTACCTGTCAGTATAGATATATAGATACCTTCCCCTTTTTTCTCTATAATTCCACATCAGGTACACGCTTACCAGTTATCAATGAATCCTTAACCATTACCTGTACTATTCACGGTTTTTTATATACTATTGATTTTCTTCTTCCCACACGTGTCACGCAGAACGCAAGAGATAGTATAACGTTATATACCTATAGGATTCACTAGCTGTACAAATAGTCTACAAACTATCCAGGATCGTAGGTATATATGCAAACAGTTACGCGCGTACCTGCAAATGCGTATAAACCATACGAAGTAAATAGCTTCTAATTTTCCCGCAGGACGTATAGCTTCTCTTAATACTGCCCTCAACGGTGAAAGTCTGAACTCCATCTTGTCTCTTCCTCTGCCGCTTGCGTATATGCATTCAGGCACATAGGTACCTTTGAAAGCGAGGTGGAGTAGGTATAAGCTGGTACTGCGGCAGAACGAGCCACTGAATAACGTATGAATTATAGCCGCATACGTATATATATATATATATATATAGACGAGAGCAATCGAGCAAATGATGCAACGATCTTGGCACGTGTTGCGTTGCGCATTGAACTACTCGTTAGCTGGTAGGTACGTACCTAGATACCTGGAACAGGTAAATAGACACGGGTACATAGTACAAACCGCATAAGATGAGCCAAAGAGAAAGAGGATTGCAGAGTGGTATACACTTTCGGGAAAGTAACGTATGCGTCTATACAGGTATACATATATAATATATGCATCAGGTACCTATACCCGGAATATCATTCTGCAACGATTTCCAGGAATCCTCTACGAGCCATATCGTAAGATCGTTTTCGTTATCGTTCGGTAACCGGATACTTGAGGGAGCGTCATACTCGTACCTTCGGAAGAGGCGAGAGTGAACTGCCAAGATCTTCGTTATAGGATTATACGATCGAACTGGCGCCCGATAACATTAGATAACCATATTGCAAGTCGTGTGTCATTCAGGTTAAAGGGATGCCGCGTGTAGACCACCCACGGCGATGAGTGTTTCAAGTGTGCCACCTGTCACCTACGTAGAAGCATACTTGGTACTGGTTGACTTTATACTTGTACAGTTTGGATTTATATCAATTACACCAGCGGTTAAGGTGCCTAATTCAAAGAGATCGGCTCTTATATATTCATACGGGATATTGCATGGTCCGAGTCTTCGACGTTGGTGGAAGATGCTATGCCGATGGTAAGAGACGTTTCAGATGGGGAATAACATCGGTTATCGACACGTTTATAACCGTGGCTCTTGAAAATATTCGATTGGCAAGGTAATGACTATACAGTAGGTATACGCATAACTTGGTAAAATACGACGGAGAAAGAAACGAACGCCAACGCGCAGCGGCTACGTCAGGGAGAAATTTTATAACGCGTTAGCTCTCGCATGCACGCGGAGCGCATCCAAGCGCATTTATGCTAATTCAGCGCGGGGATACGCGGAGTCTGTCAAAGATGCGTATCTCTGCTAATGTTTACGATACGCACTGAGTAAGAGAGACGAGAGTGGGGGTCTCTTTATTCCATTGCGAGTATGGTGAGTTAACTAATTAGAACTAATACGTTCGGTGCCTAGTGCGCATACGCGGCTTTAAAAAGTGTCGCGCGCTTCGCGTCAGACATTGATTTCTATGTTATATGCTTTTATATGTATCGTTTCATGTATCTACTCTATATCTGTCTGCATACGCGTCATGCAAGCTGGGTGATGTTATATATTCATGAAAATAGATGATTTGACTGGTTATCTTTTGACATTTAAATATCATGATATTTCAGATTCTTGGATAATATGCCTAAGTTGCGTTTAGTCATGGGCGTGAGCATTTGGAGGCATACCAATGCATATCTTTGTCGAGGCGTGTCTTAACGAATTCTGTCAGTAAGGTGGTTTGCGAATTTATTATTTTTGATTTAATCTGATTAGCATCGTCGTTTCACTAGAGATAACGTTTACCTGTGTATTAATTGTAATATATATTTTTAAGAGACTTTTATAATGAGATAATAAGAATAACGAAGATGATATCTTTTTTCCCCACAGTGTAATAATATTTATGTGGCTTCAAGTGGTGTTTGAAAAAAAGTCTTAAGAACGCTATAAAACCATAATTTATAACGATTATGGCGCGGTACCGTGCGGGAAGGATTACCAGGACGAATCGATGCACCGTGAATAAATATGCGAGTGCTAAGATATCGCGAGGAATCGGCAAGTTTTATCGGTCGCTAGGAATAACAGTAATTAATTGCGACATGCTTCTACAAGAGAGGCAAGTGTGCCAGCGATGCTATCTAAAAACATAAATTTATTCAAAATACTGTTCGATGGTGTAACGTCGAGGTAAGGAAATTTTAATCGTTCAATAACACCGATTAAATTAATTAAGCCTCCGAGCACGCAATACGCCCATGTATACTGTCCGTAAATTTCATTCATGGATATTAGCATCCCAGGGTCCCATACGAAATAAAACCAAATATTTGCCATATTTCTACTGCCCTACGTATATCCCTGCTGGGGGGGGGGGGGGGGGGGGGGCG
>JARQST010000304.1:1490194-1805999 GCA_030142225.1 Pachycephus smyrnensis | reverse complement strand
TCGCCCCGCACACCCACCCCCCCCCCCCCCCTTATAAATCCATCTTAAGAGTCATTTACATCCATAAACTCATTATCATAATTTTACATCCTCCTTATGCCAAGTCCCGCGTTCTTTAGGACCATATTTAAAATTCCCGCTAACCCCATAACCATCCAATGATTTCAATTAAAAACACTTTACTGTTATCGCTTGGCTCGAGCCACACCGCCATACATGGTCACGTGGGTTTAATTCGCTCTTACATCCAAGATCCACCAACCGTATTCAGTAATAGAGATCAAAGTGAAATGGAACACATACAGTAGAAATAGAAAATATAACCAGTCGAATCGATAGCCATTACAAGATACAGATGCCGCATTAGAATTCTGGTGGCGAGAGCCATAAAATCGTAGAGAAAAGTGCAGAGCGCAGTGGCCCGTGTAGTGCATACGCGTAATCGTGACTCGCCGCGTGACCCGTGACTCCTGCACTGATGAGCGGTAAGAGCAGCGCAACTTTCGAGTCGTGAACCACACAAGCCGCTATAACACTGATGAGATTGCCGAGATGAATGAGCGCTGCAGTTAAACGCGCCATATTTGCTTTAGTGGACCCAGCAAATTAGTATCACCGTTCACGTGATTAATGACTACCGTTCGCACGCAATGCTCATCCACCTCCTCAGAATTCGCACCTTGTGCGCCCATTGTAAGATATCCTGAATCTCCATTTACAAATACAGCATCACTTGGCAAATCTAACCATAAATACAACGAGGATATCTAATCCCATCCAATACAGCTTATTACGTTATCATTAAAAAAAAAATTAAATATGCCGCAGCCATGCAAAACTACTTTATTATAATTAATAAAAATAAGATTAAATAAATTGTATAATCATAATATTAGATACTTACAACAGTATATTAGTCTAAATAAACGAGAACGTCAACTCATTTTTAATTTAACAATACCGCCCACGTTTCTTTATAACGTCCTATCTCCATACCGGTCAAGGCGCTAACTCGACAAGCTCAAAGATATCGATCGGCACGTCGATCGCTACCGAAACGCTCGAATTTCACAAGAGGGATACGAAGATAAAATCAATGGCATCCCAGAGAGCTAGTATAGATATAAATATACAGTAAGGAAGCGATCACGATTTTCGTAAGTGTTTTGCTCCATATCGTACCGTTTCCCTACCTTACCGACCCGTCACTATAAAGATCCACCGCCAATATATCCCATATACACAAGGTTTTTTCTTATCGTATCGTACAGCAGCATCCACAGAGGTTATACCTGGTGGCGGATGGCGCCACAGAGAGCAACACTTCTTGGTAGCCGTGCCCGATAAGAGTATACCTACGCTTTTTATTGTCCAAGCTACCGACTACGAGAGACACGAACCGTTTCTCCACTAGGTGACTGCAAGGCACAAAGCCATTCTTATCCCAGTGGATATAGTGGCTTCGAGCTAACTCAGCCTTCCACCTTTCTTACTACGTTACAAGTTACGAGACGCGAACCGCTTCCGAAGCCACGTAGTACTCTTGCCAGGCAACCTTCCCCTTATTCCTTTGGTGGCTAACACCGTACCGACTGGTTCAAAATGCTTCTGCTATTCCGCGATTAGCGGACTTCGCTACTCGGGCAATGCGCGACAAACACCGATTACTATACATGGTGCGTGGATATCGTTTGGTGTAATGGATTGAGTTTTTACCAACTAGCACCTAACTCGTGGATAACTGCAGCCAGTGCCAGGCAATGAGGTAGAAAATGACTCTTTCGTTAAATAAATCGTATCGTCGGACTCGCGACGCCACTTTGCTATTATACGACGCTCGTTCAGAGGATCGGCAGACGAGACCAAACGATTTAGGTAAGACGCCTGCGTGGCGTCGCGTTACCTCTCGTTTATTCTCTTATAGATACCCGGTAGTCGTGGATACGAAGACGAATGCGTCGGGTTACTACGAGGACCTTTGCTACAATATGGTATAGGGTATAGAAATACATATGGTATAGGGTATATACCATACGTATTTACGTACAGTTGACACTAGCGCTATTACCTATACACTGTTCGCCGTTCGAGATAAATGGTGGAATGGTACTACAGTGGCCACATAGCAAGTACGTATATAGCAGAAAGATTAAAAGATTGATTCTAGGTGATCCTTGAACTCGTCAACCGGTCGTAGGTACGAGTAGTGGAAAGTCATAGTATTCGTGGAGTTTAATGATAATTAAAACGAAAAGACAGCGGAGCCGACGGTTATGCATTTATGTGGAGGATTTCCAAGGAATTGACGCGGCGCTCGTTCTCTGATCTGCGACATTCTTCGCTTCCTAGCATTTACGTGATTGTCATACCGTCATGGCTTTCTACGAGTTCTCAAGGATCGTCAGGGGAGAGCGAGAGAAAGAGAGAGAGATATATATATCTATGCGGATCTATGTAACTAAGCATATAAAGGGTTTTCCTCAGGATGTTCGAGAAGAAGCCTGTAAGAATTTTTGTATCAATCCCATTTGTTCCTGGTATCTTTCTTATAGTCTCGGACGCTAAACAATAAGACGGAGAATGGAGTACAAGACGCGTTACAACGTCAGCTGACGGTAAACACACACAGCATCCTTAACATATTGTGTCGTCGAGTATATACCTATGCTAGGGTCTCTGCACAACGAACAATCATTCTTGTTAGACATATTTTCTTTGGACATTTGTATGTGCTGCTACCTGACGGCTACTGCCGGGTGACAAAGTCAATAATAGATTCCGAATTTCGAATTCAAAATGTCCCGCCACGTTCACTGTATACGTGTTATTCCATTGAAACGTTCCCGCTTGTAAATAGCCAGGCGAGATCGGATAAACGTCTGGGTATCGTGCGGTAAATGCAATTCGCCACGGTTGCGACGAACGTTTTGTCGCTCATGATTGGCGTTTTAAAGGACAGGCGCACGCAATGCAATTACCTTGGTTTATCCGATGCGAATTCAAAGCTTCGCTCTAAAAGAGATCGCGACAACGACTATTACTGCTATTTCCTGCGTGACGTAGCTTTTTGTTTCTCTCGTCGTCGTCTTGATTTTTTCAACTGCTTAACGAGACACGTAATTGTCACTCTGACTATTCACAGAGAGCAGCGGTGCAGAAATTTTCTTTTTATACAATCGCTACGAATAGAAATTGCGCATTCGAAAAATCCTGGTTTCACATAGTAGCATGCAAGGACAAGGCCGAATAAAACATACCATAAGTATTTTTGATAGTCGTCAAAAGATATGAGAATGAATTTCGAATAGTCTGAATTGTCGGCACGCATTGATGTCCATAGGCAAACAAGATGGCAGTTGCAAAGATTTACGCGTCGTCGCGTAACGAAGGGGACTCATCAGCATCCGTAATGGCGACACCGCCTCCAGCCTTTGTCTAGTGTCTTCTCGATCCCTCGATCGCTAGATCTCTCGTTCACGGTTCGACTTGAAGTCCTCAATCAATTTAATTACTCGTTCGAATGGTCGTAGACCATACTGGGACATTTACCAGAATGCACCGCGGCGCAGTGAGCATAGTCAGCGCCGTCGCTACGAGACGAAAAGATCTCGAGCGACTTGTCTCCTCTAATAACACTAAATCACTTTAAGTGGGCATAAAATTACTCGTAAAAATATCCACGATATAAGCACGATCCCGACATGTACCTAAGGTGACGGCCCATAAAGTCGGTAGATCTTTGGAAATTCGATCCCGGACAGAAGACATTTCCGGTGAGCATTTTCGAGGCATTAAAAGAAAAAAAAAAGAAAATATAATACTAACACCACATCAGACACGTCTATTGTTACGAATGTAAAACCGGTAGAAGTACCGATTTGATAGTTTACCAAGAAATATGTCGACCAGTTATTCTCTCGATTATGATTGAAGCACCTTACCAAGAGTGACTAGAGGATTTCATCGAATGGGCCTCAATCACATGGTCCACGAAGCGGGCCCTTAGAGTAATGGTAAAATCATCAAATGGAACATACCAAACGTTCATCATCCAACAGTCTAATCGAATAATGACGGCAGGTTTAAACAAAGATGAAGATAAAAAAATTTCCAAAAAACAATCACCACATAACACAAGCCATTATCGAGAGATCAATTTAATTTAACCGCCATTATGCGTCCATTCGCCAGGTTAAATTTCTACGATTTAAACACTATGAACCACTATACGTAATATAGATATGTAACTGAATGATATAAGGATCAGAATATGTTTCCTGATCCAAAGTGGCATACACTGCACATACGGTATTATACCACGTATTATTCGATGCATCCAATAGTTGGTATACCTGATGCACGTATCCATCAATTACGAAAAAATGTATACAGACGCATAGTTTAAACGCTTCGGGCTGCGTGAACGGTACAGTTTTACGACTGCATTAAGGTTGACTGAAATACGACGACCGATGGAATCACAGGAAACAAGTACGCTCTTCCTTATGTCTTTATGGCCCTTATACCTACTGCCAGACCATGGAAAATTCTATGGTTGTTCACGATTCCCATGGAACAAGTGGCGTATCTTGATAATTGACGATACCGAACGAAGTAAGCATATATGTATATTGCACAAGAGAATATGTGTGGAATCTTTGATATTGAGTTGTCTCTCCACAAGGTTCAGACAAAGGGCAAGAAGTTAAGGCGGACTTTCGCAAGCACCATCACGATGTAATCCATAGATACGATAAACGGCTTATTATATCGGAACGAGTCAATTATGGGATTGTTCGTGCAGATCTAATGACGTACATTTGCATAACACATGCTGTATCTTCGTAATTTGTTATACTGGCAGTTATGTAAGATGCGCTTACTTACCATCGCCTTGTTAAGCTCACGAGTACGCTAATCTTAGGGGGATCTGGAAAACTAGGGAATTCTTACAAAGTTACTATAAGGTTGGTACTACGGCACGAGTCACACCTTTTTGTTATATTATATTTACGTACTCGTTAGGTCTAAACGACTTTGAGGATTATGTTTTTTATCAATTTCTCTTTAATCTATTATTATATTACATTGTGCTAAATTGATTCGATTCATTAAATTTTTCACAAAAATATTATCAAAATCCATCTATTGTCTAATATTTTAACACATTCCTGACCAATAATTAGGTATACCAAACTTGTAATGTACTTTCAGAAGTTTTACAATTCCCAGAGGACAGCACTCTTGACAATCCCAATATAGTACCAAAGTTATTTTCATGTATACATGAAATGATTCATGTAACATGTGGTTATAACCACATACGTTAATAGGTATACAATTTCACATGACACCCTATACCCGTCACCCAAATTCCTTGTAATACATCCAGCAGATTTTGATTTAACCTAATTTATCGGATCTGTATCATATGACATTTCTGTAAAAAAAGCAGTGATTACACAATTCGATAAAAAAAGTGTTTAATTCCCGCAAAGCACAACGCGATACCCCGTACACGGAAAAAAGAGAACAGTAATGGTTACTAATCTGGTTAGCAGCTAGTCCCAGGTAGTATGGAATAGTACTGATCATTTAAAAGACAGTAACCATTATCGTTCTGAAGGTAATTCTTCCTGGGTTGGTTAGTGACGAATACGTTGCTACAAAAGTGGAACTCACTGCTGGGACTCGTTGTTAACCAAACTATTAACCATTACTGTTCTCTTTTTTTCTCCGTGTACATCTACCATAGAAACTTCACCAAAATCCTCAATCACAAAGTCCACTAAAACCGCACTGTGAACTTTATGATTTACTCATTTGCATCATACACAAGCCCAACGTTAGATTGCGTACCTACGAAGTTGCGAAGCGCGGTTTACCTTGATCGCGCCGTAGTCTTTAATTACGTAAGGTCACGTACGACCATCGTCATAGCACGGTGTAAACGGCCGCAAAGGTTGTGCGCATGGTGGTCACAGGAATATCCTAGCTACGTCAGCTTCATAAACAATGTCGGTGTACCGGCAGGTTGGTAAGTTACGATCCAAAGAGGTAATGCCGGTTCGCGTGGATGCGGGAAGAGAAAAGATGGTACCGGGACGAGATAAAGTGAAGGAAGATGCTGGGCGTATCGTGCGCGACCTTTATAATACGACTACGACTTCTTCCCATAGTGAAATTGATAGAGTGGAGAGTTTTATTAAACGAAGAACTAAAACTAAGCTTATACCCGATCAGTTAGATTTCCAGGTATGTCGTGCGATTAAATTTCAATTTTTCTCCCATCCCTGTTTATATATTTTTTTCATACCTCTATATTGACCAAAATCAATTCCTATGTTTTCCTATGTTAATCAAATGTATATCAATAAGGACGCAAGTAAAGCAGGTCCCTTTCGAAATATCAAAGGTACCATCGGATCTAATCGATCTTTCGGACATTCGGTACGCAGCCTCCGTATAACGCTTACGACACACGTTAAACGAGACCGACGGTAATTTCAGATACGACACCTCGATAAAGACCGGTCGTAAATTCGTGCGTACGCCCAGATTCTCTATATGCCAACGCGATACGGTATATATACCTGCAGGTATACCTAAAGGTCCTGAGCGATAAGTAAGGTACCTAGTCGCCTTACCTATATCTGTGCCTTAAGGCCCCAAGTGGAACACGGATCCGTACATTCTGATGGCCAATCACCAATTTCTGAACTAGTTCGAACTCAAATCGATAAATGCATCGTCGAGCACGTTACGAATCTCAACTATCGATACATACATCTATACCAAACATATATCCCAACGTATTCATACGAGTCTACGTAAAATATGCATATGGCGCACGAACGCCCAAGGCCCAGAGGCTGTTGTCGTAATGCCTTGACGAGAACGTAACACGCGTTAACTCCGCAGTAATATAACCCTCTTGGCGATTTCTTTTATATATTTGATAGCGCAAAAGCTAGTAGCAAGGAGACTGCTCCCTGTATCTGTGGGGCATTCAAAAATCTATGGTAACGAACGGATCGATATCTACAGGGCGGTTGCGTAAATCGACGGTCGGGACGAAGAGGACGTCGACGACGAGGACGCTTATGAGAATCAGAGTGGAGGAGTATATTTGTAGTGTAACTATGATGCTTATACATAATATAATATATATATATAAATATATTGGACAGCTTGTTGGAACGTGTGCGAAAGAGAATGGACCGATAAAGATTGGCCAGCGCGTTAAGAACGTTATAAATGCTGATCCTGGCGCGGGGTTTATCGATGAAATCTCGAGCACGTGGTTATCGTTATCGAACTATCAATTCCCGATCGTGAGGTTACCCGCCGATACTACAGCAGAGGGGATGGGTCAGAGTTGAGCAAACGATCGTAAATCGAAGTGATAAATCGTGCTTCGAATGTCGTTGGTTATATCGTAACATAACGTGGGCTATATGTATATATACGTGTGCATGTTCAAGGGAAACCTTGTACATAGGAAAAAAAAAGAGAGAGAGAGAAAGATAAAAATGTAACCAACACAAAATGTCTGTGAAAATTTTAATTAGCAACGGGGACTACCGATACCGCGTATCTGCATATGCCTCTACACGTCGCTCATGAACTGTTAATTAAACGTGAACGATTGGTGAACGGGTGATTAATTATATAGATTAATATGCAAATGCAGTAAAGTTCTCTTTTCCGTTCTCTCGCCGCGAGAAGATTGACGTAATTTTACAGAGAATTTAGATAAAACGAGATAACGTTATTAAGTCATGTATTGTTCCAGATTGATATTGCCTAATATCGCCAACCTGTCAAAATGGTACCATCGTGTTACGAGGTCGGCCATACATGCTTCTTTCCAGTCGTTGAAAAGTCAACGCGGCAAAAGCTGAATTGCGGATACCTTGAAAATAGGCAAGTTGCAATTTGTCAAATTTCCCTCGAACGCGAGGAAAAAGGGGAAACACGGTAAGTGGTTCGTCGTCAAGACGGCGCAGAGCTAACGTTGGAATTCTCGTTTGTGCCAGCAGCCGTTTGATTCGAACTGTTGAAAAAGACGCGGTAGGTAACTCATTCCGCGACGCGGGTACGCGAGATTGCTGTGACGACACGCTTAACGACATTACGCGTTTTTCTCCCATTACGATGAAATGTGGAGTAATATAGGGTAACACGCGGCGAGAGTGGATTCGAGACGGAATGTCCATTTCTATACGGACGATTTAGAGACAGACGTTAATTTTATTAGATCCGCATACTGCACAGTCACAAGCATATTAGTCGTACCCATGCACAGATAAAATTACTCGTAAACATTTTACTCATTAAATCCAATTACAAGTCTATCCATAGAAACTCGCCTATACCTTCAGCATAAGCTCCATGTTATCGTTAATGTGTCGTGTATCGAAAATATTTCGAAATTCTGTCACCGCTGCCGATGATCCTGATTGGCGGTCGCTATCGTCATTCAATGCGTGTGGATTTGCCGCTTGGCGTGCGTGTTTACGGCATGCAGTTAATTTGACAGATTGCGGATACTTTAAAAGTGTAAAGATATGAAATTATTTTGTAATCGTTTATGGGAACTTGAGTCGCCGCGCCCAATAAGCCTCTAGTCTATTCAAGCTATAATATACTGGGCAGTCAACAGAGAATTTTCAAAATTTTCTATGTGACACTGTGAGCTTTCGAAACATTATGCATAGGGTGACAATACTACAGCTACTAAATTCTAAATATACCAGCGATAGTATTTTGTTTTAACGAAAAATATTAGGTGCTTACCCAGCAACCTACGTACCTACTAGAACGCAGTGCGTTGAGCTAAAAGAGGACAGGTGAAGGAGGGACCTGCAGGGAAGAGGTGCGAAGGCAAAGGATGGCAGTGGCGACAGGTAGACACGTCCAACCTATAAGTTGGGCCTGGGAAGATAGGTCTAGCGCCTCCGTACCTCATGTAACTAACATTAGATGCATAATGCATGTTAGGTGGCCCCACTAGGTGTCGCTACAACAGCGCTACAACGTTACAGGACTGCAGCAGCAGTCCTTAGATCGGGCAGAGCAAAAGGGAGTCTCGCCACCCTAGACTTAGGCCAACGCACGACACTATAGCCCGTAGCGGTATGTCGTGAGATCTCTCCGATACACCATTGTAAACCATTGTAATGGTAATACTGAGCCAGTCTGATATATCACGCCGCGCACAGGACTTCTGCCGTAAACGTATCTCTCATTGTGAGGAAACGTGCGCATGCGTACGAACGCGTATTCCCGTGCGGCTCAGACTAATGGGGATTAATATCGAATGGAGGCATTGGAGCCATATGAGAGGCACGCCCGTACGAATTATGACCCTCATTTTTCATGTCCTCTTTACACGATTCCTCTGCCCTCGCGAGGATGCTGTAAAAAGATCACGGAGTGTGGGACTTGAAAAAAATTGTGGGTTCCGAAGCGATCGAAGTAGGACGCTTAAAATTTTGTCAATTATTATACATGGAACTTTGGATTACTTGTAAAGTATAATCCGAAGAGGATAGATTAGAAACTTTCAGATTACTTGTTTTAGATCCTATTAAATTTTGCTCTTGTTAAGCTCACTGAATTTTACGTGAGTGTAGACAGGAACACTTCCGGAAGCATTAAGCTTGATAATCCCATGTTTAAGGGACAATATTATTCAAGACGATATACGAATTATCGACGAAGTCTATATACTCTGTTACTTATATACTTGGGTGTATATTGAACTATGGTGTAAATAATCCTATTTGGTTACTAAACTTTGTAATCTGCCGATCGCGTTAAGCCGCCATTTTTACTATACGTAAGGTGCTTTCCACGAGTATAGACAGGGAACAACACGGGGCCATTGTAGCGTCGGGACTTTTACAAAGTGGACGCATAACAAATGCCCGGCACGCATACATTAGCCGCATTAATACCTGTTTGGATTTATTAATGCCCATATTATATTCATGCGTATAAGTTACATCGCGATGCATTGCGCCCGCGCATGCGCCCCGATGATATATTCAGCGTCGCGCGCACTCTATTGTTCGTTGCAGCGCGATGCACCAGTGGAACGCGCTGCAGTTCTGTTTCACGTTTCTTCTTATCCAACTTGTACCATCCTTCGTTTGTTCTTACAATCGTAATAAGTCTCTTGTCGGCTACCGTCAGTTTAACGTACCTGGATGCACGACATGAATTTTAATGCATCGACGCAACACGATTCACCTTCGTTTTCAATATAGCTCGCGAAATTCAAAATCAGCCAAATTCAAAAAGTCCACAATATATCCCATAAAAGTTCCAACAATTACTACTTATAAACGATTCCACCAGATATTTAATTCTGTAATTTCTCACACTCACCAAACGCAGATCCTTTCTCATGGATACAGGAAATCTTACGACGTTAAACATTGGCACTCACCTAAAAACAAAATATAAACAAAATCAGCACGAGTCGCAACAAGTATATCCAAACATCAGTCAACAAAGTCAAACAATCATCAACACTAAATACTCATAAGAACCGCATTACAGGTGTATCTGCTATACCAGCCTATCTCTATTTTCCCGGACACGGACACCTCGTTAGCTCAAGCCGGTAGGTCTTTCCGGCTAAGGTGTCGTAGAACGCAGTACAGAAGTCCAGTAGAACTCAAGACATAGAAACTGGTACCAAACGAAGAAACATCTCTTTGCCACATAATAAACGAACACCGTATCATGCGGGTTTTACGGGTTTTACGTTGGCATACGTTGGTACACACATAGCATACACCAGGTATATCCCCATATATAAATATATAAATCCAGCATGCGTCGTGCGAGGAGCATCAAGAACTAGGTGGCGAGCATTGAATGCCCATCCTGTACCTTATTCTCCAAGAGCGAATCGAAAGATGCATGGAGTTGAGGCGCGCAACGGACATCCTCGACATGACAGCTCCGCTAGCCACGTCGATACTCGTTAACTATAACACTATGCCTTCAGCATTGGAAAGCATGCGTTACCACGCGATACCATTCGATACGATACCCATATCGAGGTGGCCTTAGTAGCATTGGGCCCTGTACCCATTATTCGATTCTACGATATATCCATGGATTCCTCAAGCCAGCACACGTGCCTGCTTCTACGATTGACCACCTGATGCGTGCTGCAGCATATATATATGCACCCAACTTCCTATTTATTTATGCTGCATAAAACGTCATCCTCCCTAACGACGAGACACTCCACTTTAAAAGCTCCGGGTAGCATTGGGGAATGCAACGATTGTGTTAATCACCCCGATGCTCGATAAGAACAGGTTTTCATCGATAGGGACTTCGAAGTGATTTAAAAGCGACTGTTACGACCGGACACGAATTGAGGATAAAACGTCGCTTAATCAAAGAGACCAAGATAAGAGCGTGCCGATAAACTGGCTGAAGTTACAGCACCGGCTGGGCATGTACGTACGACGTCTAAAACGAGAGCAAAGTACAAAAAGTCACCCATTAATGACGCGATAGCATAAATCCCAAGGTGGCAAAAACGATTGTCCGCTCAGCGTATAACTACTTTAACGTTGACAATGGCTATATTATACGTATACCGAGGACCCAAGGAAACCGTAAATTCTCAGTGAACACGACAACGTGTCATTATATGTAAACTACCAAGTTTCGATCCGAGTCAAAAGGAACTCGACCGAGGCGTGCTTTCGTCAACGGTGTCATGGTCATACGAGATCTCCATGAAAATCTCGTCAGAAAGTGGGCTTAACGCCGAACTCGATCTTTCTTCTCGGAATGATATATCTTATCGCTCTTTTAATATAAAGAGGAATTTAACGTAGTGAAATTTCCAACGCGCGTAATGAGCCCTCGCGACGCCATTAGCGACATTATCTTTTGCGTAATTGCGCGTATACGCACCTTAAATGCAAAATGGCTAAAAACCTTCGTGTCTAGACTGATATATATATATACAGATACGAGTTGTAAGATGGTGACTGCTACCATTAGAGGTGAAATATTAAACATCAGCCATGTAATTACCGCGGTGGGAGTGAGGTTGCCGCGATTAGATCTAAACTGGCCGCTAATGCTGTTAATTGCGATGGATTGTGTAATTGTTAGTACAGCGTATACAGGCATTGGATGCGCCAGTGCATATATGCACGCACCAACGATAAACTGTTATACGTATATATAGATTACGTATAGGGCAGGGCTATCGAATTCTGGACATCAGTGAACAAGGAGTATAGTGAATATACTGAACAGTGAATGCCATGATCGAGTATATTACTAGGTGAGTTAACTTTACTGGTAGCAGCGAGTAACAGGTCGCTACATCAGAGTAACAGCATAACCATTGCGCCAAGATAATTAAAGCTTTAATAGGTATACGGTGAGGATTATTTATGTGACTTTATATATATATATATATGTCTATTCTTCTTTTTTCTTCATGGCCATTCGAATTCTACGAGCAATCCGCTCGTGTCCATTCACGCTCGTTACAACCCGAGGAAAAACGGCAATATGTGTCTTTTCCTCTATTTGTAAGAAACGACTAAATAATCCACGCTCGTACCGATTGCTCTTGGTACAATTGCTAGTATTTGTAGAGTAATGACTCTCGTCTCGTTAAATCGGCCAGTTGCACACCCACAGTGTCTTAATATACATTAGCCTAGTGTCCTCCATTATAATATCCATGTACAGCTACTCTACTACCGAGTACAATTCTAGTAGCTCATGCGTATCAACGGGCTTGTTCTGTATAAATTTTTCAAAGAAACTGTAGAACCTCATCATTCCAATACGTAATCCAACTCAAAGACTTGGATGTTGCAAACGGTTTCAGCTCATTCAAGAATATATACACGTGGCGAATTGCAAACCCGAACTACCTGTTTCTTTATAACGTTTCTCTGGGCCAATGATCGGAGAAGTAACGTTACGTTACCGCACGCAAGTCGGACGTCCATCATCAATTGATGCTGGCCTAACGAACCGGGAATCCATCCGTCCCTTCCATAAATTTGGCAATAATTTCAAAGAGGAATGAAATTACGGTAATTTCAGATTCAAATGAATCTTTCTTATTCGGATGATTGTATAAGGAGTTTCTGGTAGCAACCTGGGCGTAATGGAAGAGACGGGTAAAAGAAGATGGAGATTTTTTATCTCCATCAAACAATTTTTTATCTCCATTAAACAAATGGTGATACAGTGATTCGGGGATCTTATTTGATAATACATATAAGATCCGACTATGACACATCTAATGAGACTATCCTATACCTTAATCTTAAGGTGAAAGGTAAACCCTAGATCCGTAAAGGATAAATCATTGATCTGAGGTGTATATTCGTAGATGCTAAAAATTGTTAGATACGGGATGGATCACTAGTTGATCATCTTACATCCCACACAGATGTATTCGCTGTATGGGGAAGATCATTCTCAGATCAGTTTTGGATCCATCCCATAGACTGAAGTGATCCTTGACAGATCTGAGTTATTAATGCATCTGTGATCTAGTACAGATCCGAAAGCTATACCGTCCCAATATATGAAGATACATCTCAGACCAAATTTTTCCTTTATGGATCTTGAATTCACCTTCTACCTTAAGAATACGTACATGATAGTCTCATTAGATGTATCATAGTCGGATCTTGTATATATTATCAAATAAGATCTACGAATGATCTATACTGTATCACCATTTTTTTACTCGGGTATAATTGGCTGGACCCATAGTCCTCGCATCTACTTCCACGTCGTCGGGATGACGCTCTTCGGTATCTCATTCGTATTAGCAGATTCCTCAGCAATTTGTAACGCCATCTTAGGGTCCGGTAGGCGCGCGCGCGCGCGCGCGTAAGCGAATTCCCTGCTAAGGACGAACCTAAAGGGAATGGGGGTATGGTAGCGGCACTTGGGAAATAAATGATCCCATTACGCCATAAATCAATCAGGACAAAAAGCGCCGAAGCTCTTGAAACGAATGACGCGTTCGCAGGAGAGTGAATGACGCAAGGATATATACTGTTGGACTACAAGAGAAAAGGAAGGTGTCGCATAAGCCGCGAACAGGTATATACGATATCGTATGGAACTTAGGCGTAAAACGCCAACCCTAAAGCCGCCCCCGCAAGAAATTGTCAGAGAGTATCATCGCGCGTCCCCATTTCTTATACGTATCAGGCGGCGTGTTTAGGCGCTGGTGGAACGCGACTGCGACAGATCTTTAATGTAGATGAAAAAGTTCAAGGTGCAATTTGTGTGGACACGTGGTGGCGGTTTTCTTGGATGAATAGGTGGGAGAGGCACCGTGTACGAGAGAGTCAAGAGAATACGGTCGCAAGTGTGTAAGAGAGATAGCGAGAGAATCTTAAGAGAGTCTCCGGTATATAAGGCGGCATGCACGCAAAGACACAGCTTTCATTAGAGGTAATGCCTAGCTAATTCGATAAAACTGAAAAATTCCGATGTCACGTAAAGAAGAAATACACGCCGGCCATTTAAGGTATCGTGAAAGGAATAAGGTTCGCGGATTGCGATAGAACCAAGATAGGCAGTAGGCACGTCTTGAGCCTCTCTGAAACCCGGGCATACCGAGACTCTCGGAAACTCGCCGCGAGCATTTAAAAATTCGATTGAATTCGAACGCTGCTGCCGCTGCTGTTGGCTGCACTTGGGTGCGCACTAACGTACGTAGTGCACCGTGCAATTTTACCTGCAGCTAACTTTTTTCCTTTTATTCACCACCGAGACTCGGCTACGTTCTTTCCCCGCGTAGTAGTTCGTCTCAGATTCTTTTACCTTCTCGAAAACGTATGTGTATATATTATATATATATAATGTATGCAACGGAATAAAACTCACTACCCTGGAAGTCTTTTGTTATTCTCATGATTCGTCGGATAGTCACCCTCTTTCCTATGGATGATGGCAACTTGTTCTACCATCGTCTAGGAAAAACAAGATAAATCTTCTGTCTTGCGTAGGCGTTACTCCCTTCCGTGGTACACGAGGATGCATACGACACGACTAAATTACGACAGGACGACTCACATCGTACCTAGTAGGTACCGTATAGATAAGAAGCTAGTCGTAAACTGTAGTTTGTCGATAGATATACTTTGGCTTCGGTTCAAAACACTCATTTTTTTAAAATAAATTATGAATGGGGAAATCAGAGTCCCTTGGAGTAGGTCGTTTTTATGTATTGTACCATTTATATAGTGTATTGTTTTGTAATTATATGGAACTGATCTTTGGAGGTATGACCTTTTGGTTTTAAGACATATTTATTTTACCGATCACATAATAGCGTTGTTAGTACCTTTTTTGTACCATCTTCTGAATACGTGTCTTTAATATTTAAGGGAAGGAAACCTCTCACAATCCAGAGGGGCTATCTTACATTTCTGAAAATCCTCATCTCAGTCCATGATCAGTGGACTCCACGAATGTTCGGGGACTCCGCCCGCTTGTACATCGTTATCTTCGGATCGTTCGAGCGTTAATGAACCGAGTTGCGGGAGCACCTTAACCCCGCAACAACCAGCTACATCCTGTACAACTCTCACTTGCTCGACATTCCGTACAAATGTCCGGTCGATCAGATTATTCTTGGATCGTTTTGTTTTTTACTCCCTTTTTTCCTTCATGCTCTTCTTTATTTTCGATCGCCATTGGTCGATCTCTTTAGACACGGTTTCGTGGAAAGAAGCCCTGCCGAAATTTTACTATTAAGAAATTCGTATATCATTACTTGAAACGCATTAAAAATCTTTTTTAACTCAATATTATATAATATATATTATAACATAGCTTTGATATAACAAGGAGAAGTATATAGTGTTGTTGGGAAAATAATATGTGCAAAGAAAAATTTCTTTCAAGAGTATAATTTCACGAGTGACCTCCATGGTGGATGCTGTGGGAACTTCAAAGTAATTTATAGCTTGTTGTAAGAAGATTTTTCTACCACTGGACATTGCAGCATGGGAACGAAAGACCAGCAAAAAACTATGGCTACGATCGAGGTCGTGGCGTACGCCCACGACCACTAGGATAACTATTGTGTCGCGCACCTAAAAACATGCTCCCGTTTAAGTTAAACCTTCTTTCCCACATAAATCACGCCGATGATCTTGAACGAGTCAGCACACAGCTCATTCGACACGCCATAGCGCACTTTTATCTTTTTCATCTTCCACCAGTAGGTAGGTGCTCCGATTAGATATTTCTAATATCCTTCACTGTGCTCTTCCCAAAAAGATAATATCGATTAGAAGAATTTTTATCGTCCCCCTTGTTTTTTCATATCCAGCAAAACAGTTATAGAAAAAAAGAACTATACATATTATAATACATACACTTTTTAACAGAATAGCAAAGCGTAAAGTAGATATATGTATAACGCTTAACTGATCATCCATTAAGGTTTCGATTCGATACTCTAATTATCATGATATTAATTGTAACAGTGCATATATCCATGTACGCGTTCGCCATTGAGGGTAAAAATAATTATGTGGAAATGTCGCAAGTAGGCTAATTGCTTGATGGGCGTATACGTATATACCCGTGGTCTACATATGCGTAATAATTAATATGATGGCACAGAAGCCAGACTCATGGAGCGTAATGATAATGACTGTAATGACGCCTTCCTTACCACGTTACTATACCTGATTGTGAGATGAATCCTTCTTGGTTCCTATTTAGCTTCGTTTATTCTTTATCTCGTACTTTATTCGCTCGTTAACATAAAATATGTAGCAGTAGGTATTTAATCGGTTTCTGGAAATCTTGGTACCCTTAACAATGTCTTGGATACCATAGTGGTGGGACATGGTACGGTTGGTCTGGGGATACAAAATTATCATCAAATTTCTGATTAGGAATGACGTATCCGTCGTACCAGTTACTTACGGATTAGTCAAGGCATTGTTTTTCTACGTATACAGAAACGAAACTTAAGTCGACTGACACACGAAGAATGTTAAACGCCCTAATGATATTTACAAAAAGTAAAGTTACTGCAAGAACCATACTGTGTGATGCGAAAGACTGGAAGTCAAATTATGCATAGATAATTTCAAAGCGTGTCGGTGCCGCACCTTGCTTTGAGCAGCAATAATCATATACTGTAATCTACTTATGTGTATTAATTTTATTTTATGTTTTCGTATAGTTACTATAAATTATGCATGGTCAATCATTATTAAATTTAATTAGAATCGAACCTATTACGGATACGATTCTTGATCAATATGAAGCTAGATATACGTATATGTATAGACATATTGCAATATCGGAGAGACATTAAATATTTTTACAGTGAAACAAAGAGAAATTTTATTTAGACATAATTTTTAATTATTAAATCCTTTAATTTATACTGTTAATAATATTTTATTTGAGTGATTGAATGTCCATAATTTCTGAACGCATAAGTCATACATAGTTGTTCGACATTTCAATATGTGGAGGGAAGGGGGCGGCTATTCTTCGTGCGGCAATATAAATTGGTTTCGATGAATGAAATAACGCTAAGAATTTTTCTCTCTGGTACATTTGCTCAGTGGATGCTGTATACGACAAGTGATTGTTCCGTGATTCTTTGTCAGCGCTGTCTCGAACGCGATTGAGAAATTGACATTCGGGAATCGATCTGACTCCATAGTGAAACAGAGAGCAGCCAATAAACAATAGGAAACGTTGACGAAATAATGAAGTAAAAGGGGTACAGAGGAGGGGGAGGGATAGTAGGAGAGCGGTATAATAGCGTGGGAACTTTTCGAATCCGTCGATGGCTAACTCATTTTTCTCTGACGTAATTTTCGTGTCTTCATAGAAAAAATCAAACTACTCCATGGCCAGAGGCGTTGGAAACGAATGAGGCAACGTCGACGAAGATTCGAGAGCGTGGAAAGAAATTTTCAAAGTGTAAAAATAAAAAAAAAGCACAACACAAAGAGCAATGAGTTATGTCAAATGAAACTGATAAATGTACAAAGAAAAGTTGAGGACGGATAAAAAAGTAAAAGAAAAATTATCATAATAAAGCGATCGAAATTTGTTAAAGCAAGTATTGCGATGTAGATACTAAAATACATATACGTATATTGGCACATAAAAAATAAACCATTCACTTGCGATTATAGTCAGAAAGGTTATCGTTGCCAGCCGCTAATTATCATCGGTTTATCGGCGATTCGACATTCCTCAGTAAGATTATTCTCCTCACGCCCTCGAAAATATTCACAGAAATCACTCGAGTCCAACTTCGTCTCTGAACTCGTGCCGCGCGCGGTATTTTCCTCTAATTAAAAATAATGATTGCTCGCGCCACGAGATATGGCTTACCTACTCGCGGACGTCTGGAATGCGATTATTGGACGTGCCGAGATGAGTGGAGGCATAATCATAATTTCTCTTCTTTTCCCTCGCTTTTTTCTACAAGACGAGACGAGATGCAGTAAACTATACGTATAGCCTTCCTCAATCTGCGGATCCTCAAGGACACACCTGTCACCTTCCCGACTAACACAGCTTACGTATAATTTTCTATACTTTAATCCTTACCAGCTTCAATCCAAATCTCCGGAGTTAACCTTATAAATCATTTTGCTTGACAATTCCCTTTTATCGACCCTTTTCCGCATTGCATACACGCAACTGCAGTGCCGGTTGTGAGCCAGTATATCAGCTAAAGGATGACAAATTCTTTTTCCTTTTTTTCGATTTACACGAACCGTTCTTACGAGTGCGACTAAATTTCGTTTCGACGCCTCTCACGGAATACAGATTGCCAACTGTAGCAGAATTTCACATGAAGAGAGCGATGAATCGGCCGATTCCTCGTTGCACGATGCATTCCCATGCGCGGTAGTCACACCCGCCGCGCACGGAGCGACAATCCGTATTTACTCCCACTTAAAATTCACGAATCGTACGGCACCGGCTTCTTCTTTTCGTTTTTCTCTCCTTATTTTTTTCGTGCTTTTTACCCTCTTTTTTCTTCCTCCTTTACTTTCTTCAGGAACGAACTGGCGCGCATGTACGGCCACGGTGTGGGAATTTATCGCACTAATTTCGGGACAATGGAGCGAGGAGTCGCGCGTGCAACGAAACTCGCTCCCCACGGTAGTGCGGTGCGAATTACTTCCCATATACGTAGCGTGTTGAGGTTATGTTGGCCCTGCTAATGCTGGGGCTACATAGCCGTAAATATATGGGGGACTAATGTGGTGCAACTTTACGTTACAGAGTACACGATGACCCCCCATCGTAGCTTGGGGACGACAAGGCACGTGTGTACCTTATATATCCGTGCTCGGTGAGGGTTGCCTGTGGGGTAGAATTAACGCATGGTTAGGTATATTGCCACAACCAATTAGGAATTTAAATTCACGGCAATTCCGATTTGCCCATTAAGAGGGAATTTTACGTGAGAATTCTCAGTGGCTATATTTATACCCTGTTTGAATTCCGGAATTCCGTGTCGCGATTCAACTCTGAACCAGCCAATGGGAAGTCGGTAGATATCGTATGGAAATTATTTAGCATCAAGGGGTAAGGCAAGGTAGTACTACGACAACGGGTGGTCTTCGATTCTGTTCATCTGATTCAAAACCATCTAGGAGGTCGATAATTCTAGAAATCCTAGACGCCGTAAGTATACGTATTATACGTTTATAAAACGGGACTTCATTAACGATCAGTTAAGTTTGTCGATATCGCCTCGGCTCTTAATTTCCTCTCGCCTATAATTTAATGATCACTCCGATCAAACTTACAGCCTGTTTCAGTCCGAGATATAATTCTTGAATGTGCCGCGATTCGTTGCAGCACCGAAGCCGAACGCACTCTGCCACTCAGCCACTCGTATAATCTACGTGCAACCCAATTATTGTTATTTATCTGAATAGGGAAGCTCGTTAATAGGCGACCTTATTCCCGTTCGCCAGGCAGTAGTTCGTGCATTTGCATGCAATTTACTTAAATCAGTAGCCGCCTTACCTGACAACGCCACGTTCACTGCGAAACCTCGGGACCATTCTTGAAGGTATCCGAGTATCGACTGTCGGACGACCGGATCGGTCAGATCGCGTATCGATACAGAAATACTCATTTCGAGTAATTACGTATCCGTTACAAGCTACTTCGACAACCGTAACGCGGTGATACCAATAGAAACGCTTAATACACTCCTATTTGGACCTATCTCGAACACTTAACGTTCAGCCCGACCAGCAGCCTGAAATACGTCCCTTGATAACGTACTGAGAAAACAATTAATAACTATATCCAATCTAGACACATTTGCTATTACGTTTCTTGTATGCGGTATCGTCTCGTTATTTTAACAGACAACTACCATAAAATCCATGTTTTTCCATGTACCGAAGATGACATTAGAAATTTCCTGATACTCGAGCTCCATCTACTTAAAGCTATCATCCAATTTGTATCAAAGATTAAATAAATTAGCTGCACCTTATCTGCCTTTCAAATATATAATATGCACTAATGATACACTACTACAGACTAGATCCATCGAAACACAACATAACCCCAAACCAATAGCATCTCGTTATCTCAAGAAATGAGTAAGTGACACGAGTCCCACGTGTACGTTTTCACCAAAAGATACTTTAAGCTCTTGGCACTTGGGTCTTACAGTCTCGTGGGGATCGTCATGCAGTAATTGGACATTTTTAAAGTGTACCAACGCCACCAGGAGAGCCGAAGGTCATTAGCATAAGCGTGCCCGTGATCCGCAAGAACGATGCAGTTAATCTGTTCTATATCTTTCGTACTTGAGCCAACTTCAGATCCCTAAAAAAATCCCAACAGAACGCCGAATCAGAATTTCAAGAACAATACATACATACATACTAGAACAATAAACACTAAATTCTACAAATAATAATCTATGCAAATTGAAAATTAAAAATCAAAAATTCATCAATACTTTGACTTTCTAAAAACTCATACGAGGTGGTACACCACTGTAATGCGATAAGAGCCCTCCTATCATACTCTACATAACCATCCACATATATACTCATGTATATTCGTATTCAGGCCGAATGCACCAACTGATGCCATACAGCGCGTCTATTTTTTCCCTGTACAGTACATAATCAACTTTGCACAGTACATTCGGCCTGAATAACCCTGTGTACACATATAACATAAACTCATATGTTACATAGTCTCCACCGAATCAGACCGAAGTGAGTGGACAAGACTGCTAACGACAGACTTGGTTGATAAGCCTCTACTAACGAGCGAGAGGAAGGCGAATGTCGCCCGAACGCTGCAGGGGAGGTGTAGGCGTTCGTGCCAAGGTATTTGAAAGTCTCGCTTCCATATTACGGGAAACATAAAACTCAGTCCGTAACGAGAGTTTTATAATAGTCGCAATGCAAGAAACACTTTATCCGGCTCGACACTTACCAGACAGGAGTGCATAGACACAGGTACCATATAGGTACCTTATTCCAGTCTAGAAACAGTTAAAATCCCCATCGATGCCATATAAAGCTCAGAAGGAAGACCCTTATCCGGGATCTTCCATCAACCTTACGTAAGTCCAAAGCTCACTAGATTTTCAAGTATTAACCAACCCAAGATCGTTATAACAAGCGTGCCCATAAAAGTGGCGTTAAATTTCGGTATTATCTTCCCGACGTCAGACACGAGGTTAAAGAGCTCCGTTCGCCATGCCGATAACGTTAATAAGTTCCGCAAAGTTAGTAATAAGGAACCGTAGCTAAGAGACACGCCTATACTACGTTCATAGAAACGCAATTTAAACAGTACGTTTATAGTATCTTAGTACGGTATACATATACCAAAGTATCCGTATGACCAGATTCAGGTACTAAAGTTTACTCCTCTCTTATATCTATATACCCACGTCTAGCATACGAGTAGCATATGCGTTTCGTATAGGACAATTATTATGGCTATTCCAAGGGGCTGGACAGGGTGGGATCGGTTGGTGAAAACATATGGAATGCTTTTGAGCAAGACAGCAAGAAGCAAGCAAGTTTATGACATCGGATGCCCAGTGGGTGAGCACGTACTCCGTGTGTGCTATGACACGTCTGCCTTGCGGCCACTAACGAGCTGCCCGTACGAAGGACTCTTCGTTGTGTCACCAAGAAATATCTCCTACTCGCAGTCACACCATTGCCTGCATCTGCATCAGGTTGTTGTGCCCGGGTTGAGAGCGTCGTACTTGCTATGCCACTTTATATAGGACTGACAACTTTGTTAGCGGCACCCGATAGAAGATAGAGCGCCACCGTGCTGGATGCTCCAAGACCGTTAGGACAGACCGGAACTTTAGTTCTTTCGGAGTGCTATCGATTCTAGAAGACATAACACAGGCTGGTAGTTTGCTTGGCAACATCGAAAATACCTAGACTGCAATCCTGCATAGTTACGATCAAGGACTAAGTATCGTAGCGAATCGGACATTTTACTGAAAAGTGGTATAAGAATCGAAGGCAGTGACTAGAACAGTTAATACGAAACGACTGTATAGAGGCTGCTACCAGCTGATGACAAGAAAAAGGGCGAAAGCAAATTGCCGCAATTGGACTGGCAAAAGGGAACAAGAGAGGATTTTAGTGAAGAGTTTAATATATCGTGCGAGAGTGAATGGTTACGTGTGGGCCCCGCATAAGCGTGAGAGACTACGTGAACGTTTCAATCGGGAACGAAGAAGATTAGGATAGAGTTGCCGGTGGGTAAATTTCTTATGGTTACTCATTCCGTGGCAGTGTTATATACCAGTGGAGAAATTCAAAACGCCCACTATTGATTCCCAGTGCTTTATGATATTGTCCATTGGAATATATCACGTGCTCGTTCTTCATGCGTTAGGCTCTATACACACGCCGTACTCGTATATATTATACGTAGAAACGTCACACCGGTATACCACGATGTATAAAGGAAATTCCGCGGGTTGGCTGCAGTTAACCGCCTTGCGGGATTGAGGAAGGTTTAATAAGGCTCGTATCGTGTCATTCTTTAGCATCTCAAGCGCAACCTCAGAGAAAACGTACTGACATATAATGCCAGTTATTTACGTCGAGGTAATAACGGATGCCGCAAAAACACGTTCCGTTTAAGCTGCATTTTTTTACGCATCTACTAAGGAACTTTTAGTTCTGTGAGAGAAGGCCGCAAGCTGCTTGTATGAAAAGTAGATGTACAGCATAGAGTAGGATATGGAAATATTATTTTTAATGGTAGGAATTTATACCAAGTCACCTATGTATATTCGACTCGTTAATCATCTAACCATTATTTTCACCAGTGTAGACAGCATTAAGCTCACTTGCGTATTGCCTTTAAAACTGCCTTGGCGATCGTTATTTCAATGAGGACGTAGATTTTGCGGTAAAACCCAAGGCTTAATGGTAGGTATAGTGCGTATGGCCGAATTGGACGTGAGGCTATTTACGATCGCTTTACCCAGATCTCCATCAGACCTGAGCGAAACCGTGTTTTTATGGTCAATTTGAGTAACTAATAGGCAGTTGGAGACAAAGGCCTGGTCGTTTGACGAGCGGGCGTGGTCGACTGGCGCCGCAAAGTCTCGGACCGCTCTATAAAGTCTCACTGCTTCTTTTCCAGAACCGTGCTTAACCGCACTGTGAGATCAGACTACATAGTCACTGTGCGTGTCTGAAAATAAATCAAGAAATACCGAAGCCGTCGAAACGCTCATAGCCCTCTTTGTGAAAAACGTGTACCAGTCCCTTGAAAAACGTACACGGACGAGTAGCCGTGAATAAGGCAAAATTGAATTAATCATAAATCGAGAAATCCAAGCAGAGAATTTCGTGGGGCAATACTTTTTTTCTACCTGCTAAAGTTCTCAAACCGGAGTCATGCTCCATTGCTTTGGGAAAGACCAGATTTCCCGTCATTTTGTTCGCACGAATCAGAAATAAATACAGTACACAAGAGAGAAATTTCTGCTTGACAAAAAAAAACCGCATTTCCACTACAATGATTTCTCACCAAAATTTATGACCACCATGTATAGAACTCCCAGAGTAAACTGACGGACAGTATTATCACAGAGAAGAAAACGATATCTAGGGAACATCCAATGATACCTCCGAGTAAACGAATATAGGACTCTCCTGGAGTTTGACGAGGTAAGAAAGTCTCAACCCCGCGGGCAGAAACGTCCGAACGAATTTACATTTATATAGCTCGAGCGACGCCATATTTCCCCTTTACGGGAAGATAAAGCTATCGAAATGGGTATTTCCAATTTAAGAGAGCGTCGAAGTTACGACTGAGAATCCGCGAATGGCGCTCGTCAAACGGGCAATAGAGTATTTCTTCGGAAAGCGCAAACGACGCCATCTCTGAGTTCCAACGTAGAATGAAGAACGACGAAGTACATATACTATATCCCAAACCAATAGTTCTATACATTCGTCCTATGAAAACAATCTAAAAGGTACGTCATGGAGTCAAGATATTCACGACGTATACCTATAGGTATACCTCAGTCTCGGAATTATTTGTACAATGAAGGTATAGCACAGGCTCATTACCCTCGCAACTCGAGCTCATTATTCCGTATACCGCAAAGCGGCCAAAGCAGCAAAGTGGATATCTCGTAGGTATACGTAGCCACGTAGGTACCAGGTATACCAACTGACTAGATGGACAAGCAGTTAGGTTGGTAGGAGGTAGGTGGCTAACGCAACTCTTGGTTATGAAATATATCGCTCGTTAGACAATGACAATGTTCAACGTCTCCCCACAGTCGAGATTACCGCATTGACAAACAAGGAAATAACCCATTACAGTGTTGTTCGTATGACTTTATGCGTATACACTAGGAATCTACTAACTTCGTAAAATGGACTAGGGCCTATGCGAATTCGATTATCGTTATACACGTACGAACGATATATGACATATCCAGTAACGCACGCGGCATTATCAAAAGTAGAATTTTGATTTTTCAATATGGCGTCTATGGGGTGACACACTGGAGTTATCATGAATTCCTACGTGAGAGGTACTACTCGGACTTCCTTAGCACTCGGTATGTTTTATGGGTGGAACGACGTGAACATACGTATGTATAATGTGTCTCGGAAATTCGAGTGCAAAAGAGAATCGTCCGCACCTGCTTGGCTGGTTAACACCGTATCCTCCGTTTACACTAGCATCGTCCCACTAATTGTATTCTCGAGCTCTCGAGGCTCAACGTTTCTCTGGACGTGCGTTAACACGCATCCCCGAGTTGATTTCTAGGTACCTGACATTTTGTAGAACGACACACGTGCTCCAGGCACATTTTTGTTTCGACCATTTCCTTGCTTACCACTAATTAATTCTACAAAAAAAAAACTTACGCGACACACCTTGTACCTTTCATTATTAACGAATAGTATAAAAAAAGTGTGATGACGTCATTTCTTAATAAATGATAAAAATCATTATCGCGATAATCAAAACTAGATGGGTAAGTCCCAAAATCTCGTTCGTACTCCGAAATAAATATCAACAATTTACACTATTGGAACGCGCTAATGAGTCGGTACACATGAGTGACTCGGGTCATGCGTTATGTATATATATATACACACAGTATATTGTCAATATCAATGCATACAGGGTATACAAGTAACTCAGAATGCTTTGCTCACGCGTGCCTGGGACCTATCGACAAACGCCCACGAATGCCGTTGTCGGATGTCGGTCGAGCACGTTATTCATATACGGCGGAAACGCGTGTAAATACCTACAGTTAATTACTTACTGCCAGAACTGCCAGCTACCGTGTCCAGGCGAGAGTGAGCGATAGTTTCAGCCTACCCACTTGACCGACTCTACATACACACGTATAAAGAATATCGGCAACGTACATTTATAACACCGATCCTGTACCTAACCTTACGTTAAATTTTTTTCGTGAAAAAAATTTGTCAATAAAAAGCATAAAGTCAATAAGGCGTAAACAGTCTTTGCTATCTTTCCACAAGAAATATATAAGCATATATATCTGTATACTAAGTACTACTGAGTCATCGATATGCATGCTAGCGTAATGTGTCGCGTTATTCGTATCACGTAGAATGAGTCGCGTGTGGTCCCTGGCATTGAGCATGCTCCTTCCGTCACGCTAGCATCCGATAAAGTATCGCGCGAGCGGTCTCATCCGCCATTTAAATATGTATCGTCCCGGAGCGAACATGTCGCCTCGACGTGGGAGAACGATCACGCGATTGACAGGTCCGTTTAATTGCCAGCCGATGCCGCAGGGACGTTACGTGCGGGACATAACATTTACCAATGCTGACACGTGTCATACACTTGTGTCTTATAATCATCCCGTGCGGCATTATATGAGTGTCTTTCAAGAGAACATCTTAATTTACATGCGTATCCTACCTACGCTTGGAGATACTAGACTTATTCCTAATAGAGATACGTAGTAAGACTGTTACCAACAGCACGTATCAGAAATCTGTAGTCAACAAAACAATTGTACAAGACAGACTGTATGGATAGGTATAGATATATATTTTTTTTTAATGATTATGACACCTGATAACTCCAAAAATACGTTACATACGCTTATAATCTTTAGTATGATATGGGCGTCTCTTTGCATGATTAAAGGTACCCATACACGTGATGTACAACGTACGAGTCAAATTACAACGTAAAACGTAGTTAATACGTATTACCAAAGGCAATTCGCTGTCAGCCTCCAAAACGAGACTCCTACGGTGTGTAAAGGGTGAGGGGGTTGAGAGGTAGGTACTTCCGGCCCGTTCATAATAAGTACCAATAATTTCGCGCTGTTACGTGTAATGACGACGAGGCGTAGCCTTGTACCGTCATCCGACCGGCGTATAAAATCTTATGGAAAACTCGTATACCGGGTATCGCCACGCGGCCATGTCCTGAGACACGCGGCAGAAATTCGAGCGTCAAACTACATTGCCGCAGCTCGTTTAAGTTATTCCAAGCCTTCCTCGAGATTTATGCGTTACGCTCGTCTTCTTTGGTTGTTTAATAAATATCTGTAAAGATTTGCAAGAGGACCGTCAGCGAAACGGCGTCGTTACTAGCTTGCGGATTCCAAGCGCCTTAAGCCAGTTATACGCTCACGGTGTCCCACCCTAAATCGGACAAAGTTACTGCCAGCGTAAAGGAAGATTTGGTCTGTAAAGTCTGGAGGAAGTCGAGTCGATGAGATTCGGAATTTTCTGAGATAATCGGATTATAAATTCGAAACGTTGTCGTGTAACCGAATATCGCTTTAATTATTGTCGTTCCTTATGCTGCTTTCAAAAATTTTTAACAAAATTATTTTCAGACTGAATGAACTCGTTTTAAGGAAAGTTCATTCGATAAATTTAAAATCAATCGATTTACAGTATTCATAGATACCGATTTATTGACTATGTACCGATACGCAATGATTTATTAATGTGTGTTGCTTTGGATATATTGCATCGTTTATTTTTCAATGTTTAGATATACCTACGTGAACGGAAACGTGCTCGGGATAAATAGCAAGCAATACAGTAGCACCAGGTAAGAAGGTTGTCGACGATATGAACGGGATACCACGTGGCGTTCATATATTTGGCGAATCAGCGTTCAGCTTTACGGCTACGTCCGCAAGTAATACTGGTCCGAATTTAAGGAGTGGACGCGAAGCGGTCCGATTCGACGATAAAAGAAAATAAATGGACGCCTTGGCTGATTTTGTCGCTTACGTAAATGCGGGACTCGGTCGTTAATTCAACGAAAGCTGAGAACAGTATAAAGTACAGTTAATGCTGCAAAAATCTTGATTTCTTTGCTTTCAAATGTAACTATACCAATTCCTATCAACGGATAGATATATATATATATATATATATACACACATATAGTGTGTATGTATTGGATACTATCCGTTCCAGTAACGCATTCCCATTCCCAAAGATTTACCTGACCAATCTTTCACCGTACATCAAAAGTATGCTACATGTTTAAAAAAAAAGGCAAAAAAAATACAAGAAAAAATATATAAGCACCGTGCGTTCTTCCGTTATTTGCAAATGCATACAAAATTACCAGTACCGTAAGACACCAAGTGGCTGGTAGTAGATGTCAATACAAACGACGAGGACACTTGTCCAATAATAAAAAGAAAATAATCGCCAATAATCCATTGAAGAAAAAAATTATTGGTATATCCAAATACAGAAACACCTCAATTACAGGTTACGCAGGCGTCAATTGACAAGGGCGAATAAGACTTTTATATATAAAGAATCAAAAGAAGATGGCCATTGTGGCTTTTTGACATTTGCAAAACTTCTAATCACCTATCCTCGTATTACATACTTTAAACCAAGCACGCATAGAACACACTGTATAATTTTACAGTTGATGATTGACAACACCGTTAGCAATGTCTATACAGTAAGTGAGTGACAATCACCATATTACTGTTAATAATTGAAGATCGAAGTTCGGCAAAAATTCCATCCGTCGCCTAAACGATCCTGCATTAGGTATCAACAGTTAAATTAAATTAGGATATTGAAAAATACAAGTGCCCCGTTAAAGTCATCTGGCGTGTATTCATCCATCATATTCCGTTAGCACGTGTTATATATGCATATGTAGAAAAACATTCAATTCCATCTGGCATTATTAGGTAGACACATATTCCTGCATGGACATCACGGCATAGTGATTAGAAAGCGTGCCGGCTCTTGTTGACAATCTAAACACACTTCCAGAGCTCGAGTCCTGCGCCCGCCATTTACCGGTTTAAAGATGTTTTAAAGCGACGAGCATCTCAAGGATGGACACATGTGGGCGTTGTCTTCTTCATATATGCTTCTCTTCTACGTATGGCATATTCACGTTAGTTCTAAACAT
Source organism: Pachycephus smyrnensis (assembly GCA_030142225.1). Classification (NCBI taxonomy): domain Eukaryota; kingdom Metazoa; phylum Arthropoda; class Insecta; order Hymenoptera; family Cephidae; genus Pachycephus; species Pachycephus smyrnensis. The sequence goes on along the minus strand of JARQST010000304.1, from coordinate 1,777,001 downwards.
GTATATTCGTACTGACTGTACCATCACTTTGGAAATGTATATAAACGTCTTTGATATTACTATACGCTTATATATATATATAGATACTTGTATGTACATAGGCGTCCTAGAAAAACAGGAAGTAGCATATTGTAGTGAAGATGATGATACAGTTTCACTTGAGCGACAACGACACTGAATTCTAACTATGAATTTATGAAGGTATATATACGACTGTACCTGCCTTGTATTATGTCATTGTCAATCATTTACTTATAATGATAGGGGGTATCGATTTGAAATTGGCGATTGCAGTGGCGGAAGTAAGAAAAAGAAGCTACGGTATATAATATCAAAGTTAACTTCCGGTAAAGATAGTGAATCATTAATGTTATAGATACAGGATCCGAGGGCTGGTATTTTATTAATTCTTGATCGAGTAATTAGCTTGATTATGGTAATAAAAACATAGGTAAAATATAGTGCTTGGACTTTGGAGCATATGGAAGCAGGTGGGATTCATGTGGTCCAATGGCTTAAATGGTATGGTATAGTGGATATTGTATGCTATTGCTACCACTGCCAAACTGGAATTGATTTTATTAGGATCTATTGATGATTATATATTTATATTAAATAATCTTTGTTATTCCGTGTAAATTCGTGTCCATGCGAGTATTCATTATTTACTTTCGAATCTTTAGAATTATAGGCGCTATGATCTCTTGGGTAATAGAGAAAAAAGACATGGAAAAAACCTTCAATCGATGAACCATAGATCAATGCGCGTATGGGAGACAAGTTTATGAGGCTATAAAAATCATCATGAAACTGACTACTGTTTGCAATGTGTATATCAAAGGAACAAAGGTGCTGCTCTTATCTCTATTGTATAGTGTTGATGTTCCGGGAAAAAGTATTCTATTATTATTTATATGGACGATCAAGGTCGTCGCTAATTATTGTGCGACTAATTGATGCAAATTAGTATAGAAGAATGACGGGATGATATTTAGTATTATTTTTCACAATATTATTTTGTATATCTATAAATAATACTATTAACAAGTGCATTTTAATGTCCCGCTGCAATTCCTCTCGGTGTAGCTCATGTATGTGTGTGTGTGTATATATATAATGGCAGTCGTTAATTCTCATAGCGTTACACGTTATCCGCATTGGAACGCGAAACGACTGATGGCGCCTTTCAACGTTTTCGAATGCTGTTGCTGATATTAAGAACTGGACGAACCAGTGAGGGATTTTGGCAAGAGAGAACTCGTTTGGCCGAGGGTTAAGATACAGAAAGTCTTCCACGAACTGGACACTACCGGACATCATGAAGTTTCCTTGTAAAGAAGTTTTTCCATTGAATTTCTCGATGGTCAGATATTTCAGCGAGAAATACGTGTGTAAGATACAGAATTATAGTGAATTGATTAAAATGCAAAAAATGATTTTAAATTTGCAAATTGATAATGCCAAAATACATATGGAGATAATATGATATGCTTTCATATACATATAATATTCATTGTCGAATAGTTCTGACTGGTTTCGAAGTGGTTGAAATTGAAAATATCAAAATGGAAAAAAATAAATAAATACTGTTAACTTTCCAGCAGGTAATTTTATACACGTTCCATTAATATTATTATCCCGTGACAAAATGTCGAACATACGTGCGCGGCATTAGACGCATCGCGCACGTTGAAAAATATCTATAGCGACTTATATATACAATGCGAGGAATCATAATTAAACCAATCAGCGGCGCGATCAATCACATCCATTATATCAACTATCGCGGAAGCCTATAAATATCGATTTATTGCACGCAGTCAAGTGGCTATGCTATGCTATATATCTGTAACGCGCATATGGACATTTAAATCCTTTAGCATACCGTCATATCCGCAATCGTATTTCCCGCGCAAAAAACCCGAGTGTCCGCCAATAGCGATACACCTCGTTAAAGTCAGTACACACTTTGCGGTTAGACCTTACGAACTAAATATATTTTTCTCATTAACAAATATGAGGTCACTCGAGAGTTTCCTTCCTACTTTCTTTTTTACGTCTCCGCTTCTCTTTCTTTCTCCCTTTTCTTGCTCCCTTCTATGATACCACCATTTACTCGGAATCACGAGAAATACAAACTCCATCAACGTTACAAATATGTAACCAACTATCTTAATTATACAGTCAACGTATGCACGCATAGCAGCCAGATACGTTTCTATTAAATATCAAAAGAAGAACCCAGGACAAGATTATACTCGTAGAATCCGCCTAAGGCAGTGCAGCCTATTCGTTCGCCAGTACGACTGTCAATCACATTAATACCTATATACAAGGCATATATAAATAATACAAAAACTTGTATATCAATATTTTATATAAATACACTAAAAATCGATCAAATTTATAAAAATCATGAAAATCTCTATAATTAACATGACTGATAAAAAAATTCAGTCCTCTTTCACTTCAGTACCCTCCTATTGCCCTTTATTTGCATAAACGTTATCATTAGTATGATCAATAAAACTATCAATTGATCCACAATCTGATAAGTGAAAGATTATTTCGTATTATCACATATACCATACTTATAAAGTCACTGCGTAGATACACTTAAATCGATGGCCTCTAATAATAAGTGCGAGCTAATGGACTTTCTCATCATCTCGTGCTACACCTCCGCGGAAGAGCCATAAATGTCTTGTCTCTGGATTTAAACGTTCCGGCATCTCTTACCGTGAGCCGTGAGCCCGTGGGTAGGGCCGATATTCCAGAGTCGCCAGTGATTGCCGCGCCCTGAACTAACTATCAGGAGTCTACGCAGTCAGCCAGTCGGTTTCCTTTGGATAGATATCCAATGCGCGACACGCACAAACGCTTGCGACTGGTGGACATCATATGTCTATGGAAACGTCGAAGGACATACCAAGATCTCGATTATCCGATTGGATACAATCTAGTCAAGATCGATCCTAGCTATAGATATGCATAAAGTATATGTATATATATGTATACTATATACTATAGATTGGACAGACCGAATCAAGAGTTTCTTATAAGATCGTTACGATATATATATGTGCCTATAGACACATCATGTCCACTTATTATAATTCCTCAATTCGTTAATCCTTAGATAACTATAATGACTCTGACGAATAATCACTCGATACGTGATGATAGTTTTAATTAACAATTATCACGGTGGGTGTATGAATGACAATGCTGAGTGCCATTAATGAATTTATTGACGTTTTCTACTGATAAGTAATAGAATGATTATTTGATACAAGTGTAGTGCAAACTGAGAGATAATGATAATTAATTTTGATCCTTGTGATAACTATATTTAACACTTTCGAATATTGATTATTTGATAGGTTGATGTTTGTGGGATCGATAGCCATCGATATCTGATTGATCCGCGCGATGGCTTTGATCTTGATGGAAATCGAATAGGAAGTATAGGAATATTCGCTGCGCATTTATTGTGGATTGTAAGACAATAGATTTGATTCTGCAAAGCTTCGCGATTCGCTGGATAGAGTATAATGCTATTCTGTATAAGTGCATCTTGCAAGTGCAATGAGCCGCTGCACTCTGCTGCAACAAGTTTGTAATATCAAGGGGTGTTGCATTCGAGATAAAATACGGCACGCAGTGAAGAATCAATTTTGCTGAAGTGTACCATAAAAATGCTTTGAAGGATGGTTAAGTTCTTGATACTTTATGATATACAGGCTCGTAATACTCGACGAAATAGCTATTTCGTAAAATGCCGAACAAAATAAAAGGTCGTCGAGTGTTACGACCTTCTTCATTTTACCGTTTAAGTGCACAAATTATAATTACCTCTAATTAATACAATAAAATATATCAAACTGGGAATATCCAAATTTCAATCTAGCACATGATCCAAAGTCCATACGTAATATCATAATTAAGTTGTTAAAATTTGCCAACAAAACTATAACAAATTAAATAGTTAATTTTAACTATTATGTTCAATGATACCAATAATATTAAAACTACATATATTTTATGCCACGGCACAAAACGCAAAGTATATAATCATGCCTAAGTAGGAAAATCATAAGTATTACCAACCACAAAAACCATAGAATTACTAGGCACAATTCCAGAAGCACTGACTGACCACAATCCTAAATTAATATCAGAATCCTCCCATAAGTGTCCCAGCAAATAACATCACTTACGCGACGGCCTTAGGGCGGCATTGAACGCTCCAATTTGCGCTGATCAATGGGCATTTGAAAGGACATTGAAAACAAATTGAAACTTGTAAGCGCTTGTTTTGATCGATCAAATCCATTTGAAATGGGCGTTTATGTGTTTCAATTTGCTTTGAATGTTCTTTCAAGTGCCGGTTCATCAGTGCAAATTGAAATGACTCAAACCTGGTACGCGCGTACCTATAGAAAGATAATAAATAAATATAGAACCCGGACATATATAGTTTCATAGTATTTACTCCCCCATAAACAACAGTCAACGACTGATATTCTTATATGAGAATTTTTTAATCCCAAAGAAACTCTCATTTATAGGTATATATCATAATATGCCTACCACGGGTACAGACTAACCGGACAACGCATGACCATTAACGTTTAAGTTCCCTTTCGACATAGGAATGCAGCAAGTACGCGCCATTACTTTCAATAGCAAGCTATATATGTAACTCACTTCAGCCCGATATTTGGAACATTGCCGACCCGCATTGCGAATCCTGATTGAAAGTGCATAATACATAACATATATGTATATAGCGTTTCTCGTCTATGCACCCATGAAGAGCGAGTGCAACTGTGTTCGCTTTACGACGCGCAACATTATGTCCCGACAACAGGCCCAAGGCAGCGCCATATATTGCCGGAAACTTATTAGAATTAATTAACTTTTCACCTATACATTACATTAGTTACAGCTTAGGCCATTCGGCGCCAATTAAACGTACACAGAGTCTATCCGTTGCGCCATGAAAAACGCATTAACACTAATAACACCATACGGCGTTAGATCTGATAAGGTAAATTCGCAACATTTTAATAATAATCCGTATTAAAATATTAAGGGAAGACACAACTAAACTTGCTGAATGAACCAATTTTTGGTGAAAATTTTTTATTGAGGAAACATGTTTGGGAACGTCATAAAGAGTGTCCATGGCAAATTTTATCCAATTTTATTTATTGGTTTAAAAGTTATGACAATTTCCGTCATTAATTTAGATATGTACGGGAAATGGCCCAAGAGAGCAAAAAATGGACGAATCGACATTGAATTTAAAATTTAAGCTCTTTCTACATCCTACTATAAATCTACGCATCGCCAATAATTTTGGTCAACTGCTGTTCTATGTGGAATTTTCAAAATAGATTTTTTTTTCGAAAATCGACGAAAACTCAATTGGGTATCCCCTTAACGAAGTTTCAATCCATTAAAAAAAATCTCGCGAAATTTTTGTCTATAATTACCGCGAAAACTACTTGTACCATTGTAGGATATAGTTTACTGCAAAAAACTTCCTTGCGTCCCAAACCTCACTCTTCTCCATTCGTCGACGCAGAATGCACTTTGGCGAGACGCAAAACCAGATTGCCCAGACTTTGTCTCAACTGCATGGCCAGTCTCGGCTCGTTCGTCCTTCTCTACCACAACCTAACCTATACCCTACCTGTATACCCACTACGTAAATATGGTAACGATAAACGAAGCGAGAGGATTCGTCTTGGCGTCTACCTGGTGAAGCTATTGTCTTCTCGGTGTGTTGGGTTACACTTGCTATAAAACCTGTGCTTCGGCTCGAATGAGTCTAGAAGCGTTTAGACAGTGTGGCCAGGAGGGAAGGAGGTGTTACGAGGTCGAATAATGATGGCGATAGTGAAGGGAGGTTAAGGCAGAAGATGGTGAGATGCGCCAGGATAGGCAAGGTGAGATGAGGTTAGTCCAGGCCCTGGCTGCAATTATCCGGTCTAATGAGCAAACAGTCTGCTCGCTGCGCATCCTCTCTTATTTTCATCTGGACGAGACATCAGCTGTACGGTTTGCCATATCGGTAACCTTCCGAGGTACTGACTGTATTTCAATTTTTTTTCTTTTCTTTCTCGTTCATATTATTATTCAACTTTTATCATGTCTCGTATAACGTTCTTGTTGTATACACTACGTTCTCGTCTTCTTCCATTTTCTATGTCCATTCGTTTCTAAATCGCACGGCTTCAGCATCTTCCTTGCAGCCGTAATGAAGTTTATTAAATTATTACCTAGGTCTCCAGATCATTTTTCAACGCGAACCTACAATGGCACGACAGACTTCCGTATTGTCGCGACTCGCTCGCTCGGGTATGCTTCTAATTTAAATCCTGGAATAGGTACGCCTACCACAGGACAGGTTTCAATTTGACTGTCGCTAATGAAATTAATCGGTACTGCTGAACGGATGGGATAATGTTTCTTCGTGATGCTGGGAATGACGTAGTTAGAGGACGAGTCCGTAGGAGGTGATGGAACGTAAGATGTTTCAGGAAAGACAAAGGGAGAAAGAGGGGCAGGGGTGGTAGATAAGACGAAAATGAGATAACAGCACATTATACATTATACCCATATACACAAAGAAATAGCTGTAGTAAGAGTGAGAGTGGTAGGGATTCAGAGAAGCACGCGCACTGAAAAGAGAAAATAAGAAGAAAAAGATTCAAGAGAAAAATGGGAGGAGGTGTCGTGCCTGGAGGCAATGAGACGTTCACGGTCCACGGTCAACGCAGGTAAAATCTTGTGTTTACCGAGCGCAGCGGGGCTACTCCACGAAAAGACGATTAGCCGGCGTAGCCGGTGGGTTAACGGGAAAATAATAACAAAAAGAAAAGACCGAACTAAGCCAGAGAGAAAAAAGTGATATAAAAGTAGGAGACTTTCGATCAAGGTAACGGCTGATTCTGCAAAGAATAACAGTTGTCTTTGCTCTATGTCTCATGTATGTATAACTGCACGTCCATAAGGGATACTGAAACAAGGCCACATCCAAGATGAAGATATTAAAAAAATTTTTTAAACATCAAACTGAAACCATACTGAGTAATTAATCCACGGGTGTATCCATTGGCTACACTTAATGGTATCTTAAGTCAATTTGACTGCCAAGCATACGAATAAGGAGATATTACAACCAGGAATGCTGAACTGTTACAGTCGTTGGAATTCAAGACAAATTCTAGATCGTGACTAAACGTCCATTGATTATAGAAACGTGAAGCGTAAACTTCCTGAAGACTGACTTGAATAGGCACCGGAAGCGGATCTTTCATTTAAAATAGCACGGAGGCATTTCCTCCCGCGAGACTCAATGCGAATTCTCGGATATTCCTCACTGAAAGAAACGTCCGCGCGAATGCTGGCGACAATGCGGCAAGGCTGTGCGAGACGAGTTTCAGGAGCGCTTTGAAGTGCGGAACAAGAATAATGGAATAGCGCGAAGGAAAAACGTCCGAGAGCTGCCCGTAGGAAAGGAAGACGGTGATCAAGGCGTCGCTACAGCAGGATGCACTCACTCCATTCCACTTCGAGCAAAGCCACGCCCGCCATTCACCTTCAACTTGCTTTCGCAGGACATCCAATACGCTCGCTCTTTATCTTTCTCTTTCTCCCTTTCTTTTTCACTATCTCTATCCTCGTCTGTTGCTCTCGCTCAATCACCCATCCACCCACCCACCCATTCTCCTCGCCTCTGATTATACCCCCCTCTCATCTCCTTCCTCACAGACTCGATTCCACGTATAGAAAATTGCAAGTCCGCAAGGATCGTCGAGTATCCCCTCGATAAATATCGCTATGAAAACCTGCCCCGACAAATTGTTTCAAATTATCCGCACTGTCAGTTAGAACTAAGGAAAAGTCCCGGGACTTGATCGTGCAGAAAAAAGAATGAGAGCCGGGTGTCATATACATGGGTGTAGAGAACAAGCTTAGGGAAAAGCATAGACGACAGGTATAATCCGTGGGAGGAATATAAGAGACAAGTGAAAAAAAAATGAACTTACCGATATCATTAAAAAATAAGGAATAACTATAGCCAAATGGAATTCCTAAAGATCGCCTGAATGTCACCAAGTAACTCGTCCTTGAGGTGGAAGAATCCGATATAGGAATCGTAAAGCAAAATGAATGGCAAAAAGAGCAAAGAACACAGCAAGCAATAGTTAGGTTAGGTTATCACTGTATACCATAGGCGCACCAGTCGCGGCTACCGCTGTTCCATTGCTTCGGTATAGAAGAACCGCAGCGGGTCGTTAATGGCGCCGGCTTGTATTTATTCCGACAGTCCATAACTCTACAATCTGTAATTACCGTAATTACGAGGTCTGTAATCGGCCGCGATGGCGGCAGTATCGGGCGACCGAAATTGGCCAGGGATATCGCATTTTCCCGACGTTCGGTTAACAGCGCCACTCTGCGGCGTCTTCGGTAACTAATATCGACACCGTTCAACGTTTCAATATCCCACGAATATATTTTTATTGATTCGACAGAAGCATACGCTACATATATTCATTCGTCAAAACGTACTATAATAATATCTAGGTATTACGTCATATGACGATGTACTCCATTACGTTTTCCTCGCAGCTCATTGAATCGTTCGTTAAAACAACGGAAGCGCACGAAGAAACGAGGTGAAGGCTACTTGATGCACATATCTAACTATACCTACATATATGCACGTATTCACGTATGTTGCTATCATCCAAGCGCATGACCGTCAGACTTGGCTTAATACCGAAAGAAGCAGCTTAACAGTGCGTAAGTATAACTAAATTAGTTGTATAATACGCAACACGCAATTCGAGTTAGAAATACTTAGAACATACATCCATATATAGATAAGCTTCATAAAAATGATATTACTCGAGAAATATTCCATAAAAATATATTGGATATATTCATAAAGCGAATATACCTATACGGAGTACCAGTTGGAAAATGAATGGGTCTACAGTTGGAATGATCGATAGAAAAACAAGTACAGTATAACTTCATTAGCTATACGACATTAAAAAGCTAATTACTCGTATGATAAATTGTCATGTGAAAATTTAAGTATGAAATAATCATAAAGCTCGTAATGTCCCGTTTTTCATAATATGACGAACTTCGATTAACATTTTGTCCATTTCTACGTGAAAAAAATTTAATTGGTTATACGTACCGTAAGCGACAAAAAAAATTAAAGGGTTCTTTATTGGTTTCATAGAAAATGCGACACCCGGTGCGTAGTAAACCACGCGACATATCGTGCGACACACGAGAAGGGCGTGTCTGCCGCTTAACTGCGCAGTTTGTTGCACGAGCTATAATCGTGTCTATAGCGACTTACAAATGTCACCCAAAGCACGTAAACGCGTGCGGCATTATCGTGGAAATGTGTATTGAAAAAGGTGCCGAACGCGATTTAACGATATCGAAATAACGTTGAACATTTAACATCTGTTAAAAGTCGAAATCAAGCTGACACGACTTCACCATTCGACTAACAATAAGTCCATTTAATATACACTTTTACAATACCATACGATATCGGCTCTATGCGGTACATATAGTCCTTTATAATTCCATATGTCAGCGAAACGCGTGTACCGCCATACAACTAGGAGACCTGCCAACCAAGAATTACGATTCCATTTAATACTTTCAAAGCCGACAGCTTCTACCTAAATCAAGCGAAAATACATAGGACACTACGTACGAGAGAGCTGGAGGCCTTAGTGCGTACACGCATTCACGCATGACGCAGCGTCGAGAATGTCGTAGGATCGTGCTTGGCTCGAGGAATAAAAAAAAATATATAAAAATAATAAAACCACTAAGCGATTCATAAATCTTTTACGAAACATCGACGTCCTCAGAAACTGTAAACAAATGTCTCAATAATTTTTTTCAACTCCAAATTTTACGTCCGATCACACAAATTTTTTAATGTCCAAAATTGTATGTATATTTTTAAAAAATTTTCATTAATTCTCCCCTTCGATTTATTTCCTGTAATAAAACTGCATTGTAACTTAGCCAAGTCAGTCTAGTCCTACAAATATACCTTCTTCACGATGTTAAATGTTTCACTTTGAACATCCCTTATTCTACGTCATCAATACCAATCTAACAATCATCTTCATAGTCGAAAGACTAAGTTCGTACCACTACTATAGCATAGCCAGGGTGAATCGCACCGCATCGCAGTTTGTCGAGGCAAGAGAACCGAGAAGCATGGAGCGTGTCGGTGGCTGGAGTCCCCCACTTCCGGCGTACCATATCCGGCGGCACGCCTACCTATATCTGAGTCCGACAGAGCATGCATATTCCCTAGCACACATAATACTCACGAGCAACTCTATCGTTAGCCATTTGCGATATAGAAAGAAGCATCAGCAAGTTTAATTCCTTGAAAATTCTCCGTATAACAAAGACACTGCTACGCACAACCCACAGTTACTAAAAGTTCAATGACACCAAAAATATAAAATTATAAATGACCACCATTTGATATTAAACCCAGAGTATGAATTCGGCATAAATATTATGCTCAATTTTACATATATACAGTGCACGTCAGTGTCATGGTCGATGACTCTGATAGTTTAAATAGCACCGATCAACAAAAGATAGTAGCATGGCACGAGCACGTGTAACTACACGATCGCGCCAAGAAACACAGAAAACTCACGACCGGATGTAAAGTCGTGCAAACACTCGTATCATGATTGGCAACTTACTGCTTTACCGGAGAGCCCAAGTGTTCGAATACGTGGGTCGATAAGTGTTTTCCCTGAAACTTGTGTCAATATTAGCACCTTTTAGTACCTATCTCTTGGGACGCTCGGTGACGTTGAATTAGTCGGTCGGTGCGCGTGGACGCTGTAATTTATTTAGCCACGCGAAACGACGATACACACTCGAACTTTGATGCGTGCGCAAGAACGTGATGAGAGTCCGCGAACGATTTCGCGCAAGGTGGATAGTCCGGGGATTTATGGTAAAGTAAGATCTATAGGCGAGCGTCGCCACACACACAATTGCAATACGGAGTAATACGTAAAGTAATCGTACGTAAATGGATAAAACCCCCGAAAAATATCAATACGTACAAAACACTATAGGTATACTGGAATATATATAACCCTATAATCGATATAGGAATATAACCCTATGTTTTTTTCCTGCTTTTCAACCAAAAATGAAGAAGAAAAATAAACAATAGGTAAAGACTGTTGTAACCATACGAACAATGGCCGCGAAAGCCTCAAAACTATAATAGGTAAAGTTGCTTTATTCATCCCTTTACAGCTATGCAACAAACGTACCAGACCCTAAACAGCATTATAACGAGGGGTCTAACGAAGAAATAAGGACATTATGAAATGGCAAAACAAGGCGTCTACACGATGCGCATACCGTAACGCAAACGTAGCAAAAACTGGAAAGGATTACGTTGCCCTCCTCATCTGCCGTTATACGCGTGTATTCGTTTGCGAGTCCGTGTACGGATACCACAGACGTTCGCATTATCCTTTTCCTCTACAAGGAAATGCCATTAAAATTAACATTTTCTACGAAAGGGACGACGCGCGCGAGCGGCATATCCTCTGCTCGTGCACCGTGCAAGACTCTTGTCAACTTCAAGCCAGATGGCGTCTTCGACGTTTACGTAGATTTCATTGACAGCATGAAAATTTTCTTCGATTCGTGAAAATTTTATGGAAGAAAAATAGCGCGAAGTCGGGACCTCCCTGTCGACGCTCGTTAAAATTATAACGACGCCCGCTGACGCAATTCACCCGTTATCTTTGCCCCGAGCATTCCGATAACAAGATAATTAAATGATCAGAAAATTTTATACGGCGACGCATCATGAAACGTAATACATTGCGACGAGCAACATCTGACTCTTTTGAATATATATGTATATATACTATATACTTTTTATATATATGCTACTATTGTAACGTCGCTTCCAGCCCTGACAAGGCTGCCTATTCAATTTCTGGTTGCTCGAAACACGTTTCTGCTTTCACCGAGTTCTTTCAAACCGACGCGAACCCACATTCTCTCATTAGAATCAAATTGGTCACTGAACGTTCTCAATGTACCGATATAGCAGCCCGGACACGATTTCAATTGACTTCGCCCACACGTACATGTCCACGCTCGACCAATTAGCCCTAACGAAATGGATAAAATTAAAGCGACCAATAATAATCGAGTGGCTATTAATAATGTTACTCGTAGATTTGCATCTAACGCTTTAACACGACTCTAATAATCCGGCGTAACTGTTTATCTCTTGAACTCATTGAAAAGCATATTAATCAATAATTCACTTATAATGCCGCAGTTAAGTTTTATATACCGGCAGTGATGTGAATTTTACTCTGTCAATGAGACCCGTGCTGTCCAATAATGTTATTCTCTCTACCCGAGTAAAAATTTACTATGCAGTTGATCACTCAGAGGAAGTATAGCTAATGAGACTGTCCAATACTAAGGGTATATTTCCAAAACGCGTAACCAAAATTTAGCCCCAGTATAGCTTAGATCTGTGCTATACTTCTAGTATGAGTATAGCAAAAATATGACTTAAGATAAACGACGTTGCGTAGTTGCATAAAAGTCTACAGCGAGGAGAAAAGAAAGAGAAAAGACAAGGTCATTTACCACAAGATTCTCGTCTATCAACAGAAGACAAATGCAACAGACTGGATTAAGCAGTCTAGGATTTGAAATATACGCAATCGAAGTTCAACCCCCCACGGACATGGGTCCGTTTAATAGATACGGAAGTAACAGTGGACTGCCAAGGGCGAGAGGGCCGCGAAGGGGATACCGACCTCCGACACGCTTCAGTCGCGGATACAGAGCACTGAGAGACGAGAGTACAGACTCTGACAAACAACAGAAAATATGTGAAGAAGTCTGGACTAAGCAGTTACGCTTCCGTCGCAGACTTAGAACACCGGAAGAGGAGCCAGACTAAAAAAAATCGCGATCACCCCTAGTCAAGTCGACCGCAACGAAAGACCGCGGGAGTAGCTACCTACAGAAGTGGGAAGATCCTCAAGAGATCATAAATTACGCTTACAGCCTCCATCACCCCCACAACAAGCCAAAACTCGAAGCAGGTTAGACGTAAGGAACCACGTTTGTCACCGGCAGCGAACCCCGCTAGCCGTCGATCCCTGCGCAAAGTATTTCCAACAGAGGGTGATTAGAAGTTACCAGGTGACTGCAAGTGCACCTATACGCTAAGTGTAGTAACACAAACGAACGCAGACGGACGTGACCGCTCCCCTAGAAAGCGCAGTAAGGGATGTTACCGCCAACCCGAGACTCCCCACCGCTCAAACTGTCTTGACGTATTTACTACGTAATTGACAGTGATATCAAAGTGATATCACGAAGAAGATATAGCTCACTGGAAGAAATGGGGAAAATAGGTAGCACAAAGAGAGAAAGGGGATAGTCTCATTAGCTATACTTATATCTATACTTTCGAGTGATCAATTGCAGATCCCCCGCATACTACATAATTTTTACACGTTGTGTTATAATATCCTATATATATATATAATAGGGGAAAAAGAGTTCTCTCAATAATCCAGAATATCCAGTTAAGTGTCGGTACATGATATATTATCATCATAATCATCTCGCAAAATCTTAAAGAGCCCCAGGCATTTTCCCGTGCAAACGCTTACGCGATATACAGTATGCAGAAGAAGCTGAACAGTAAATAGATAAAAACTAGAAGCGCTAAATATACGATAACCTCGACGATACGTTCGCACACTGGTTAACCTACGTATTAATTCATATACGTAAATATATATATATTTTAAATATAAGTGCACATATGAGCGGAATAAGTGCGAGCTAGTAGGCTACTGCAGATGCCGTCAATCGATTTGTCCACCTATAGAGGCGCGGCGCGACGCTCGTTACTCGAGACGCCGATCACTTTTTTTCCCATATAATAATAGACATAAGTCGGCGTAATTGAAGGCGCCTCGATAAATTAACCCATCGAATCGTTAAGTTGCAGTTCCGTCGAAGCAAGTTACCGGCAGATCTCGTTACGTCAACGCGGGAATGGGGACCGTTTAATAAACGTCGATGAATATTTCCGTGTGTTACTGAAAGCCCAACCAAACTCAGCAATCGCTACTGCTACATGCATATGAAATGATAATAATTTTCCCACGATCATATGAGCAAAAGTGATAAGAAGAGAAAAAATTGACTTTTTAATAAATATAATTAATACCGAATATGGCTAAACAAGTAAATACCTACTCACGCGTTAATAAATATACAAGTTACATTCGCCAACTGCATTCTAAAGACCATCCCGAAGATTTCCATAAGATTGAGTAATGCAAAAGTATGAATGTCAGGGTATGCGTTAGTTAATAGTTCAACGACGATAACGAATTATACCAACAAGTGCTACGTCACTATGCAGATAGCTAATCTAACTCATAGTTAGGTTAGATTAGGATAGTACGATGTGTGTACAGGACGAGCAAGTTGATCCTGAGTGGTCGATTGAATTACGCATGCGCGTGACTACGCAACACTTTCCTTTAATTAACATGAGGTTTTAGCTGAGAGACGGCGTCGGTGGCGGGCGTCGATGGCGTCGGCAGTTACCGAGGTGGGTATTAGTCGCCTATTAGTGCATCGGCTGCAAGACGTACGCGATGCATTATCGATGGCCTCTCCCTACGGTGACGTCTTGCGCCGATACGCCAATGGGAATTACATGGAAACTGGTGCATCGTTCAAAAGTGAGAGTTACCATCGGCGACCGATGCATCAGCAACTCCTGCCATCTCGGTAAAGGAGATTGCCTAGTAGCTGCACCGGATAATGCAACAGCCGGCAGATATGCAGCTACTGTTAAATAGAAATGCATATATAGGTATATAATTGCGTATATTATATTAGATCATATCCACAGCATCTCCGTATACATACACTTAGTTATCTTAAAAAGTTCAACTTCTTCCCGGAAGATCAATGCATGCATATTAATATATATATATATGTGTATACCAACTGCATCGAGTACCCTCAACTTCTTGTCACCAAGAGCTACCAACATAGCGCACTCATGCAGTCAGTCCCGAGGTCATCGATCCGTCTCGTCTCATCTCGATCGCTTCCACTCGTTACAGCCTATGCACTTCTCTCCTGTTACACTGTGCAACGACGGCTATCAAAACAGACGCGTTGATGATGCTGCACCGACATCAGCAGCCGCATAGTAGCGGTTAACGCACTGGTTATCTGTACAAGCATTTCTTAGGAGCGTAAGAGGAAGCTGTATATACATATAGATACAAGAGATGGATATACCCAGTATTCCAGATATGATAATAAATAAATGACGTTTTCCAAAAGACACGCACATATGCATACACGCCTATCCATTATGCTGCAGCTGAATTGCATAAAAGCAATAATAGTCAATATTCGACTAATCGAATGATCAATAAATATCGTGCCATATAATCATCCTGTAATAGCGTATAAATTAATATATTAACAAAACTATCCATCTACGGCAATCGATAATTATCTTTGGCTCGCGAACAAGGAATCAAACTGTCCTTTAATCGATTCTGTAATATTCGCATTTCTTATCGACTCTATACGTTGGCTACACGTAGTAGTATAGCAATCAAACTTTTATTGTAGGAAAAGCTTAAGTGTTACGCGAGGTTACGAGAGTGTGGGATGCGGAGTAATACTCTATGCTAGAATACGTTGGTATGTGTATGTGTATATACATATAGATATATGTTGAGAGCTTAGTAAAGTCCGCAGACTTGAGACGGACGTAATGTCAGACATTGGCGATTGCAGAACGAGCGTACTATGCTTATGGTGGCGGACACTGTTCGATGGCTCGTAAAGTTACGGAATTCATGGGTTGTTCCGATGCAGTTTAGATTAAATTCTACCTTTATTGAAATTGAATTTAAATAGGTAATACGGAGGTCAGCGCCATAGAGTTCGCGTTCCTCGTGGTAGTAGCTTGAACGGACAATAAGATGCATTTACAATTACGCGCTTTATAACAAAGCGACCTCTTACGTATCGCTTAAATGATTGAGCCTCGACGATCCAGTCACTTTGGTCTGAGATATAATCTGCCCACGAGTATTTAAGTACTAAATATTTATATATATATATATATATACATATATAAAAGACTATGGTATTGTCATCGTGTAAAGCTAAGTATATACCTACCCTTTAGATATAAATTAATTCACTTAAGTAACGCCTAGTGATTATGTGTTGCGTGCAGTGTGAAAAGTATACCTATATGTCCTATATGGCCGTATGTTCTTTTTTTCAAACGAATTTATTGTCCAGAGGTCGAACGGGCAGTCCCGAAAGAGATATAAGAAGACAGTCGATTATACCCGTCGACAAATTCATTGCGTAACCGAGTGGAAGACACGTGGTGAAACACACCCGTAGGGATATGTCAGCTCGTTATCATACAGTTAAAAAAGGCCTTCGTCTCTCGGTGACTTGTATAAATATTTAGAAAGACAGTATAGTATTCCATGAACTTTTTTTTCACGATATTCTTATAGTATCTCATACTATACCTATATATTAAAATAAAAAAAGTATGCTACTACTCGTCTCACGTAGAAAATCGTTTTAATATGCATGCAAGAAATTTCTCAATTATTTCGGACATTACTCTGTCTATAGATAAGACCAAAAAGTGATCGATATATATTATATAAATATAGTAAATGAAATTTTTGAATTTTTAAATCTGCAAAGAGGTTGCTTGGTCGGAATGTTATAAAGTATTAAAAAAAAATAATAGGATTCAAGTAAAATCAGAAATTCTAAGCTGGTATAAGAAGTCACCGGTAGGAGGACCACTTGCTGAGAAGATCACATTCCTCGTCTGGTTCATCCACTAGCTTCCACCAGCGATCTTATTCAGACTTGTAAGGTTGCCAAATCCCAACGAATTTGGTTATTAATAATATCTTGATGTTCTTTATGGGCGCGCGCATGCGCTGAAATGCAGCGATTCGTTAAGATTGTTGTGTCAGAGTAGAATATCTCATCCGCGCTCGGAGAATTGTGCATCAACCGGTCGGCTTAATGTCTGTGGAATTTATCTGTCTAAACAATTACGCGAGAGTAATGAATATTAATTTTAATTATTCGAAAGCGTAATGCGTCGGCGGCATCACGATGCTAATGCGAAATTCAATAATAAAATAACGCCAATGTGAAATACGAGCGCCGTCTATGAAGGTAGTAGAAAAATTCATAGTGATATGTGCAAATTCATTTTTTTCATATGAAAAAAATATTTACCAAGTGCTTCAATGATGTTTATTAAGGCTGAGTGGCTGTTGGATCGTTTAATTATTGTGCATACAAATTATATGCAATTCTCGGGATGCACTTCATACGTATACTCAATGCATGTACTACAAATGTCTCTCTAAACCTACAACACTGACTGATACTTTAAAATCATTTTTTCTAATTAAAATAAATTGTAAATAAGTGTTTCGTTCAACGTCAATCAATATAAACTTTAAAAGAAAAGACAAGACTCCCCGAAAACATTAATTTACTCCATATATGATAAGGAAGTTATCAATCAAGCTGCACGCTTAAAAGTCATTTTCAATTAACGTTTTGTCAATACTTATCCACACTGTCGAATCCTCCACTCGTCTTTCTTATTTTAATTTCCCGCCTTTAGAATGTATATACCTCCACCAGATGTAACCAAATTGCAAATTGTTCCTGAAGGTATAATAAATAAGTCTCACTGCACCCGAAATGAAATTACATTCACGACTTTCGGGACCTTTATAGAAGTGCAATAATTACTCGAGGATAATTATTTTAAAACAAATGCCACCAAATTACTCAACGTCGGACAGTCAATTAATCTCGCTCTACGTTTATACATTATAAATGGAGTTATTAGTCCAGTAATTACGTGTCTATCGAAACAGCACGACATCCAGTCAAAGATGTCACAGAAATTACATTCCCCAAGAGGACCATTCGTGTTAGCTCCAAATGAAAGTTTAAAAAACGATATTTCACATAGCACCACCACACATCCTCATTTTAATTACCCAAGTAGTATACAGTCCAAAGATTTTCTCAAGTATGTTTGAAAATAGTATAAATAGACACGTAGCTATAAATACATTTCTACGACTAGTAACCATATGACATATGGTGAGAAAAAGAAAAATACATCCACACGTGTGACGTATAACTCTTAGTGTTAAGTAGTTATTGCTATCGTATTCGGCCGATAAAAACTGATATATCGCAAAACGAAATAAATGAGGACTTTTCTCGGAGTTTGCGCGAACGATGCATTCACTGTCCAGCAGCAAAGACTGATGGCAGGAATATTATGCTTGACATTGAATCTGTCGGCCAAGGCCGGGACAAGGACTGGATCCGCTCGAGGCGTAAATTAGCATAAAGTAACGTAGAACAACTCCTGCGGAATATACACACATGCCACCCATTAAGGATAGCATTCGCACCTGTCGTCGCAATAATCGCATTCGCAACAATTGACCAATAGAAATATACGCTATGCCAATTCCAGCCAATACGAGCGAAAGGTGGTAGCGTGAAATTGATTCGCATACGTATAATAAGTGTACAATAAAAGACTGGAGTCTCTTGCGAAATACGTCTGTACCTTTTTTGTGCACAAATAAAATAAAATAAATCCATTTTTTGCAAGTGCGAATAAATATCTTGCGATAAATTCAAAATTCACTTTCCATATACCTTTAATATATCGAATAAAGCTTATTAGAATTTTCATAATTCTCTTGACTATACTCCCCAAGACTTATCGAAAGATTGTTATCACAATTTGGAGACTATATACGGAATAATAATAATAATAATAAAAAATAACATAAATACTGATAAACAGGTTTCCCTACCTTGCAGTATATAGTATACCTAGTTGAAATTTAAAAATTTCTTGTTTCATCAAGGCGACTTTGGGATGTCGCGATTTCATACTCGACAAAGCGTTTGTGCACGTTACCACAATTTACAGAGATTTTTATCAGTGACTGTGTCGGGCAAGTCTATAGCCATACGTGTAATATGGTAATGGCAAGCTAACAAGTTAGCATGCCCCACCCAGATTGTTGCAGCGCGACCTTAGCTACCTCTTTGTGTCTCAATCTGTCGCGCTGTTTAATCAGCATCCGCTGCACCTTTCTGCATTATGCCTTATTGGAGTTATATTCCCTCCATCTTCGGGTCATACACAAGGTACTTCATAGTAGGCATATTACAGCGTCCCATAGAATTTCAATATATAAAATACACGTAAGCGTACCAACATACAGCTAAAACTAAAAATCCCTAGTCCTTTATGCACTCTATCCAGGATTACATATGGAGGCACAGACGTCTCATGGTGATCGTGATTGATCTTGCTCGTTCAGTTAATATGGCAGTCAGTGAGTGCGTTTCAGTTATTTACGTCCCAGTATTTCTAACTACTACGCCCCATTTGTCCGTTTTAGCCGATAGTCCAGAGAAGAATTCTTTCCGGTTTTGGCGATACAACCGGTTCTCTATGCTTCGTTTCGCCTACTCGATATATCTGTATATACATACCGCGTGGCATTAAGAAAGCGTCGCGACGGAAAAAAAATGCATAGTAAAAGAAATTAGGTGAGTCAGCATCTATTGAACCATATAACGGGTACTGGAGTATCATAATATACAATTACTATACAATACATAACAATATAATTGTAACGTAAAATTTATTATATTCGAATATATAGAATTTTATTTGATCCAGATGATTATTCTTATCGTGTTTATATAAAAACGTCAAAATGATTCTCACACCCCTTAACTCGACCGATGATAATTTTGTTTATCCCACCTATTACGTATTGCCGTCGTATCATTTTATTCGACAATATCGCCTTATGCGCGCATTCCAAGGACTGTATATCCACGCGCTCCACATTCCGCCTAAGTGATTTTATGCCATATTCGCGATAACTGTCGCTCGCATATTTCGCACGCCAGACTTGTATTCCTCGCCGATATAACACGTTACAGACTGAATACTCAGTATTTACACAGATCCACGTAACAGTGATATCGGTATTGTGTCATATCGACGTAACGCAACGCCATATGATTTTCTCAAGAGGTGATTCCCGCGTTATGCGGTCACCGCGTCGCACAACGGATATTGATAAACATCGGAAGGACGACGAGTATCGATTTGTTTATAATGTCACGATATACGGTATGATTCTCATGAAGCGTCGCCACGAGAAAAAAGTTATGATTTTAACCCAATAAAAATTAAAGATTACCTGAAGAATTACGCGACGTGACAATTACACGTTTATTTGATCATTAACAGTGCGCGTCGAGCAGAATGGCATTTAATTATCCCTTAGAGAAGTGTACCCGAGTTAATGTATCCTTAATAAATGGACGAAGTTAAAGCCGAAGGCCGGCGCTAAAAAATCATAAAACAAAGAAAAGCCGCAACTAAATAGCAGTCGGCATAACACTCGGTGCATAATGTCTTTGACGTTGGAGTTTATGTAAGCTACTTTTATGATCTTATGACTTTGCGGTTAACTAACAATTAACGATAACGGTACGGCTACCAGTATTCATAACGCAATGATAACAATCTCAAAGTAGAGGATAAGATCCATTGGCCGCCATTGAAAAATCTTAATGATCCCACCAGCCGGTACGTTAAAAACACTATAACGACAACATATCGATGGATAAAATAGATAATTATATTTTTTTATAGATAAATAAATGGCTGCCTGATGAATATTTATACGCATATGAAAACTCGAAGACATCGCGTAGACGAAATGAATGAAAATATAAAAGAATCGCAAAAAAGATGTTAATTGAAAATGAATTTGCCTATTAAAAATTTTACCTGACATTAAAATTGCCTACTTCGGTGATAAACCGTTATCAATTGATTAACCATCACCCACGCTCAATAAATTATATATTACTCATAGAACAAGTTTCTATATCGAGTTACAATCGGCATAACAATTCTGTACGTATCAAAAGTCACTAGATTTCCCTAGAATTGACTCGTGTCAATTACAAATAGACAGAACTATGGACTCTCAAGGCTTTCTTACGATTATACGAAATCAAGCTGTTGCGAAATACGTCGTAAAGTGCGTATGCAACAACTTTTATAAAGTCGGTTGGCTATACGATCGCGTTTGCAGTATCGCAATTGGGCGACGCAGCGAATGAGATTTAGCCACGGGTATACCTACGTTTGATTGCCGCACAAGGAACGTTATACGGTTTATGGCCAGACATTTCCATAGAACAGTGCAGTCGCTAGGACAGTGCTAATAAACATCGTCGCTATAACCAGACGAGTAACGGACTCACCAATAAAGGCTGAACAGGATGCTTACGTGTATATATAAACATACAATAAAAAAATGGCGCCTTTCTATACTCCGACCATAACGTTATACAGTGACCATGATAACTATTTATTTAACACTTAATATTTCGCCTACAATGAATACCAGGCTTGCCACCTGATACAAAATAGATACTAAGATACATGAAGTAATTCAGTACTCGAACTGTCCTTTACGGTTAATATGGCCGACGCGTATAACAACAATCCATATAATACATTGGACAATGTTAAGTATTTAAGATTATCCCGTCTAACGATCGTTTATGCGACTAAACTGAAGGTACAGCAGTGTATCGAATGTCCCGCGAATTTATGCCCTTGTCGGACAGGGCGGCGTCTCGAATTTTTATTAGGCATCCTGCTGGACTCGACAGGCTGCACGTTACAACGCAGAATAGACACTTGAAGAGGCGAGGTAACGTGCGCTCTCAATTTTACGAGTAAGTGGGCTGCGGGACATGATATTTATTGGCGATATTCGTTCCCGATACAATCCCATCTCCTGAAGCGTATATATATACCTCCTTCTTGCGCCATTATAAATCCATCGATATATACCAGAACAGAATCCTTGAGAAATCGCACTTCCAAATTCCACTTAACAGGACGATTATAATGATATTCTCTACGGGATGTACATATACGTATGGTATACCATTGGGCACGTGTATCACGCACGTGGCTTGTGAGTGTCACGACTTTCGCAGAAGTGTCTCAACAAATGAAAAGAAGTAGCCCGAAGGGAGAAGTCGTTTCTGTCGAAAGTATCCTTGATCGCTCGTAATTTAACGTTTAAAAGCGGGTACTGTCTTTAAGGTTGCTTTATTTTTTACATGCAAATGCTGCAGTACCTACGTGGATACATGGAAGAGGATTTTATTTCGAGAACATAGTCTTGGCGAGAAAAGGATGAGATATTTGAAAAGAGATATAAGAATTTAAAACAAAACGTGAATGTTTCATGGATTCACTTTTGCCGTATGTAAATACGAACTCTAACAGAGGATCGATAAACCCTAGGGAAAGTATCGCTCGCATGGAAACCAGAAACCGCAATCCGCCCGGCGACATAACTCTTTTGGATATTTCGTTAATAAAAAGTTGAAAGCTATGAGCGACCGGTATGAAACCGCACCCCAAATAGCCGAAACTACCAGAAACCATTGATCGGCTTGGAGTCGTGCATTTCTATAGAGCGACCAGAGCATTTGTAAGGTGATTTAAAAATTTGGCACCTCTTTAACACCAACGAAATTTACGTCGGGCCTTAAACCCCGTGGCTTGGCTTTAACGCCTCACGCTGACGTTAACGATTCGTAAATTAAAACCCGCCATTTTGTTCCGGCAGTGTGGGCAGAAGAAGTTGTCCGAATGGCTCGTCGGGCCCGGCGTTCAAATCTTTTGTCGCTCGGGAATCGAATGTCCCAGCTTACTGACTTTTCGTCCATTGAATATCACACGCGTGACACGTATATATCACGCCCACGTGTACCAAAAAGAAAAATACATTAAAGTCACGAATGGTTAAAATTATAGACGATAAAATCCTTAAGGATCGGTAAAGATCGTTTGAAAGGTAAAAGTGGTTTAAAAAATTCCCGCGCTACTCGAGTATCGCTATAGAGGTTATGGTATATCTATATATCGTAAGAACACTGCAGTAGATATAAAAAATTACCAATGATTTTTACCCGATATCGCTTCAGCTGACAAGAGGCAAAGGATTTAAAAAGAAATCGCCCGCAATTCTCTGGTTATCGACGCGATGGCTACTGGCGATGGCTATCGAACCGATTATCGCCCATTGGATATCCGTAAATCTAGATTTACCGGCAATATCACGTCAGGCATACAGTACCTTCTTTCTTGATGTTGTCCAGTCTGAGCCATTCCGCAGTTGCGAAGTATCGTGTACCTTTGCAGTTACACTGATATTTGTACGATCGTTTGTATGAGCCACGTACGCTCAATGCAGAAAGTGATGACGCGTGTAAATACTAGTAATTTTTCTACGCATCATCTACCAAGTAATCATCGATATTTTTAATAAAACATTTATATTCCGCCTAGAACTCTCAATTGCGATTTACGAAGCTACAAGATAAATGTAAAAGATGACCAGTAGTAGCGTTAACAATGACTTTTTGCAATGATTGTATCTACACGCAAGACAGCGATAACCGATAATGAAAAACAGCTATATACTATGCACACATGCAGTTCCATACGGTCATACAAATATCCACGTGCAAAAGCATTTTATTCCACAACACAGATACGCGTCACTATTTAATAATCAAAAAGAAACCGCATCCGTTTTTTATACTCAGTGCGATTAGCCACTACGACTACTATAATTACATAACCTCGATAAACACCTTGTATATATAGTTCAAGGTAACCAAAAATGTCTTACGAAAATGCATAATACAAGCTATACCCAAGTTCATTGTCCTCAATGCACTCGCATTCCACAATAAAGATACTTAAAGAAAATTGCCCAAGGGGCATCGGTATCCGCGCGCATCTTAATGTCCGACTTCCGGTTTTTAGCCACGAGGCGTCCGAATGCTCAATAATTTCACTGTAAATATAGCCCACTTATATCTTTCACATATAAGGCATGTACCTACCCTATATACGGATGCATCACTCAGTATATAGGTACACGCAGCAATATCCCGCACCCTCCCCCCTTCCATACTATATATATACACATACACCACATATGCAGTACGTATGTCACCAGGTACACATAACAAACATGGAAACCTTTGCCCGCGCAATCGCGCGATCCGAAGAAATACAATCCGTGACGTCCATATATTTGAGCGCATCGCGCCGCGCCTTCGCAAGCGACATTCATTTATTTCGGGCGCCGACTTTAAATCCATCGGAACAATTAAGCGGCCGCGCGGCCGTTCGAGCCGAGTCGCGCGGATAAACGTGTTTCGTCTGTCGCGTGGGCGTCTTTCGAAACTTACTGTGCGTCTTCTAGCACTACGTCTCGACTTACACGATTCGTACCGGTAAGCGAGGCCATTCGCATTGGCGCATGCGTCGATGCGGCAAGTGATAAAGTAAAAAATCGATACCCTATAAACGTGATTAGAATCGTCCACGTGCGCGATCCTAGACGCTATAACGTTGCGCTAAGTACTAATTGCCATTAGGGTACCGTCCTGTAACGTCTTGAGACTATCGCGTAACTTAATGCCCACGCTTTGGACTATTTCACATGGTGAATATATGTATATACGTGAAGAATGTTAAGAGGGGAACTGTAAGAGATAAATAAACTGTGGTGGTAATAGCCGATTTCCAATATGGTATAGGAATGTACATTCCGAGTATATTGAGTCTCTTATTTCGATCAGACATTGTTTCCCTTTGGACCGTGGACATTTTATTGCTCTTTATTTAACTGTCGTTTCGAGAAGATTATAACGGTACTGGATGTTAAGTGATCATCTGTGGAAACTGTCGTTTCATGCTTTTTCATTTTTATTATACAAATTTTATTTCATTTACCGGCAACTAGCAGGTGCGCTCGCTTAGTATTGGGTAATGAAAAAAAATCCTAACGGCAGCTTACAACTCCATAGTGATTTTTACCTGGATTTAAGTATACACCATATTGCGTCTGAGTGATACTGAATTATAACTTTCGAATGTTTCATGGTAGATACTGAATTGATTTTACTTCCAGTTATACTTCGTCTAAATGTACTGATATACACCAATGAATAATGTCGTACAGTAATACGCAGAGATACTATAAACCTGCAGGAAATATATATATATACACACATACAGCTGAATACAATCGCTAAATTTATCTATGAATATTTTGATTAAGAATTGCAATACTCCAAGCCCAAACTCATTGCAGAGTGAATTTTAAATTGATTCCAAAATGCAATTTGCATCCCGTAGAAAATTAATGTCGCGCATTGGCTAGCTGATCCATTTTGCGCGAGCGATGGGGCATTAAATTCATGCGGATGCTAAATATGCTGATTCGACGCTGCAGGTGGTGATTGGTGATGTCGGTGGTGGCGGTTTGATGCTGTTGCTACAGCAGCATCAGGGCCAACGACCGATTTCGGTGGACAACATTCTCGTGCAGCTTGCGCAAAGCGAGGCTCAAGCTTTTCGACGTAGATGTAATCGATTCGTCGCAGTTACGACCGGGTCATGCATATTTATCGACGTCATCGGTAACATTGCACGCAAATACCTGGCGACGTACATTTGGTATATCCAGCATCGCAAAGATATGTCGAACAATATATAGGACCAACTTCGAATCGCAACTGTTGAAACAATCAGCAGTGCTTCACCTGCTGTCTTATACCGTATACTATACATATAGCTATATATCCACGATATATCCCATAGAAATATATAAAGTCAAGTCTTACATACACCGAAACGATTGATCAACTTCCAAGTAACATCAAAACCCATGAAAACAAGGTATATCCAACGTTTCTATGCATTCGATGCACTTCTCCGATTCTCACAAGAATCCAACAAACTTAATGGACTCGTGTCTTCCCATGGGATAGAAAAAAGGAAGCATATTATCTTCACGTACAAGCAAAGAAATCTGCCAGGAGCTTGCCAATCTACTCATCCGATTGCTATTGATGCTAACGTTAAGATATCTCGTATGAGATAAACATTTCCTTGGCAATCGGTATGCCGGTCATTTCTTTTTTTGCGTTATGTTGGTACGACTGGTTTACGAACGCTAGTCCGACATATTCCTTTTCTTTTTTTCGTGTATCGATGCTCAGCGCGCGTGCGCTAACAATTCAAAGAGGGTTAACGGACACGCCACACCCTTGGAAGGATTGTAAACGATTATTAATGTTTCCCCAACGTTGACCCCTGATCCGCGTACAAGATGGCTTCTTGAAATAACCACATATTGACAATGACGTCTCACCGGGAGGGAACCTAACCTATGACCTAACCTCCAAAAGCATCCTCACGAGCCTGAATGAAACGACGATACTCCGTCGATCGTTTATCGTGACTTTTCTTAATTAGCCCAGCATTATGGACGGATAAATACGAGCACCGGTTGTGTTTCGGTGCGCCATACTAATTTGCGTAACACGGTGCTGCATAAAGTTGGCCGTAGTCGGAGATACAAGATAGCCGGACTCTTTCCTCCCCTCAGTAGTATAGTCCTCGCTCCGGAAACTTTACGGCTAATTTATGCCCACGGGGATTCCGCTGCGGCTATACAGCTGCTCCAGCTTCGATATAAGCGGCAACTCGTGTGCTTTTTGTCATTCCGAAATAAACCCTTGCGAGCATAAAGATAATACAGATAAGAAACAGCCTGGTAAAGTACACATAATATGGCGACCAATCGTCAACGTAGGGGGCGCCACGGTCGATTCGATAAATTATGCAAATGCTCCACTGCACATTGACAAGAATTTTTTACGACGTCACAGAATCATTGAGAGCCAAATGAAAGTCATTCAACGGGTACCTTGACGATCTCATTTTCATTACGATTGCATAACATTTTTATTATCTCCACGCAACTTATCGATAACGTATTCAAGCGCGCATTCTTTATACACAGCCAACTTCAGAGTCATCGCGTGATACTGTTTTATGGATTCATGGTGCAAAGCAGGTAACAATTTTTTAATATTTCGAGCAATAACGTCATAATACCCATCAGCAATGACACTTTTATCCTTTAATGACTTCCTTAAGTTTTATCGTGTCTACCACTTTTCCCAGAAGATTACAGGTGTCTCCGTATAATGTAGGCACGCAACATAAAGCACAGCAGTGGCAGCGCTTCTGGTCACGTAACGACACGAAGGTATAGTATGTACAGAAGGACAGTTAATGACATCGATAATAACTATCACTCACCATGAAAACCATGAACCTTGATTGCAGGTCGGCACTCCCGATCTAAGTCAGCGTTTCCAGCCAGCGTCGACGCGTTGATACTTCTTGCTTCCTTTCTCCTATCAGATCGTTTACCGATAATTATTTCACTGCACGCCACGAAATCAATCGCTTCGCCTATTTGATCGATCCTGCTCGAGCACGATCGCTATCGACAATCAAAGTCTCTGAGGTATAGTCGTAGCGTCGAAGATCAGGATCAGAGACGATCTAATGGATATAGTATAGTGATAATCCGGAATCGCGGCACTGATCTCAAAAACGACCAATAATGATTCTCAGAGTCACTGTCACTGAATCGCAATAGCGATAGCCTACGGCGTAATTTCACCT
This sequence comes from Pachycephus smyrnensis, assembly GCA_030142225.1. Lineage (NCBI taxonomy): Eukaryota > Metazoa > Arthropoda > Insecta > Hymenoptera > Cephidae > Pachycephus > Pachycephus smyrnensis. The sequence goes on along the minus strand of JARQST010000304.1, from coordinate 1,749,133 downwards.
ACGAATTATCTAGCTAGTTGTAAGTAACCCATTAATTAGTTAGCCCGTAGTGATAGATACTGGCTGTCTACTGGCCTCCTGATTGCTATACTGGCATGAATACTGGCCCGTTCGTCTGAGGACACCTGCAACACAAAAGCAGAAAATATTTTACTTGGGGCTACAAATCTTTACAGCGAAACAATCTCCGTTCGTTTAAACAGAAACGTTTTAGATAACTCATTGATCTTGTCTGATGTGCCTATTATACATACTAGTCCACTTTTAACGTATAGATCAAGCAGTCGCTCTTCTCTAGTTCTCACGCGATGACGTACGTATCTTTACTGCACATTAGATCTGTATGTAGACTATATCAATTAAACAGATACAGTAGATAAGGACTGTTGGATCTATAGACATCTGGATGCATCCAGATGTCTATATATCTCAAATGAGAGTATCCGTGTCTGAAAGCATTTCAGAGTATCTAGACTGGGTAATACGAATACGAAGTACAGTCGATGCCAATGAAAAAGGTCATTAAAGGATCGGTGTAAGAAGCCTGAACTGCATAGGAATGAATAGCGATAAACGAATATCGCAGTGATAAATCTTTAATCAATTCCGCGCTCTAGATAATGCATTATGCAATTCGATGATATAAGAGTTAAATTACCTAAAAATAATAAAAATATTTCCTCGCAGAACTTCGTTCATACAGATAATTAACTTTTACTTAAAATATGAAAAAACGTGAAATAGCTCTACGGTATCGTTAATCAGGCATATTAGCAGTCCGTAAGGAGAAGATAGGAAAGAATGATTGCATTTAATAATCAGTGTAATAGTACAATTTTACAAAACACAACCAACTGAATGGACCCCATAACGCAGCCGGTCTTTATTTAAATCATTCGAACAGTTAGGCTATACTCGATTAGCGCTAATAGCCAGGTAAATGGAGTCGTGCATTGCTCGAAGCCAGTTTATTAGTGAGTATACCTATATGCCTACATAGGTACTATTCACTTCCGTAGCCTGATTGTGAGATCACCCATACTTCCAGATCCTGATCCCGTTCAGTTCTATATCAATGCAATTTAACTATACTGTATAAATATACGTCCGAGAGATAGTTCGATGATCGTGGCACAGATAATGGGTGTAGTAGGTACCGATAGACCCACATTTGGGAAACCGATATATTAAATCCGGTACCACTCACTTTCAAAACCAATCACTTTCAAACGTGACACACGTTACAAACGGTGCGCGAGCGCTAAGAAAAAAAAATATTACTAATTATACCGAACGAGTCCACCTACATAACGCATAACGGGCGCCGACTGGATACCCATATCAGTAACCGTTCCTAAGGACTGGAAATGGACCCGATATCTCCTGCAGTTGGCAGCATTAACAATGCCGCGAAACCGTGCCGAGATTTGCGTGTGTATAGTCAACATTGCCAATAGGGAATGTAACTAAGCGACAGGAAACGGAATTGAAAATTATTGATTTCCCTCAAAGAATGTTACTTGAAAATTCATAAAAGTTTTGAATTTTTCTCGAAAAATAAAAAGAAGAGAAAAATCACTATAGCAGATAGGAATCGCTAGTTATAGTGAATTGAATATTGGTCAGTCATTAGTGTCATTACATATAAAACTAACTTCAAGATTTAATCGAATTCAACGTGAGTTTCCATAAAACGACACTTCAGATAGATTCTCCCATGAATCTACTAAAACCATATCAATAAATAATACTACATTTCTCATTTCCCATTGTGCATTATACGAAGCGAGTTCTGACACTGCGGCGCCATGCCGAGCCATAAAACCCACTAGACTCGGTTATCACATGCCAATGGAACTGTTCCATTTGCCTGTAGTACAATTATTACGTAACGCCCGTGGCCATTAAGCGAATCGAACGGTCGCGAAAGTCATTCATCAATAAACCGTTGAATTCTTGCAAATAGAACGTTACGTATATCTATATATGCCTTACACACAAGAAGCGTACGTAAGAGCATTAAAACAGTGTTACTAGGCCAGAATATTATTACTATATATGCACAAAGAAATTTGCCACCTCGTCATTAACTATTTCAAAGGGCAAATGGAGTCTCGACTAAAGGCGCTAAACTATCGCCGACTAATTGTATTTTCATAAGAATACATCGTTGAGAAATGACGGCCTGGCCATTGCAGTTCATTATTTAGCTTGTCCTTAAGCAGGCGTCGGCGTCTCTCACCGAAACAACTTCACTCGGGTCTCGCATTGCGGCCAACTCGAGTTCCACCCGGTGAAACTCATAACTCGACGAGCCTAACGAGTATATGGCCTTTAATAAGCAAGCTTGTAGAGCGCGTATAAACTTCCCTGTGAACGATAGCTAAAGCCTACGAAGAATTGTACGTGGTCCCATAACCTAATATGTGATCCCAGTATAAATTCAATTTCCGAAGACCTGACCTATCAATCTCAATTACACAACTGACCATGCGTAATATCGACACTCGACTGTTAATTGAAATATTCGAATTATTCAATGCATCCATAGAAATAACAAGCTCTATATCGACACACGTTATAACGATACGTTTACGAATAAATATTTATGCAGTTATACAATCACTCAATATCCACATACCTGTCCAATACCTGCATGTTCCATCGCAATATTATATCTTTTTCCTTCAGCTATATATTTATCCGTAAAAATACAATTTTTCTCTATAATATTGAAAAGATCTTTCTTTCAATTAATCAGTCTTGACCATGATGCACTGATTGATTGATTATAGTTATAATAGTATCAAGTTTCGTTTTACGCAATCATATTAGTAATTTATTTGAAACGTAAAATATTAACTTTTACAAGAAAATTCTGTCGAGACTTTATTTCAAATTGTGTTCTGGTACGTGATAAACGGAGACAGGTTAACCTGGCGAATGTATAGGATTAACCTAATACTACCTATATGATCATAGGTTTAGCTGCGGCTGTACATATATATATATATATATATATATATATATTGCAGCATCCGTTTCTAACTTGTACATGGGTATATACCTGCACCTATAACCGCACAGTGTACGTTCTATAGGTTTATGAATGGAGGCAGCACGCGTGCGCCACGACTGGAACGGTCCACAGCGCAACGTCCACAACGTCCTCAACCCGGCAGCGAAAGTGACCTGCACTAGCTGTTCCACGCAAAGACTGGTGCACCAACTATACCTGGACACGTGTGTCCCATTACAGGTTAGAATTGTTTCACGATAATTGGACAATGTGCAAAATGCGCTGGAGTATTGGTACGAGTGGGCGAATGATGGGAGGGTGGAAGGGAGGGGGAGGTTATCGCCTGTACAGTATACATATATACATGTACAAGGCGGAAGTTTTCTACGGGAAAAAAAATTAAAGACAAGTTATAGAAAGATGGAAAGTTATTGAAGGGGACTTTGTGAGAATAATTGATTTCCTGTGTATAAGAGATAACGGATCTAAAAATACCTAACGTTATAGCAAAGTGTGCATTAGATAAATGCGATTAGGATACGCTAATAGCTATGATATATTAAGATTTCATTATACACAGGTGTGTCAAGTACTCGTTAAAGAATTATTATAATTTTACATAATTATTTAATAAATAAAATTCTTAAAGAGGAACCGTTAATTACTGTAAACAGGTGAAGTCCAAAATATTTTTATTAATATTATACTGAAAATTTTGTCAACAGCGCGCAATCAATAGTCTAGATTTCAAGTATACGTGAAACGTAAAGGAATGGTTTACTACTCGACTGTGCTTACCAGGAGACAAGGTTGGTACCAACTGGATGCACTTTTTCCAATGCAATCAAACCAGTAGCAGCAGTGTCACGCGGAATCTGCATACCGACCGGTTATACAACCGGCAGTGATAATTGTATTGTACGGAGGCTGCATAGATAATGATCAGTGTATAAATCAGCGAAATCCGCGTGAGAACTTGGATATTATTAACAGGGCATTACCTTATTCGACCTTCCCAAGACTCTAGCATCACGTCGAACAATGATAGGAGAAGCTACTATTATTCGCTTTGAAAATTCGAAGAAGATTTATGTAACTTGAAAATCATATTTTCACTTATTACACATGCTATGATTAGATTGCAATATATATATATATGCAGTAGCCAAACCAAACATTTGATAAGTCCTTATCTCGCAAAATCCAACAGTGGGTACTTGACATTAATTTGAAATCCATCGACCGTAGATTTAATCTCGAAATTTCGAAATACGTCTACAGGAAAGGCATTCACCGTGCAGCAGCAACAACCGTTCGGACACGTGGTGCTTCTGGAGATATACGTTTGTCCAGGTAATTGGCAACGCAACCTTCGCACCTCGGACTATTCTCTTGTTGATATAGTTATATGCTCCGCTACCTACAATACTTGTTATATTGTATATTATTCCGTGCACCCACGTACTTAGATACCTACATACGACGCTAGACAGTTGACCATAATGCAACGACTAGAAGTCGGTCCGATACGTTATAAAGTTGGATTTCCTACTATATGCCTGTAGGTTAAGATTTTATCGGTACTTGCGAAAGGATGAAAATTAATTGATTTAAGCTCCCTGTTAAAAGACGTTACATTGACCATTGAGAAATATCACTAAATGAACATTGTCGACAGCCCCATTATAAACAGCCTTGATAAAATGAAATATAAAAAAATTAATTCTCAAAATCAAAATTAAACAGCGATCATAAAAATGCTCAACAAATGTTAAAGATTCTTCTTGTAACGATTCCCAGAAATTATAAAAACAGACGTTATATTACGTGGACCAGTGGTGGAAGCGAAATAGTAAAAATTCATAAAGTGAAGAGTAAAACTGGTCGTGAGCCAAAGGACTGTAAAGATGAAGTGTAACTGAAGTGATGTCAGGAATTGCTGGCTGCCACGATTAAAGAGATTCGTCGAGTCAGCAAAAGTCGACAGACTCCACGACAGTCCTTGCCTCCTGCTACACCTGATCCTGCATTTCTTCGACCTGGTCGATGGCAACGGCACCAGTACATCTGGTACATCGTAGACTGGTCACGTTCGCAATCGGTAAAAAGAAATGTTTACACGAGTGGCTTACGTGTAAACTAAGGCAAGAGGCATATAGGCTAAAGGCCCTAATGAATCAAACTACACGAGACCCGGTAATCGCTTGTTAACCTCATCGCCGTGATAATATTCCACGGATTTATGAATAGCCGATATTAATGTTATCCTTGTAATTTTCATAGACAGTTGATTGACGCCATATCGCCGAGCGTATAACGATAATGGTACAATTACTATACGTTAAATCGGTGAGAAAAATAATGTCGCCGATCAAAGCGTCACGATTACGTATACTTAAAGGATGAATACATTCATGACGTCGATCGGATCGTTCGTATTAATGATATCGTTCACGCGATCTTTATCCCTCACGGCGAAATCTTATGAATCACATAATTCTCGATTATCAACAATAATTTGTAAATTACTGTTATTCCCACAAATCGTTATTTAACTCCATAAGGATTCCTACCGATCTTGACCGTAAGTAAACACACTAACGTAGACCATTGCTATAGACCGAAGTAATTCCTTATCGTGTATAGTATATACCTATCTATAACGTTGTACGAGATTCTTATAAATGTAATTAAAAAAAAACGCGTAACCAGACGGTGAGGTAATGTTTTTTCTGTATTTCTTACTTCCTCTAATTCCAATACAAATATTTCCTTGACTCCAACCCAAGTGATCCAAAGTATGATTTAATGTACTCTAAGGGAAGGTATATCCCACAGCCAGATAAATTATGTATTCGTTTAAGGAGCGTCTGTTGCATCGTTAACCCGCTCGGGAGTAATTGAAACCGAGAACATAATAGAAACGAGCCTTTCTAAACGACCTTAGCGTTATTCGTCGTAGCGCAGTGTGCCTTTAATAAAGTGCATTATAACCGAATTAGGCCACAATAGACACTTAATTTACCGTGTCCTCGATCGCAATATTTTCATTCCAAGAAGCAAATTCGAAGGCTGAGAACCGACGGTGTATGCCGTCGCGCAGTGCCGGGATGACACGCGAGTCACAAGTTTCTACCATGTGAAAAAAAGGACAGACTGGAACGACAGAAAAAATATATATAAATGTATATATACAAAAGTACCAGAGATATTGGAGAATCGTAGAAAAAAAAGTAGTAAAGAAAAAAGTAAATGTCCGACCGGAAAGTTATTAACGTTATTTACTAGATCCGCCCGTAAATTCATCGACCTACCAACCATATCATCTTTTGAGACATAAAAGGTGCCAAGTAATTCTGTCCGATCCGGTAATAAAAAAAAAACAACCATAAAAGAAGCAAATCAACTAAGCCATTTTCATGTTACCGGAAGGCTTGATAAAGAATTTCGCGTGCCGCACAGTCCGCTTTGGTGTATCAATCTCCCACCATTGGGGATTAACATATTTACAAGCTCGACGAATCCATATTAGCCATAACGGTACAGTTAAAATATACCAGTAGCAGCAGTAGCGCCAGTAACATTAAGCCTGTACCTATATGAAACACTGATGTAAATTGAGAAAAAAACGTGACGAAATCATATTTTCATATTTTTTTAAATCACCATTCATATCGCAACTCGAGAAAATATATTCTAACCTCTTCTCTGTATTACAAAGTTTGCCGTATACCTATATACAGATTAAAAGTAACAAGACACTAGCTTAAAATTGACGTACCGTCTGCTACACTTCCGTCAAACTGCCCTCTTTCAGGCAATTCAAAATCGCGTCCGGAAAACCATTTGCATGCTCTCCTATACCATCCGTTCTTTTACTGCTCCCGGTAACTGCATTTGAAAAGTGTCTCGTTACTCCCAGAGCGTTCTCGTTTTACCCACGCCGCCTGCGTACGACCAAGGTCGTTGCGTTACACGCGGGCAATTACTACGTTGCGTAATTCTCGCTTGACGCGCGTCGAGAAAACGAAAATGAAAATGTTTCGCGCGCATGAAAACGCCCACGCGCCGGTCTCCGAGGACTTTGCTTCCGTTGGGATTTATCGTATCGGACGAAACGGGATGGCATACAAACAAAAATGAATTACGAAACGTGTTCGGTAACAAACTGTGCATGATATGCGTGTACAATATATTTATATATACATATATATATATATGTATATATCTAGCACATCCGAGGCTCCATGATGACACCACGACGCAGTGTGACCCAGGAAACGATCATCATGCTCTCTAATACGATAAATAGATAAACGCCAGTCGGGCCAACTATGGCTTAGGGGAGAAACTATATATTGTATAGTTTAGTGATCTCAATTGCGTCGAGTAGCTCGAGTTTACTGAAGAAGACATATACTGGTACACAGATTAATATAAAATGACAATTATCAGTACGATAAACGAGTATCCGAAAAAAAATAGATACCTGTCAAACAGTCAAAAACCTACCGATAAAGAAGACTGTCGATAGTAGATTATACCAAAGGGTTCAATGATACTGTTATACGAAGGCATCAAGATCAACGATACGAAAAATGTAGTTAAGACACCTGCGACTCCCGACTACAAAGAATCGTTGCAAAATCGAGAGTTCAACGAACAATCGGCACTGTGAACAAAGCGCTCATTAACGAATTACGACACGAAGCGGTACAATCGGTCAGCCGATTAATTGACCAATGGCATGGCGCTTTTGTTGTGCAACGGCTTTTGGTTATGCGTTCTCCTCTCTGTATACCTATTCGACGTGTATAAAGCCTTACTCGTGTCTCGAGGCGTCTTTCTATCTCCTATACGATCCTCCTCAAAGCGCAGGTATAGGCCAGGCATACGGTTAACGAGTATTCTTCAGCGCTTATAAAGACTCGCGTTAGAAATAAATTAGTTAAGACTCGACAAACGTCCGTGCGTAAAGGTGAACGTAATGGAAAATGAAATGACTCGAAATAGCGTCAGGTATAAGAAGGACGTGCGGCGACCGGAGGAATCGTGATAGGGTGTGTAGATATACTGGAACTGAAGAATATAGGAATAAGGTATATACATATATATATACACTGAGTTAGCATATACAGATAGGAACCTATATGTATGTCGTGTGGCACGCCTCGAAGTTGCGTATGCAGAAATTGTTATTGCCAGACGATGTGCCTAACGCTGCAGAAACGTCGCGCCATAAAAGCGAAAGGGTTCCTTCGGAGTTGGTCGAGGAGAAAACATATTTTTATTTAGAAGAGAGAACTCGCTGCAATCAATCGCCTTCTACGCTGCATCGTTCATTGTGATAGTATATAAGACGTACCTATGGATAACTAAACCCATGATCCATGGATCATTGTGAACGCATCCAAATTCCTTGTACGACAAAGAGTCAATTATCTTCGAAAATATGCGTTTAACGTAAGAGTGACGTAGTATTTTTAATTGAATCGAATGTAGTATTAGAATCGACAGTTTTCTATAGAAATAATTGATTGCTTAGAATCACCTTTTGAAATTGCAATGAAATAGCGTGAAAGTGGCAATTACAAATTTGACAACGTCAAGCGAAACGTGTCTATTATTAATACTCCATGCAACAAACCGTTTCACTTGTGCATTTTGAATGAGTCAATATTTTCAGATTCAAACAGGTAAATTAAGAATTATTCAATCATTCATCCCCGCAATCACTATACAATTGATTTTTGTGTTAATAAATATATATAATATATATATATATATAGCAGTAAAATGTATAACTATGATCTATAATCAAATATATACATATACAATATAATTTCACGATAGGAAGAGCCTAGCAACGGCTTACGCAATCAAGTCATACTCGTTTTAATATCAAAGACAATCCATACCCCCAGTCCCACAACCCTCTGCCCAGGGTGAGTGGGACGGTCTCTCTGGTATTGAACGGTAGCCGTCAGCGCGCGATCCCATTAGCTCGCATTGTATGCTAATGAGCGGTTGTCGCGTGTGATCCGAGCTTATATCACATTATACCTTTTGCCAGGGGTTCTCAAGCAAACCTTATATTTTTGCGAAAAAAATAATCTCGCGCAATATATATTCCCCTTGGACGCATTACGATATTACGGGATACCAACCTTTCGGACGAGGAGGATGTGTCGAGTGCGGATGAAAAACGAAGCGTAAATATATATATATATATATATGTATACTTTGCAGATCCGCTTCAGGGCGTCGCGTGCTAAGTAGAACTTATCCGCCTGCTACGAACTCTCGATGCTGATTAATTACTTAATTATTATGCTACTCTTTCGCACGCCGACACTTAGCGTGCATCGTTCTTTCGACGCATATCCAACGAAAAGCTCCAAATGACAGTTTCCACAAAGTGACACTAAAGGCATTAAAATTTTTTTTCGTAAGAAATTGTATCTATGACTCTCGCGTATCAAAACCACATGAACCTTGATTAACATCGAATTTCTGATACTTTCGCTACTGGCGACGTCGCTGAATCTTAATTAGTGAAATGTTGTAGATCTTCTCTGCTAAATGAATTTCACGTAACAGACTGGATGAATGTAGGAAAGTTTGGTTCGGGATGGTTGCTTGCTGATAGATTCTTGTCAAATGCCACGGAACCTTTATTATTATTTTTAGATACTCCCAGAGACTCTTTTCACAATCACGGATTTTATTATACTCGTCATCAATGACGTTTGGTTAATGAACGTTGTGACGAGATAAAGACAAAAACACTCGATCACCGTCATCCATCTAACATTCAAACTTATATGTAATTATTCTAATAATCAGTCAGGGATGTGCGTCGTATGAATCCTTCAGCCACTTAACGAATTCTGCGTGGATTGAAATTAGGTAAACAGCAGCGCCACTTAAAATTCTGGAATTTCTAAGCGCCCCGAGGGCACCGTGAGACTTTCATCCCACATCCGGTGGCATCTGGGCGTGGTCGTCAGTAACATTCTCCCGATTCCCTGAATCTTTGAATCTAGAATCTCTAAGCATACACGATATCAATAGATAACCCCAAAACACTTAAAAAAAAATACAAATAGCAATTTGATCAACAAAACCCAGTTTAATATTCTAAAATCCCACCCTAATCCTTATATTAGATTGTCGCCGTCACAATACGCACAGTGAACCGGCCTTAACTTCCATATTTGACCGACACTCAATCATTAGCAATCGTCGCATAAATCCACCAGAGTGAAAAAGAGATAGAAAGACAGAAAAAAAATTGAAAAAAAGGAACTCGCTGTAATTTACCTACATTCCCTTCACCGGCTATTGACTAAGACACAGTGGAAGGGAGCATGGGGACTAAAGAGAAAGAGATAAAGTAAAAAAAATAGAAACTGCAAGAAAAGAAAAGGAAAAAGAATTACTCGCATGTATAACGGAGTCACAAACTAAGCTGTAACTCAGATGAGAAGTATCGCGGAAAGATTTAATTTCTACAGAAACCGGATTCACGCGCTGCCCGCATGGTCGACCGCATTTGCGCGAGTCGATTGCGGCGCGACATAATTGTGATCGATACGGAACCGCGACAAGCCCACTTCGTTGGTAAGTACCTACGTTCTCAAAAAGAAATCAGCTAACGTGCCGAGATATACCTACAGAGTGTGCAAATAAATACAAGAGCCATATATCTATATATCTATACACCTATTAAATTTATACCAATCTTCAGCGATAAATAACAAGCAGATAATAGATGCTATATATAAGGACATCGAACATCGAATAAATATACCATATGAGAAAATCAATAAGGGAGGTTCTTAAAAGTGATTGAATTTTTAGTACAGAAAGTGGCTAACGGTAAGTAACGATTACCAGCATTCATTAAGTAAGCGAGCCGCGAGAAATGATCATCTGAAACGTACAGACTTTATTTTCTATATACCCGTATATACCCGTTAGCAGGTATATAAATACTTATCAGTACTGATACGTACCGGGCTGAAAGGTGAATTAGCTAGTAAAGATCGCACGAAAGTGCAAATAACAAACGGCATAAACGCAATATCCTAGTAGCACGGACGTAACCTCCAAGTAATTAGCAGCCATTAAATCCGATATCTAACGTACTTGCGTAATGATTCGCATAATGCTAAGCTGGCCATTTCCCCTATAGCCAATAAATGTTACGAATGGTCAAAGGATTTAGAAGTACCCACAGGTACCTACCCTAATACCTTTCAATGGTACCGTTATCACGCCATAATCTGAATATGGATATGTGCACTTTGAATGTTATGAATACAGGTTGCATCATTAACGTATTATCAACAATTTATCGGAATCGCATACACTTGGAGCATATGCACGTATATGCTCGCATATTTGAAATGACTTCATAAAGAAGAACCTTCGTCAGGCAGAGATATATATATACTTGTTCAACTGTAATTATGAATATGTATACATATATACATAATACATACCATACCATACATACAACAATATAAATATACAGTTTTTAATCGTATCCCCGCGTTCAGAAGCCACGAAAGACAAAAACGGGGCCTTCTAGGCGTTGTCACGTAGGTCCCTAAGCTCGATACAACCTATGTCGACATAATTATGCTACGCGCCGTCAGGTAGATGAAGCGATACGATGGGAGACCGTTTAAGCGCCTTTAGGAGCATAAATAATCCTATTAAACGTGTCACTGGCTCTGTCAACAATCTGACAGCCAACAAGATAGAAGGCGACCCGAAGGAAGGAGTGGGTAGCTAACCCATATAGTATACCATACGCATATGAATCCATTGCCTCGCGTTTTATTCAATGTCAGAATGTTACAAGAGTTATTTTACTCCAGGATAACTATGGTTATCGTTTATTTATAATAGTTTTATTATAACAGTAATTACAATGTGCTTACGCTGTGAGGAGATACAATTTTCGATATAGTCATAGACGGTTATGCAATTCGGTTGCAGGTAAAAATTTCGTAATGCGTTCAACACGGTCATGGCTTTGAGATGTACTAGGTAAATTTCTGGATTATTCAAAACGGGTGCAGAAGTGGCTTCAAAATCTATGGCGCTATATCGTATCTATACACGGAAAAAAATGGTGATGTTGGAAATTACTTTTTTAGGCATTAATAAAATTTAAGCGATATTTACGCTAATTTTGTTAAAAATTACATATTTTCTGTGTTATCGTTACTTTTCAAGAGGTTAATTTTACTGGCAAATTGATGTAAAAATGTTTTGTAAATATTACTAAGCCAAATGTATTCGAAACTGTAGTCGCATGTAATTCATGCTAACGAATAGTGAATTGATGCAGCTTCCAATAGTATTGGGATTATACAGTACTTTTCTCTGCTACGTATATAAGTCATGCACATATTCGTTTTATTACTTGTGGCAACAGTAATTTTGGATTTTTAATACTCATTGTATTCAGGACGTCACTAGGCAATTCCGTAATACCATAAGCATCTAATTTGTCATGGAAGCCGTAGTTTGTCTAATCGGAGAAAGAATATATATATGTTCATTTTATATACGCAAAAAAGCAAATTTTTTGCTGTGTATATTATCAAATATTCAAATATAATGCATTGAACAACATTTTTTTAAATCAACAAAATTTTATATAAATTTAATGAATTCTGTATCGGTTAAAATGAAATAGGACTTAATGTATTTACAATTTTTGAAAAATATTTTAGAATGATTCCGTATATATTAATAATGACGATTATAATTCTTAATCGAAGTAATATTTATAAATTGGGCTGGTGGCTCAGTGCGTAGAGTGTCACGCTCCTCACTTGCAGCATCCAGATAATCGCAGGTTCGAGTTTTACTGCCGGCAGCACAAAAAGATGTGTACACCAAACGCGAGTAACACGCGCACGCATCATGTTCTTTTTTAATTTTATTTCAATTGTACAGTTGTATCATTATATTAGTTATATTTCACATTTAATCAATTTTCTATATCTTCGTACTGCACCAGTAATTTTTACATATATTTTTAATGTAAAATTCACACGTTACAATTGCATTTATCGCAAGAATATGTTTACTGCTAAATGAAAAAGACGATTACATCTAGTAATCGTCTAGATTACAATGTTATCCATATAATTATCGATGAAAACCACATAAATCACTCATATTGCTGTAATATTTACAGAAAATTTTTTTCCGTGCAGTCTCGTTCATTTTGCAACGAAACCATTAAGTGACGTGCCAAGTGGAATCCGTGGAAGTTACCGCGAGATTTCAGTTGAGCCAAAATAGCACGAGGCGTCTCTGCCGAATTTTAAATCAGAAATGTTTCACAAGAATCGACGTTAAATCGGAGCGTTACCGAAAACGGCGTGTTTATCGAATCCATAAGAACGTTCCTAAAAGCTAAAAGTAGGTACACCCGGTGAATAGTTAATCAATTGTTGGAACGAAAATTTCCGCTTGAGGAAACGAAATGACTCGAAGACATTTTGAATTCTGTTCGCCATACCACGGTATCACAGACACGGCTCTGAGGTTAGCATGCTCGTATCAGATATACATTATATGCAAAAGACAAAAATCTTGGCCGTATGTGAGTCTGAAAAACCCTGTATCCTTTCAAGGCGGACCAAAGAAAAAAAATATGCGCATAAAAAGAACGCCAATGATGAACCAAAACCGGATGACATTATGCTCTTAGATAGTATATTGTAATGTATGCTAGGAGAAAAAAAAAGTTTCTTGAAAATCCGGCGAATTGTCGCAATTTTTGTAAAAACAAAAATATTCACCGACTACTCGTGAGAGGCTACATTATAAAGCGTGCAATGTACCGTTACTGTTGGAATATGATTTTTTTTAAAAGCGCAAACTGTAGGTACAGTGGTGCAGTGTACATATATAGATACACCAAGGAACATAGAAAATTCTACCTTTTATAGCAGTATCAGAAACGTCCGATTCACATTGCAGCAGTAAAATATATCACGTCCCAGTGAAATGCGCCATGCAGCAGCGAAATTTATGGGGAAGTAACATTTGTACGGCGCGCGGAAAGCAGGTAGTGATGCCGCGACCATCCATCAGCGTATAATGCCATATAATCCTAAGATTTCCTTCGAGGAAAAACATTTTAATTGTATGCAAACCGGGACTAATCTAAAACCCATCGTCCCTCCGGCGACATGGCCGCTTTTGTCTTACGCCACAAAGACCGATGGAATAAGAGATAAGAGCGCGATTCAGGAGTGATTTGTGTTGGCAATCTTCGGCTACCTAGAGACTCACATTTTTCTTATGCAGCCACAGCAGTGGACCAGAGACACTTACGGCTACAGTCCGCACCTGTTACCTGTTCGCCTAGGACAATAATGCATTTACGATATTCTCAATGAAAACGATGAACTTGACTCGCCTTGCAATTATTGATCCAAGCATATCGGGAAACTTTCCTTAAAATGGACTAGCGCTACCGTAATGTTGCATCTGACTGGTTGGTACCTCAGGTGTGACTTTCATATCTGCCATGGAGTAAAAGTCAATGGTCGACTTGCTACGTGAGACATAGGACACCTAAGACTCGTGTATTAAGAATTGAACGTCGCTACGATAAGAGACAGTACTTTCATTTGAACAACTGTTACACATACAGCAATCCCGAACATTTGGATTTAGCTCATATTAGACTCCTTTCCATTAGCAGATGGCGTGTTCGTAGAATCCGCAGTCAACGAAGTACCGAATCCGCTGGTTCCTTGACAAGAAAAAGAATCAAAGGATGAAACTAGATCACAGGAGAAAATCTTTTAACTAGACGTAGACCTATATAGGTATTCGCATTACCAGACACAATACGGAATCCTTTCTTTTTTTTTATCCGACATAATAAATATGCGAGTTAACGTGCGAACACGTGTCTTAATTTTACGAATGGGATTTTCCCTATTGGACAAATAAAAAATGTCGATTTAGTCGAAGTAGAGGCAGCTAAAAGAATTCTATCCTCTCAGGAGCTAAGCTAAGGAGTAACGTCGATAAGAAACCTGTGTAAATATTCACCAATGAAGTCGCAGGCTCGATTAACAGTATTTTCCCCATAAGCCATAAATTCTCGCGTGTGCCTTAGCAGCTTTGTCGCAAATTGCAACTGTGCCTCCCGTCATAAACCTCACAATTATACGAACTCAGTGATCCCGTGCACCATACGCCGTACCTTCCAAATAAAATAAGCAATACCAACAAACGAACTTCCCTTCTTAACCCCGTAAGCAGACTGCAGCCTGTCATTAAATTAGGCCATTAAGCCAAATTAGGTTCGTACCAGCGCAAATTAAGATGCTGTGCCGCTCGTACGTTTTCGGAGTTGACACGTACTTTCAGCCGTTGCCTTGATTGCCACTGACCCAAAGTGCTTTCTTTATTCCCAAGAACGATTTAACTTTACGACACGTCCGTAGGCTTTAATTAATCTCGAGTGTGTTCGGGACACCATGGTATACGCCATTACAATATAATCTTACAGCACGTAGGTACATTGACATTGCAGATATACAAAAATAACAAATAAAATGGAGGTCAAATCAATCAGGAAACATCCACGAGCTCATTTGTCTTATAGTTATTAAAATAATAGTCATTTACATAAACAAGTTTTTTATACTATCAATAATATATTAAGTTTCAATGAAATCGAATCTAACCTAGCAAGACTTTTTGGTCCCATTGACATAAATAGGTGTTCCATATTAAACAGATTCTTGCCGACAAAATTCCCATTATTATGCGCAACCCCCATGTAATTACAAGACGATCCAATTTTCTGACTTGTATGTATCTACATTACTTATGTCAAAGATCTGGTTACCTGGGCATTGCTTAGATTAAAGTCAGTACTTCAATGACTGCCAAGTCGTAGCAGCCGCTTAGCCAAGCATAGCGGCATAACGTGGACACTATCATTCTATCGCTTATCAGTATTATGCGAAGCGCGTTTATTTATTATCGATTGCGGTTAGTGGCGCGCGACACTTATCAATATATCCGCACGTGTTTACAGACCTTTCCGATTAATATTCATAACTCGTTGCGAGTAAACGGACGAATGCTCTGAAAACCAATTACCGATACCCACCGGCACGACGCGGTGGCTACCGCAAGGAAAATTACGTAAAGCGCATGGTATCGTGTATAGAGCGTGCGGAAATAATCCAAGAAAAAAAGAAATGAGAACCGTGAAGTCTTGTAACAACGTGTAACACCTTACGTTTTCCGGTTCTTAAGCCACCCTTGAATATTCGAAGTAGTTTATGTCACGATATATCATGAACGCACCTTAACAAAAGGGCAATTCGATAACAAAGCTAGTGTTGCGGCTTGCGTTTATGCGATAATTGCGTTTAATCAAGGTGCTACGAGAAAAGAAAGTACTGTCATCCCCGTTCTCGTGACTGTCACCATGCAAAGACAGTCTGCCAAGAGAAAATCAAATGACTTTTAAGTTATTTCTATACAATCTTTTACGTAATTTTAATATAACCTATTTTTGTTACTTCAAATAACAATTCCTATTACTGTTATTCACGTTTCTATTGTTTTGAATTAAATAAATATATCTCTTACTCACCTAATATTGTTTTTTAACTCAGCTGCTCCTCCCGCACGTTGTTTTGTAATCCAAGCGATTGCGATTTGCCATTGATTATCACAAAGATAACGCGCTTACGAGAATCTTGAGCTATCACAGCAGCTTGTCGCTGCCACTAGGCACTGCACATCGGAACACAAACGTAATGAACCACTTCATCGTCCGTAAACGTTCGTACGTAGATACATAAGAAATCTGGATAAATTCAGACACGATTTTAGACGTAAACCATTACGATTGTCAGGACACGACAGGGAAAGAATAACTTTCGCCTCTTGGCACTGGATTCTTCACGTATCGCGTCGTTTGTATTTTTGGCAAGTGCCTTAATATCCTTATGCACAATCCACAGGGTACTGTACATCCGTTTCCTCTTCGGCATAACCGTCGATAAATGCATTAATAAGATCTGATCCTTTTATTTGTCAAGATTGAAAATAATGAGATATGTCACTTCATCGTACAATCGATGGAACACTGGCAATGATTACGATAAATATCATTTTCATGAAATGCGTCTCCGGCTGTGATCAACGTCAATTCCCTACCAGCGATGGTAATGGTTATCATTGACATTTATATACATCAAATATATTTTAACTATCTCTGATCATAGACGCGTTTACTTCCCACGAGGGTTATTATTCGACGACAGTGTTGACTTGCGTTGCCACAACGACACAGCCCCGTCAACAAAGCCTTCTTCTCGTTTGGACAATTTCTTCTAGAGATCCATGCCGAAAATGGAGTACTAGATTCCTCGATTGATAATCCTCCGGATACAAAGGCGTAGGCATGCCATGTGCTGATAATTACACGACTGGCATCAGGCAAAGAATTTCCTGCTTAATACGCGATGGCTAAGAAGATAGAAAGAGCACGTTTGAGCAGACACCAAAAGAAACATGCACTGTTCAGGAGGAATCGAAGAATTGTAGGATTTGAATATGACGCCGTAGAGATCAATACACATGGCGCATTGTCCGTTAGCACTTGGTACAGCTAACCCAGACGATAAAAGGATGAAGCTCTCATTTGACGATTTGATTTATTACAAAGACATCACTTTCATTCACTCGACTCACATGAGTTCCCAGAAGCGAGATACTATTTTGATATAGATGTAGCCAATCCACATTTTATGCAACATAAATGAAGAACCAAGGCATTGCGTTCCGTCGTCAGTACCTGCAAGCGATTGGCACGTCTCTCACGCGGGTGATTTCGAAAGATATGAAAGACCGCGCTAAACGCTTGACAGAAATTCAAGTGCGATTTAATTGCACTACCGAAAATCGAAAATCACAGCGCGATCATTTCCTGTATATAAAACCAAGAAATTAAGCCATCTCGAATATCATACAATAAAAAGATCCTGGCAAAGCCTTTGATCTCTAATACATCAAGTCTCGTGTCTCTATTAAAATTAATCAATAATTAATGAAGCCAGTATTTATTCAATAACACCTTACAATATTCTTATAAAGGATAAACGCGTGGAACACGCCGCCGACTGCCAACAGTCAAATGTTCTGGCAATCAGCTGATCGCCACGCGCTGCTATGGTAACCGCACGCAGGTCTCGCCGGCACGATGCATAAAGGATTCTTTTCAAATCTTCGTGTAACTATTGCGTGAACAACCGATCTCTATATCCGCCTGATGATTGTTTGCTTCTACTGTTACAAGCAAAGCGTCTTTCTTCTGATAATTCTAATACGTAGCGAGAGTATGCGCGCCGCGACTCGTCACTCGGCTCGGCGATTGATATGAGAGAAAAATCACAGGCAAAGGAATGAAAGCGACGCACACCGTCCGCTCGTGTCAGTAGCCGGGCGTGCACTGCCTCCCTGAGCCAGGAGTTCTCGCTCCTCGATCCTCGCTCGACTAGCCGAGCTGCGCGCCGCCCGCTGCCTGCTTGCTGGTTGTTGCTTGCTGTTCGTTCTTTCCTTCCATCGTTCCTGCCAATAGCTATCCGTCTCGCTCGCTCTTATTCTACTATCGCATCGACTTTCTCATTCCCACTCATTCATTCTGAATCACTCTCTCAGTTACTTGCTCACTCAGTGGCTCGTATCGCGCGCCGCGCACGGCTTATCCGCCACTTTGGCTGGAACAGCCGCTCTCTTGCTTCCTATCGTATCGCGGTATCGAGTCGTATCGTTGCCTATCGTTGCTGCATGTTGTCTTAGCCTATCGTATCGCTAGCACCTCCTCTATGAAATCGGTACACGGAGAATCGATTTGAAGAGTGGAGGATTCGTTAGAATGAATCTTTTTAAAGAGGTACTGGGCTTAACTTTAAAGATTTTTTTTATATTTAATCTTTCGTTTCGACTGCTAATGGGAATAATATATGTAGCTATTTGGAGCGATGTAATGGATCGTGAGTATCTCGACAACCTGCAAGATCGTGACTTGTTTACCGATTCGTGTTTGGTCACTCGTTGTAAGTATAGGTCGATAACGAACGGCCTAACTGGCCATATACATACAGTAGAAGTTGGAATTCGGAAAAAAGTCTCATCACTCTTTGGCTTCATTCAATAATATAATGTTGAAGAGAGTCAATGCACGTGTATATATCGTGACGTAAAATTCGAGCCCTTAGCGATCCCGTCGGACCGTCGCTCGCACGGCAAGAAACTTGATAAATGATTGTACGTCGGGACGTAATGCTTGACAGGAAGAAAGGAAGGAACTGAGGAAGAATGGTAAAGGTAGAGGATATCAAGCAAACACGGTCAAACTTGCGTGTCATTGACCGGCAATTACTACCTATCCCTTCCTGGAGTATATATCCTTGGAGATTTTCGACTCGTGCACGACATATAATCTGCACGTGGGCGTCTTTATATTTGATTCCGCTCTGCTATCTCTTCGATAGGCGTGGTCCGTTTTGTTCGTCTATCTGTGATTTCAGACGGACAAAAAGCAATACTGATTTATTTCTACGAAATTCTCTACAGGACCGACCCCCACGCTACTAGGTATAATATGTGAACCTCAACACATTGGATCATCCATATGTGTTTATTCTCTTGTTATAGTGACCATTTATGTCCCGTGGGAAAAGGAGAGTAGACATCATTTCAATGGACATAAAAGCGTCTCGGAGTAAAAGCACTTTATAAATACTCTTCGAGAGTAACGAGCAGTTTTGCGAATAATGATCAGGTTTTAAGATGACTTCTCGTGGGAATGATTGGGTTTATCTTATCGTTGCGAATGCCACTGTTCTAGTATCAGTCCCGTTTTAATGGGATTTGTAGAGGCGTCGGTACTTTTGGATGTTCTTGCAGAGTTTTTGTTTTAATATATTCGTAGGGGATTTTAATTTTTTAGCGTTAATCGATTTCGACGCTACTCTGTATTTTAGTATTTCGAAATACTTCGTTTGAAGGAAACTCCATCGAGAATACGTGGATCGCTATGGTTGGAGATAAAATTGACACAAGTGATGTTTTGTTGAACTCATAGGTTTTGAGGTCAGGATTATAAATGGATTGTGACAGAATTGCCATTTTGGTAATGGATACGGAATGAATAAATTATATTGTATAGGAGGATATTTCAAATGACGTGGTAGAAATTTTAAATCCTTTCTTAGCTATTAGGTAATTCACGAGATTTTGATCAATACTGAAGATTTTTTAAAGCCAATTTACTACCAGGATTCAATTAATACCAGTTTCGGGTTCCATACGTACATTTTATGATTTTATGTTATAAGTCCTTATAGTTAATAGATTAGAGAATTTTTATCTTAATGATGATAACATTGAAATATTTCACATTCACAAAAATTACTGACGTTCTTCGGGATAAATCTTACATTATACTTTTTCTCACGAATATGACTATTGATAGTAATCGTAAATGTCAAAGATCTATGTTATAAAAGTAATACCTCATAGATACGAAAAGTTATGTAAATTTCTAACTATCGTATGACACTTACTTTCTTGTTAATTAAATAATCGGTCGCATACATTCCTATTCCTCTGGCAGAACCCATAAAAAAGATCCGACTATTAAAACTCGATATCTCAAACCACTCTGAGGTAATAGTACCGTGAATATAGAGAAATCCATTAGAAGTCACTTAGTAGGTACGAATAAATCATCAAATTCTGTCTTGCAGTTCTCTCCAATATAATTGTTATAACTAAAATGTTCAAGAAATCAGCTGTGAAGTCTATTAAAAATATTCTATCTTCCTATTACCATAATCAATAAAATACTATTGGTCATCAGTAATAAAGTAAAAGATACTCGAAAATTCATTTTTTTCGAATTTATTGCTTAGATTATATTCTTAATGTATAAACAAATGATTCAACAGATACGCCGTGACAACAATCAAAAGCTAATAACTTATAGTGTGAGTTACTGCTGCAGTGGCTCCATCTAGGTATAATTCTCACAACAGTTTGAATATTCGCTGCACAGTTACTGCTTCACGATCGTTTGATGGTATACCGATCTCCGACACTTATTATTTCAGGAAAAAATGCGATTTTGTACAGTATACAGTAATATATAAGTTTTTGCATAATGTCAGAAACGATTTGACCTTCCCAACTTGTATTCGAGCAAAGCATGAGAAATATGAGATCTACGTCGGTAGAATTATATTAAATAAATTTCTTAGTAATTCCTGATAATCAGATCAATGTGCAAACTTACAAAAATCTAAGAAATCGCAAAAATGATACAAAAGCCCAAAACAATAAAACCCAAATGATCGTAATCAAAGTATAGTGAGCGATTTTCAATCTGTGAAAAAAAATTAAAAATACAAATTAATTTTGTCGTATAAACAATATTGAATTAAATAATCATTATTCGAACTTACTTAAAATACCTGGCCTTTCCTGCCTCTACAGTATCCAGCGGATCTTTAACGAGATAAACTCGTAGGCCGCGTACATGATGATAAAAGTAATTGTTCCAATCAAGACTTTCCAAATTGAAATCAAACTTAATACGATCAGCAGGATTGAGTTTATCCCACAGTCTAAGCACAGCATTATTTTCAAACTTCCATTGCTGAGTTGAGAAGTAAGAGATCACGCCGCTGAACTTGTGTATCTTTTTGTAAGCACTGAGCAACCTAAGAACCAAAATGTAAGAAAAACATAATCATAATATATGTTACATAAAAATAAATAATTTATAATCAAATACTTAAAAAAAATGCAATCCTTACATCGGTTTACGACCAGTCAAAATTGCCAGGGTGTCAATCAGAAGTGCCGGTAAATAATGAAGCAGAACAATATAAATATTATGTACCCACTGCTGCTTGTTCAAAGTAAAACAATAATACCACATAATCATGGAACTAGGGACAGACATTCCATGTATTTCATTCAGCTTCATAAACTGACCCCAGGTAATTGGTTTTTGGCAAGAGGAAACGCTGTTATAAATCGGTGGCTCATCAATTTCTTGATCTTCCGTCAGTAGGGTGTCCACGGTATTAGGATTGATACTTCTACAAGAAAATAATATGTATATTTAATTCCTTAAACGATTCAAACAAAAACCGTATAATGTATCAGATTTAATATGGCTAATTACTGTGACTTAGCGATGTCCCAAGCTGCTGCCACAATATTGTTAATGACGTAATCCGCTGGAATTATGTCTGCGATGAAGTCTTTGTTACAATGAAGAGAACGAAGTAATCCGACTCCAGCACCAAACACGACTCCAGTTGGTCCATAGAGATTATTGATCCATCCTGTGATCGGCTCTTTGGCTGTAGCTATCACGATAGACGGTCTCACTATACAGACTGGCAATCCTTTTGAGTATTTGCTTACAACATCTTCAGCCACTGCTTTAGTGAAGGCGTAAGTGTTCGGCCATTTTCCTATTAGTCTGTAAGAATCATATTTGATCTTGTAGTAATGAAATTTTTATTTTTACCCATGTGGACAATGATTGCAGCTTCACCTACACTGGTGTAACGTGCTCCAATACGGCATCGTCTAATATTTCTGTAATTGTCAATAATTTGTCTGAATCGATTGGAGAATCGTAAAACTTTTCCTCAATAAACTTGACTACGCACTGAGAAAATGCTGTTGATATATGGACAAATGCCTGTTGGTAATAAAAATATATTTATGAAATTGATTCGAAATTGCGCAACGTTTAAAATATACTTAAGTAAAAATAACTATTAAGCCTTATGACAAATATCTGTTTCTTTCCTCCCATACAGTATCAGTTTAACACACTTACCATCAAGTTTGGCATCTCTTTTGCAAATAGAAGCATTTGCTTAGTTCCTCTTATGTTAATGTTTACCGCTTGTCGAAGTTTCTCATCGAAACGTACCGTAGCGGCACCGTGAAAGATTACATTAGAATCCCGAATTATTTCTCGATTTTCCGAAGATAATCCGAAATCGAGAAGACCTACGTCACCTTCCATCATTACTACTTTACTCAGAATGCCAGGGCGTTCACGTTTCAATCTATCATACAGCTGAGAAGATAATATTAATGAGATTATACAGTACGTATTTAATTACACAAACCTATACTATATCAACACTTACAGTATCCTCGAAATGCTCCTTGAAACGAACTTCAGGTGTTTTTCCTTTTTTTCCTCGCATAAGCATATATAACTTATCAATATCTGGACACGATCTATAAATTTTGATGAAAATACAATATATATCCCAGCAAACAATATATAACAGTTACATACCTACGATGTTAAAAAGTCACACTCAGGGATATAATAGTTATAAAACACCTGATGTACATAACTATTATATCCCTGAGTGTGACCTTTTAAGATCGTAGGTATATAATTGTTATATATTGTTTACTGGGATTAAACTAATTTCTCAAAAATCTATGCCATCTTTCGAACGTCCTATCTTTGCTCATATATTGAGGTACAGAAAACCCGATCATTCCTGTAAACGTTTATTCTTGAAACATTCTATTATAACTGCTCAATGAGCGCGTGAAAGACAATGCAATATGTTAATATTGGCTGTTGTGTTACTAACTGGTTATTACCAGCAGATTTCAGAGAATACACGTGACCATGTGCATAACCATGATTTACGAAAGAATAATCCGTATTAGATCGCGCGAGGAAAACATATGGCACGATATTACACATCTTTCTACTAGGGTACTAGTATCCACGCTTAACTCTTCTATTAGGCACGTACGGGCGCCAAGGGTCAAAGCAAAGAAGAAAAAAGAGAACGTAAGAAATTTTCGGAACGAAAGACCGCTATGTTTAAATTGTTATGCTAATGAGACCTGCTGGTGAAATGTTTAACTCTCATTTCCTTGTTTGCGGTAATTACACGAGCGAACTTGAGGATAACGATGCCTATAAACGTCAGATGGACCGTATTCTGATATCTTTATAACACTTACCGTAATATTTTTTCTATCAAAAGTTTACCCATAAAACCCGAACCACCTGTGACGAGAACTTTGCAGCCTGCGTAAAACTGAGAGATTTCACTTGGTCCTGATGCTGGATCTGACGTTGGATTTGCCATCATATCTGCGATATACGCAGCTTGTCCTCCTTGTAAAGACATCTTGAGAATGTAGCTGAACACAAGGAATTAATGAACAATCTTTTGCCTGAAATAATCTCACTCGATTTTAGTGCTGTAATTTACTACAATTACGTGTAATAAAATATAATGAACTACCGTACGGCAATTTGGGGTTATTTATAATAACAATCATGTATAAGAACGCATTGTCTTGTCAAAAGTAGAAAATAATATAATTGTATCTATGTACGAATTTCTTTATGGAATTATTATCAATACTAGTATTTATTTTGTAGTTGGATATATTATGAAAATACGCATTTTAACTGTAATGCCGAGAATTTGAACAAAATTTATAAGCACTGCTTCAGTACTGTATAATATATATTTGTATGTTTAGTGTGTGTAATAAGGACTTCACTTTCTAAATATCCTCAATTATCTAATTGTACGTAAAACACAAAAATACTGTTGAAGATATTCAAGAAAAATATGTTTAGTTACCTAAAAGACTAACGTCCGTAGTTCGAACTGAATCCAATGAGGGGCAAAGTAGAACTGTGGGTAATGGAATTCCTGCTTGTAGTGCCACCAAAATTTGCATAAGAAACGTAAGGCATAAGTCACCACCTCCATGGATTCTAGATCACATTCTTAGATATTTTTTTTATATTCCGTCTTTTAAATTAGGAAAAGAGCATCACCAGTTTGTGAATAAATACTAAATCAATCAAAAGAAGTTTAACCAGTTTGATTTACGTTATAAATAATGCTGAAAATTCGCTATACACTACGTAGTTAGATATATTGAACTTTAGTTTAGCGTAAATGAAGTACAGCAAAACCGAAAAAGCATTATATACAGTTCATATGACTAGTTGCTGCTAATCTCATGGATATTTTGAATAAATTAATTTTAACGAAACCATGTATTAAGATTAGAACAATATTGCTATATACTAATCACGTGACAAATAAAATATGCAAGTATACGGTAATGTCAATAACCGACGCCCTATAATATCGAGTCATCGATTACGTCTATCAGAGTTCCTTGGTAATATATTCAGCGGTCAATTCCGGTCTCACCTTTCGATGATTGTCATGCAGTATGCAATTTCCTTTGCATTTGAAGTATGATGAACAAACAAGATTTCTAATAATGAAACTTGTAAACAGAACTGTTGGACACTTCTGTCCAATCGCTCAATTGTTGATTGAAATGCTGCGGTTTAGTATTGCCTATTACTTACCACAATTTTCATAAATAATTGATAGAGTACATTGTAGTATAACATTTTTTAATTCATTTAACCAATTATACTGATAAATATTATTTTGGGTGTACGCAATTGTTATGGAATTATATAACAGCGGAATTAAATAGAGTATATATTATACGTATAATTATTAATTACAGGCTGTGACAGCTATCGATACAGAGAATTATGTACATATACGATATGCTTTTGAAGCATCTTTGACATATTCGATGATTTGAAGTTCTAATTTATTACTCTAATTCGTACGCGCTACTAATGAGTGCGTTTCGCGAAGTTCCAATCGTTCCTCCGTATACGTATCGTGGTAATTTTTTTTATATTGTTGGCTATTACTGCTTCGTAGCAGACAGCAATAAGAAGACAGTGTAATATGGTAAGCGTATGTGTAAAATCAGATGATTAAAATTATAATTAATTCGTGGGAATGCACTATTGCGACCTCAACCGAGCTTATTGTACTAAACGAATCTCATAGATATTTAATAAAAATACTCATTCTCGTGTCCCAAGTCGTGCCCTGCATCTCATAAAGCAATGCCAGGATAACAAACAAAAATTATAAACAATAACAAAATTAATAATATATAAATAAAGAGTTATCACACTGGTGCTTCGTATTAGTACTGATGATTAGTTAATCTTTCTGTAACAAACTCAGAGGATCCTCGACGATCTTCTCTGCAGTTTTTCTCAGGTCTCTAGTTACAGGCTTCTTCACAGCTGATTGGTTATGCATTGTTCGCGTTTGTGACGTCGATGCAGATGACGATTTGCCGAAAATATCATCATCACCATCGTCATCGTATGTGAATATGGAATTGCTTGAGGCAATCGTTTTCGTCACAGGCTTCTTTATAGCAAAGATGTCGTCCTCTCCACTAGATTGATCACCGAAGATATCTTTCAAGTTCGATGTTTTACCAATCTTCATTGTAATCTTCGAAGGTTCTGATGATTCAAGTTTTGTGGGCTGAGTTCCAAATAAATTCTCATCATCACCTTTAAAAAGAATTTCTTGTCTTGTTGTAATTTGTTCTTTGGGCTTGCTAATCTCTACCTCTTTCACGACTGGTGCACTTTTTGATAGAGGCTTCGATTTTGAAAAGTTGCTAAAGAGATTCTCTGAATCGGCATCATCCTCTTCACCATCATCATCGAAAAGACTGATTTTCGTATCTCTCAGTGGCTTCTTCACGGATTTTGTTAATGGAGCAGAGAATAAATCACCACCAATATCATCTACAAATAAATCCAAAGTCTGTTTCTTCGTCATTGTACTGGGAATCTCACTGGCTTTTTTGGAAGTGTTGGTGAATAAGCTGTCATCTTCATTAAACAATAAATTTTGGCCTTTTTCTGGTGATGGTGTTTTCGTCACAAATGCGAATAATTGACTAGGATCCTTTAAAGGATCGTGACTGTTATCATGTAAAGGATCAATTGGACCTTCTTCGACCGTTTGTTCATCATTTTTATAATCTTTTTTAAGATTGTTACCATCTTCTACGATTTTCTTTTCAAGATTCACTTCTTTTTCTTTATTTTCCTGGGGAGATGCTTCTTTCCAATCCAATTTCTGATTTAATGTAGATGCAGTTTCTGCATGAAACTGATGTTTCTCACAAGAATCAGTAACATCAGTCACTTTTTGGTTATCCTTTGAAATGTCTTCACGGTCGAATTTACTACCCACAAAGTCATCATGACGAGACAAAGTACTTTTTGCTCGTTGAACACTCTTTCTATTTGAACTGACCACGTTTTCTACTGGTGATAATATCGGTGCTCTACCGAATAATAGATCTTCCTTCTGTGGATCCTCTGGCAAATCAGGTGGTACATCAAAAAGATCTTCCTCATCAGTTGATGGTGATAATAAAGTATTTTTATTAATGCTCATAGAACTCTCTTTGCTTAGACTGCGTTCTGATTTGTCATCTGCTGTCAGATTTGATTCCGTACTGCGATTGAAATTTTCGTCACCTCCGACAGGAACTATCAACCTTTCGGTACTGGAAATTATTGTGGCATTTTGTTCATTGTTCGATAAGTCAGTATGGCTAGTCTTCGCATGATTTCCGCTTGTTATATCAACAGTGTCAAAGTCGATACCACTCTGTCGAAGAGCGGATTGGCGAGCGTGTCTACTCTGAGGACGACGTTTGGCTTGTATCCGTATGCGGCTCTGATAAAAAAAATAAAATGATTTATTGTTACTTTTTTGCGTTAAGTCAATTATACACAAAATCATAGTATTACTCACCTTGGAAGCAGTTGCGGCCAAAGTACCAATTTGTGCAGGTTCGTCAAAGCTTACAGCAACTTCATCATCCTCCCTTTCCACTGGTTTCGGCTGGACTGATGGCTTGGATTGCGCATACTCCTCTATATAACAAAACATATTCTCATACATTAATATAAACAATTGCAACACTACCAACTTTCTTTTTTAATTATAAAAACCCTGATTAATAATTCAACATATCGTTAACTTTACTGCATTTAATTTTGTTACCCGTTATTGTGTTGAAAAATCCTTATCGTATGATTATAACAACAGAAATATAATTACCAGAGGCTGGTTGTGGACTTTCTTTGGCTATACTAATACAGCCACCATCAGCGATATCCTTATCGTCTGGTACGTCTAATTCGTCGCTTCTCTCATCATTCTTTCTCCATAATGGAGGAGTATCAGTTGGGGAAAGAATTTTTAAATCGCCCATACGGCCCATGAGATCTTTTATTTTTCCAGAAACCGCTCGTTTTGGTGCAATAGTCTCTTCGTTAGTAGGAGACACTGCTGGCCGAATGTTCAGTGTCTTTGGTGGATCCCTTCTAGAGTTAGCAGCAAACAGATCATCCGAAATGGTTGATTCAAAAGTTCCAGACGGATTCTTTCTCAACGGTTCCGATTCCTTTATTGACGGTACAGCATCAGAACTAGATGATTCGGATTCTTCAGTTGATTCCAATGTTGTTATCTTAGTATCGGGTAATATGCTATGATGAATTATGTCAATTTTCTCGATGTGCTTTGAATCCTCATTGATAACAATTTCTGGTTCTTTGGTTTCTTTGGTCTTTGAAAATAATTCTGGTGCATTATTTTGACTAATTTCCGACGAAATGCTGTTACTTTGCTTCGGCTTTGTAGTCTTTTTCTGACCGAACAAATCATCAACATCATCGTCGTCTACATCATCAAATAAACGTCCTCCGGAACGTAAAGAATCCATAGTAGTAACTTTGTTGCTTTCTTCTGTTTCGGTTGCAACCCTTTTATTTGTATCGGTAAATACCTCTTTTTCTGCTAAGAGATTCTCTTTCGTTACAATTTCGGAATTTGACGTGCTCGAGGGTTCCTTCTTTTCCGGCTCGATGCTGACTTTTAGTGGCACGGAAAATAGGTTCTCAGTATCATTGACTTTTAGCACAGTTGTTGGTTTACTGTCCTTTTGATTCTTTTTTCCAAAATTGGTACCAAATAAGTCCTCGTCGTCGTCACTGTCATCGAAAATACTAGTTGGCTTGAGGAAGGACTTCGCCCAAGGAGCCTTTGATGAAGATGCTTTCTCTAAACTATTTTCACCAGAATCCTTACTGGATGTAATCGCTGAATCAGCAGCTGTTTTGTTAGCAGAGTAATTTTCTTGTGGCAAGGTCTTTGAACCAATACTAAATATATCCACGTCAGGAGAGTCCTTAGTGGTGAAAATATTATCGTCGTCGTCAAAAAGATTGTTCTTTTGAAGTGGTTTCGATTTCTCAAAAGTCTGCAGCGTCGTCACAAGAAGATCAGCGCTCTTTTGTGAACGCGATCCCGAGCTGGTATTTGAAAAGAGGTCGTCGCCTGAATCAGAATCATCGAATAACGATACTGCCTTAGATTTCGTTTTGGACTCTGCTTTAGGTAATGGCGGAGGACCAAAGACATCCTCATTATCAAAAACGTCGTCCTGCTTATTCGACGTTTCCTCAATAGGCCCTTCTCGAAGTGGATTTGTAATACTTCCAGAATTTGCACTCCCAGCTTTATGCGCCTGAGGCACAAAAAGACTATCACTAATAACTCTCTCTCGGTATATGTCCTCAGATTTCAATCTGCTTGATGACATCTGCGGCTGAAAATCTGCCCTGTAAGACAAAAATATGTATTTTAATCATAAATTCTTAAAGCCGTAAACAGACAGCGAATTAATAGAACAAATTAATAATTATAAAGATCCTCTTAACATTTAATATGTCAAAGTAAAGTGTTTTAGCAATTATATGCAGCAGCAGCGTGATAATACAATATATGTAAATTGCGCATGTAATAATTGCAATAATCAAAACAATGATTAAGTCTAATCAAGACAGACTGTTTTCTTTATGCTTTTTAGCGCGAAATCGCGTAAACTGTCTAATACCTCAGAGTTTGTGGAAGACCATATCGCGGAAGCACATTTCTTCGAGTTGTTCGTATTGTTATGTTCTAGGTCCGCGAATGCAAGGCTCGTTCAGACGAGGAATAACTTTCCTTTCGGCCATGCATTAATTCAATGCGCGTAAAATAAATTTTCTAGGTGAAAGGCGCACACGAATTTATGCTGCAGGACAGCGAAGCACAAGTATGAACGTTAAGAATAGAGCGCTCGCGAATTTCACATGGTAACAACCATATTATCCTCAGCTCGGTCATTAATCCGTCATTAATCAATGCAATTACTGAGTTCCGCTGCCACACATGGTTTTGATTATATGTTTAAGACGTGCCGGTATACTTGCATCGCTATTCATAATTTCATAACTATAGTGTTAATTGATTTTTACAGTATTACCCAGAGTAATCCACTTATAACAATTGTAATATACGTATAAAACATATAACAGCTGTTTTCAAATAAACAAGAAGTTCTCATCGTTGAACTTAGAATATATTGAGTGTCAGGTTTTATCGTAATAACAAACATTTTATATCCACAATTTGCAATGGCGGCATTCTTACTTATAATTACGTCATACTTCGATATGTTTAACAAATCAATGAGCAACTCTGTAAGGCTGCTGCGTAAATCTTGAGTCATTATACGAACTTTCTTGAGCAATGATAGAAAAGAATTGTTTTTAATGCATTGCTCGTGAAAATACGTTATGCGTAAATGTATTACACAGAAATATAGATTATACATCAGATACTATTCAAATGACTGAGATCGTTTTATGGAATTGGCAAATACGTATTCAAGCACTATACACGTAGCGCACTTATAATAAAATTTCTAAGCGTCATTCTGAGTTAGCTGTTACGCGAGACTCGAGTTTCCAGATATCTAGAATATTATCAAGAAACAATTTTTCCTGATTGTAATCCAGAGCCTTCACCTACATGAAAACATGAATTTAAAAAATATGTAGGTGATGCAACTTTCATTTTGGCCGTGTTCCGAAATATCTTACAAACAACGAAATTTAGAATACACATCTTTCAGGTAAATCACCATTTACATTATTGTTCATATACATTTTATGACATCACTTAGTTATTTTAAAGTATTGCGTTTGCAATGTACTTTGCATATTTAATTTGTACAGTTCTGTTCTGACTGCAACAATATTTGTGCAATCACAAAGTTTACCAAAAGAGGTCTTCCTAATGTGAATCTCATCACGAAACCAATGACGTACCACTTTCAAATATTTTCCGCAGAAATACGTAATACAACTTGAAGTGGTATCATAGGGGTCAAATGTCATAACGGAATATCAGAGTATTTATTAAACAGTAACGGGGGATCTTCCGTGACCTTTTTTACCCTATGATATGTAACTACGTTTGATACATTTAATTATAGATAAAATCATTTCGAATTTCATTCAACTTTAATTAGTTTCCAACTTCATCCGCATTCGAACACCCGAATATTTTATATGCATACACAATATACATAGCATATACAATGTTACACGTGCATGTCAGTATAATTTTTCACTCATTTTCACTATATCAATATAACAGCGCTGTTACATTGATGTTATGCATAGGAGTGGGGGATTATAACTAACGCGCAAGCTACATGTAATATTGTGTTTGTTGTTCCGTGCTAAAAAATATAAATCTTATCTAACGGACGACGAGAGCACTCTCTTGCCCAATTATTGTGATAACAAGATACGAAACATTAAATTATACAAGATACATGTATGAAGCTGCTGGGGGGTTAGACGTTTATCAATAAGTTTAAGGTACTTATTTTTTTACATCACATCATATATCAGCCGCCTTCTATAAAAGACTCTGCAAAATCTGCAGGGGGCAGAAAATATTTAGAGTTCCGCCTGGTGCGACATTCAACATTTGTAACTCGAGAAACTTTTTAAACGCACCATGAAGTTTGGCAAAATGCAATTTTTACTTCTTATTGTTCTGTTCATCATCTCTTTCGCATCTGGACTACGTAAGTAATACTGTTAAATACTGTTAGTCGTCAGAACAAGAAAAATATTCGTGAATCTTTCACAATTAAACACGCACGTCGTAAACGTAAGATTGTTATAAATAAAAGTGTCATGTGTTTATATATTGGCTTACAGCAAATATATGCAAATACCAAGGAAGACAAATGACTCTTGGACAAAAAATGATTAATTGCTATGCAATAATTTCTTGTGAAAAA
Source organism: Pachycephus smyrnensis (assembly GCA_030142225.1). NCBI lineage: Eukaryota > Metazoa > Arthropoda > Insecta > Hymenoptera > Cephidae > Pachycephus > Pachycephus smyrnensis. Next base: position 1,716,936 of record JARQST010000304.1, on the reverse strand, counting down.
AATGGTGTGATTACAATTCGCGATCCGTGAGTACCAAACAAAGAATCTATTGTCAACGTAGAAAATTTCTTTTCAAATCCTATTTTGATTTCCATTAATACAATTTTACAGATGCCCAAAATATTCGTGCGTTCAACCAAGTCGAATCATGGGATATAAAGTATTTGATCCCAGTAAACCGTATCCCCGTTGTTGTGGTGGTCCTATTTGCGGAGGAAAGAAAATACCTCACAAAATGCCAAAAGGAACGTACATTTTTACCACAGAATAATTGAAAACGACTATTAAGCCATCATCAACTACTGATGAAATTCTAATTTTTAAGGAACAACGCGATAAGACTGTTTATAATTTAATATTAACTTTTACATATAAAAATCAAAGGTATATTAATATTTATTATAATTGAGTTTTATTTAAAATATATCTCAAAGATGTGGACGAATGCTCAATTATAGAATTTTCAAATTATCTTTCAATATGTAATACGAATGGAGTACGTTGTTTAATTAAAACTTGAATCGTATGACTGTACATATACATATAATTTAATCGCTTGTCGAAGATTACAAGGCACAGTATTGTTTAACACTTTTTGATATTGATAACACTGACATTAATTCAAAACTTTAATCGTTCGATTGATAAAGTTCAATATACGAGATAGCTTTATATGTAATACATTTCTTGTAAATACTCCCCTAGCAAACACAAAAAACATAGCTGTCATGTAACATAGACTTGAAAACATCAACATACCAATGTTACATTATCTCCATGTAACTGTTATTTAAATTCCAATGTTACTTATATAATAAAAGCTATAAAACTGTAACCTGATTTAATGTTATTCCTGCTACATTTAACGAATTGTGAATTATGTCGTCGAAAATATGTCCGCTGGTGGCAAGGCGTGAAACAATCAACCCGCAAACTAAAGTGCATCTCTCAAATGTATATATCAGAGTAACATCTTTAGGCAAGAAACTTTATTAAAAATGTGTTAGCATAACGTACCAGCTGAAACTAATCTTTTTGAACACCTTGAGTCTAATTACTCAAGGTCTGAAATACCTGTATCTCAGAAAATGAACTAATTTCCCAGCGAACACAATTCTCATATTTATGTCACTGTTATATAGCTACTATATAACAACATAGAATTTACATAACTGAGATATAACTGTTACAAGATGCGTATGCTGGGATAAAGGTGTAAGGTACATAACTGTTAGATTACAATTACAAGTTGTTGTTATACGTATAAAGACCAAACATACTACTGAGCTTGAGCGGGAAATTATAACTCTGACAGTAGCAACATGAGATAAACTGGCAATTTAACGTGTTACTTTGAATTTCATCAATGTTACATTACGGTTATGTAATTCTGTCTGCTGGGTCAATAATCTATTTCAGTTTAAGATCGCATAATTTATGATTTATAAATAAGAATAAATATATGATTTTTAATAATGAAACAAACATTTTCTTTTGTGTTCTAATTCAAGAGCATATTGGCACGTTTCCCTTTCCTTTTAAAATCCATTTTGACAAACACCTTGAAGCCATATTTTCCTTTTTGGAATATTTCAAGAGAAAGTTTACTCTTATCAGTAAAGTAAATTTAAAAAAATCGTTCGCATCTTAGATGATAACACCAACGCGTAATACTATAGTACGATATGCAATTATAATAAAAGATTTTCTTGTTAGAATGAAATTAATGAAAAAGTATCGATACTGAACATAAAGCGGATCTTGACAAAACCGGTTTGGTGTGCCGATTGAAAATGACCATGACTTGTTGCTGTTTCATATAAAAAAAATACAATAATCACTTGTTCCTTGTCACTCATACTTTTTGGACATGAAACCCATTTCCATTTGCTAAAAGTATATAAAACGATACTCATAGTATAAGCATCGTTTAATTAACAAAGCTAATTCTGCGATACTCAATTCGACACAGCATTTAATCGGAATCGATTACACAACCATCAAGACCATAGGATTGGTGGGGATGAACATATAAGAACCACGGCAGGTTTGGAAAGTATTGCAAGTATCTTCCAGCCAGAACTCTTAGCACGTTTTATTTTGCGTATAAACAAGATGAAGGTCATCTTAATTCTTTTTGCAATTGCATTGACAATGCATCTATTCTCAAGAGTCGAAGGTTCGTACTGGGACATTTTTCAACTAAGATTTTTTATTGCAAAAATATATCACAATATATCTATAATATATAGTGATAGTACAGTTTTTGTTATTTTATAAATAAATAAAGTGCACCGACGTTCTATTGAAAAGATCATACACACACTATATATGTATAATAAAGAATAACTAATTTTTTATATCAATTGAATTCGTATAGCCGATTGCGTTATTAATGGAGAAACGGTACCGCCTGGAAGACACGTTAGGAAATGTATAGTATATACATGTCATAAGGATGGTAATCTATCTGCATTAGCGTAAGTTACTCTCGTCAATATTTTACTTATAAGAAACGAACTACACGTATAATGCTTTAATAAATCAATTTTCGTCTACTTTTAGATGTCCTTTATCGCAGTGTCGCGTACAAATTGGATACCAAGATACAGATTTAACTAAACCTTATCCCGATTGTTGTGCAAAACCAATTTGTGCACCAGACAAAAAATCCGATGACACTGTATAGATACGACCACTAGATTTCAGACAATGACAAATTAAAAAGTGGTATAACAAAATTTTAGGATTCTAATTTTCTAAATTATAAATACGATGTTACAAAATTGTATGCGAGCAATATTGGAAAACATTGGTGATCATATGTTTAATAAAAAAATTATTTCCAAAAACTGTACAATCAAACCACGATGAATGCAGATAAACCTCGATTTAGTAAAGATCGAGGATAAGAGATATGGATAAAAAGACAATACTGTTTCACTCGGTGCAGAAACTTCGATCGCTTCACATTTTTTTTTTTTACAATTATCAAGGCTTCATTATATCAATTATTTACTTACCAGTTTTTTCAACATTTAATACTATATTATAACTACAACATTATCTGCCAATTTATACACAAGAGTAATTCCGTCGTGAGATTATACCAAACTGATTGGAGCTAGCCTTCGGTTTGCTTATTCACTACCAGTAATGGCTTTCTGTAAGCCAATGACTAATACTTGGATCACCATTAATGAAGCCTCAGCAATGATCACATTTTTCAAACAACCTTCACATTCCGTATAAAGAAATAAAAGGATTTTCTTTTAAAACGTGGACATACTCATGTTACTATATGTTCAATTGCGATTAATAATATTCGCAATATCATAGCCTTTATCAATGAAATAAGAGAGATATTTATTATATCATGCAGTATTATTGTTGTTATGTTATAGTACAATGTAATGGAATAAAAAAACATAGGCAACTTACCCAAGTCCAGAACCTGTTGTACTGTTGAAGCTTGGCGGATGTATTGAGATTCCACTGCTTCCGCTCGTTTCGGTACCCCTCATAGAGTTTTCCAAATTTCCTGCGGCTACCGGAAGGCTCGGTTCACCAAAGTTTACACTGGGTAAGGTACTGCTGGTAGCATCTTGATTAGTCTGATTGCTGCTTGTGCCATCATTATTTTCTGTAACATTGCTATCAGACGAATCCGAGGACGACAATCTATTTCGCAATTTCCTCCCAATCTCTGAAGCTAATATATTTGCTGGCCTCAATACAGCAACACCTCCCACAGGTTTCTAAAATACAAAAATATCTATTTCGTGAAAATTATAATGTACAATGAACTATAACTCGTTGTAAATATTTTGTATACCTTTTTGGTTGCATTGGATGCTTCGGTTTTTGAGGTTGCTTCTGATGAATCTGTATACAATTTTTACAATTATACAAAAATTTTAGAGCATCGAAATAAAAAAATGATTTGTATACTACTTTTTACTACATACCATTTTGACGTTTAGGCGTATCAAATAGATCGTTATCATCTTCGTCTCCGAATAGATTATTAGCATTAACAATAGTTTCTGGAGTACTAGTAGCCATACTACCAGCATTTTCAGCAGTGCGAACTGTGAGTAGCCTTCTTTCAATATTGTCATGGAACGGTTGTGAGGTAGTCGAGGTATTTTTCTTGACCACTTTCTTCGTAGAAGTCTTGGAAGAAAATATATCATCTGAATCTTCGGAATCAGCATCACCGAATAGATCATCGATTGCTGATTTTGGCTTTGCAGCTAGAAAACGAAATTTGGATGCCACGCATTAGTTTTTTACATCCACTATTCGCATTAGCCATGACATATTATCATTATTAAGTACTATTATTGGGATTATAAACTTACAAATTGAATTCATAGGTGGCGGTATATCACTACTTGGAGGTATAACGTTTGATTTCATTGTTTTTATAGGCTTATTCCTTGAAGATTCGATAGGCGTAGGTACATCGTCATCGAATAATTTATCATCGTTATCAAAAAGGTTTCTAGACCTTGTACTAAAGATGTCATCATATTTCGATGCAAAAATATCATCTGCAAAAATAAATTGACGTCAGTCACTGTACAAATATTATGAGAATAATTCTTGCAACGAGATCAGTATTAATATAAATGCATGGATCAACAACTACCATTATTCGGTTGATCGACGTCAGGATTATCGACTTCATGTGTATTTATGGATTTTTCAGTAGGCAACACACTTCCCAATCGCTTAGCCAGTTCTTCTGCAAAACTCGGCGTGGCATGCCCCATTTGCTAAAATTATACAATTTCATCAGATTTAAGTAATTTATGTTTCCATAAACGGTACTTTAATCAGGTCATAATTTTACATAATTACGAAATAGATTACATATACTACGCAATTTAAAAATTAAAAAATTAGTACTACCTTTGGGACACTATCAGCAGTTGTAAAAGATTCTGAATCCGAGTCAATAGTATCCTGGGGTTTTGCATCCATTTTCTCATGTTTAATAGAAACATTCTCTGCATTAAAATCATTTGGCTCACTGGAAGACGATGATATTGCATCCATTATTGATTTGTCACGGTTGTTTGAATTTAAAATAAATTCTCTTGATTTTTCATCTGATTCACTTTCAGAATCCTCCTCATCCAATTGTTCTGATTCACTGCTACTACTTTCCAAGCCAATCTTACTAGAAGTTCTCCATTTTTCTGATCCAATGATATAAGGCAAAGGACGATCTTGATAGGGATCCTTTGGCCTCAGGACGATACTATATTATGAAGAATTCTATTAGTATAAGACAATAGAACTTACATATACTATATTTTTCAATGATATAGAATATTACACACCTTGGAACTATAAGTTCTCCTTCATCTTCACTATCACTAGCAACAACTTCTAATCGTTCATATTTTTCATCCATTATAACTAAACCTTGTCTAACACTTTCTTCCACATTAGCTATCAACTCTGCTGAAAGTTGTTCCTTATTTTTTATTTCCTATAACACATCAATGAAAATATATAATACTAAGTTTATTCAATATCCAAACCATTACGTTTCATATATAACAAGAAGTAACTAAATAATTTAACTAAATAATACTCTTAATAATGATTTTAACAGCTTGATGGAAATACCTGGATTTCAGGCTCTTTTGACTTTGCTGTTTCAACATCATCCTCATATACTCGGCTTTCAATAAACTGAGTATCTGCCAATGCTAATGATGAATTCGTGATATTATCTATAAATATAGCTGTTTCATCCAATTGTGCCGTTAAGGAATTTAATGTCTCTTGAGTTTTAACAGCTTTAGACATTAAATTCTGTAACACAGTAAATCCATTATATCAAAACATGATTAAAAAAGCTGTTTTACACGAATTCCACAATATATCTAGAATGAATATTTTACTAGTCCTATTATTTAGAGAACTATTCATAAAAACAAGAAATGTCAGTTCTAAAGTCTTTAAGTTCATAGTAGAATAATACTTCGGAAAATTGTTGAAGATGTTTTAGAAGTCCAGCATCTCCAGCTAGAGTCCACTCATTGCGTTTTCTCCTGATTTCTTCAGTCGTCCATGGGTGATCCCATGATTTATCCATCCTAAACTGCTTGTTGTCCTATTGCAAAAAAATGTCACTCACTAATCTGTAATGTCAAAACATCCAATAAAATAATTATATGCACTAACTGTATTACATAAGTTACATCCCGTGTTTGTCTTGAACATAAAAAATATCCAAAGTAAATTATTCGTTGTTAAATACATCACGACATTAATAATAGCCTATTTAAAAAATATACTTACTGTAATCTTATAAAAGAACATTCAGAGTTTTAGGGTCAAATGCACGAGACACTACTGTGAAGTTTGTTCTTATTCAACAAGCGACAAATATGAAACATTATATTCCCAATACCTATGTTACAAATGTACAGACAATTGCTTGTATAACAAAGCGTTTCATTATACTATTTATATTGAATTAAATACGTTAGCCGTATGAGTATTTCTTTAAGAATATACAATGTCTATCAATTTTTATAAACACAAAATGATCCTTTGTACCATTGTTATAGGGAGATTTGCGAACTAATTTTAAATCATTGCCAGTCTGAGAATATTGCAGCCAACTTCACAAAAAAGGTGCTTGCTCTACGGTTTATCCTAGGATTGGCTAAAACCTTTGTGATAAGCTATCAGTAACATTATATTAAATACAAACAACCGTTAATAAAACGAATTGATACCTTCTAACAACAGTCTTCTAAAGATAGGTGTTAATACGATTATAGCCTTCTTTTATCATACTTTGCTTATGACTTGTTCGGTTGTACGCTGAATCAATATCACAAATGGTATTTTCGGAGCCGACAAATTTTGCTTCATTTGTAAAAGAAGTGACTACGAAACGAGTACATAATCACCACCGATATTTTTACTACAAATTATGTTTCCCAAGCACTTGCAGTGGTACATGTCATATCAATCATGTGCATACGATTTGAATTCCATATGTATCGCAGGGACAGTGCTTGGAACATCAGCGCCAGTAGCATGTCACTCCGTCACCTCTAAAGGTCGTTCTACAATGGCACGTTGTCGGTAAGACGTTTGTCGTGAGTCATTTCTACAAGCCAACCAGAGTTATTTTCTCCGCTTTTTTGGTGTTACGATTGGCTTGTAGAAACGACTTACGACAAACGACTGCCGACAACGTCCCATTGTAGAACGACCTTAATGACATCCCTGTTTACGTATTTCAATTCTACACATGATTCTAATGTTAAACGCCAGTAAAATGATATCAGGTAGTACATGGTAGCATGCAATGTCATTAATGCCAGATACAAACCATTAGCACTTCCGTTGCAATTTTTTCTTCATTTTGCATAGAATCACTATTACATTATGAGAGAAGCGTTGAAAACGGGCCATGAAGTCCATGCTTGCAGAATCTTGCGTTTACGGCATAAAGTTTGATCGCTAAACGAATCAATGGCGATCTTGCCAAGTGCATCGGTCAAGTGTGAGGACGATGACAGTTCTCTGGCATATAGCAAAAGTGATCTTATCATATAATGCAAATATAATGATGTCATAATAAAAATGTAGCTTTACAGACACAGGTACGAAATAAGAGTATACTATTGAAAAGTAAAAATCGAATTTTCAAATACTGTTCTTGGTATTGCTTAATTATTTTGTAATAATTTCTTGACTATTTAAATTAGATTATGGACGATTCGTCATGCAATTAATTAATAGCAGAATTTGTCACACATTGATGGAATGAGGTGTTTCATTTTTAATAACAATTTACATATGTTCCCAATTTATTGATAATACTTTCAGAAAGTTTCAACACAGTCACACACTAGTTGATACTTACTGATAACAAATGAGTAATTGTATTGTAAATCCATTTAATTTATCTGTGATACGAGTTTTTCTTTCTCAACCTACTATTAGAGTAATTATAATTGACATCAAGTTCCAGGGTTATGTTTACAAATTTTTATAATTGTTTTATAAAATATAGTGCTACCCTAATAAAGGCAATTATTTCTGTAATTAAATAGTGTTTGCTTGTATATTTTTATGTGGAATGTAAGTTTGATTGCATATTGGATACTATTTGAGTATATTTTTGCAGAAATTTAAAGCAACAGATGAATTCACACTTAGGCAGCAATAAAGAACAATCATCATGGAGGATCCTGAATTATTTAACACAACAGTCCCATCTTTATCTGGAATCGAACCAGCTTTCTGGAACTATTCAGATCATGTCATCCTCGATGATCTTAAAATGGACAGTAACTTTATTTGGTTGCTATGTTCATTGGTTTCTGCTATTTCATGGGTTGTTTACATAGCTTACTATAATAGCAGAGTCATTGGATTTATCTTAACAAGATTGCTGAATCGATTTGTTATCCGAGATGGATATGTTAAAGTTGGTAAGTAAATAGTCACTGCATTTCAAACTGTATTATACAATGAATTTCTATTTATGAGGATTCATCAGTTTATTATAAGAAACTGTTTGCTAGCCATAACAAAAATTTCTTACTATAAAATAACATGTTATTTATAGGGTCCTTCACACTCAGTGCTTTAAGTGGAAAAATAATGTTCAGAGATATAGTTTACATTACGACTGACTACAGTTTAAGAATCCAAGATGGATGGCTTATATTTAGATGGTGGAGAAGTTATGTTCCAAAGGATGTTTCTGAAGGTGATATTTATTATTCCTTTTATTTAGAGTTTGAAATATAAGTTGAATATATCATTTGTAGAACATGAATAATTTCATTAACATCGATGAGTTACTAATTTCATGTATATACTATTTAATTGTAGATCTTTCCCACTCCGATACCCGCCTTTCAGTCATGTTAAATGGCTTTGAATTACATGTATATAATCGCTGTCAACTATATGCACAACTTGAAAAAATGTTTGGCCTTACTCCACAAATGTTTCCGGATGAAGAAAATCATAACGGAAATATCGACGACCGTGATGCAGAGTCAATGAGTAACGCAGCAAATGAAAGTCGACAACAAATTAACGCAATGGATGTTTCGCGTCACGTTAACAATATCAGAAGACAGGAAGCTCACGTCATTGCCAGAACATGGAGAGATTTGATACCTGTTATCAAATTGGATATTTGCACAGTGAGCTATTAAACTAACTACAGTCTTACTATTATATTTCACATTTCATGAGAAAAACTTAACGGAATATCATTATTTAGGGAAGAGTCGTATTTGGAAATCGTTTGGTACCAACAACTTTATCCATAACAGTAGAAGAAGCACATTTTGTCTATTCAACAAAACCTGCAGCTTCTCGGCATGATCATTTCATGCACTTTACAAAGTGCAAGGCTGAGAATTTTAAAGTTATTCTCGCACCAAGTCCAAAATATACTGGTATGGTGGATGATCCACCAAGATACATGGGAGAGGGTTTTGTCGTATTAAGCTCAAATAACATGGAACTGTATTACTACATGGATGAACCTGGAGTGGTTCCTGAACATCCAGAAATGATAAGATTAGCAAATGGAGACATGGTAGAAGCAATGCCACCAATCTGGGGAACTGACATTAAGTGCGGCAAAGGCACGGACTTCAGTTATGGACCATGGGCCGATAGACAGAGAGAACATTTGTTTAAATTTTTTTTCCCAAACGATTATCAGCCTCTGAAAGTCACAAAAGCTCCCATACCAGGAGAAAAGAGGCAAGTCCAATCATTCGATATTCGCTTGTCGACATTGAATGAAGCCACGATCGATATCCTCTTCAGCAAGAACCGAGAGACTAATGCAGTTCATGTTAACGTCGGTCCAGGATCCTATTTAGAAATCACCATGCCTTGGATCGTTCTCCAAGATGGTTATACCACAAAGATAACAGGACAGTTATTGCATCTTGAAGCTACGACTAGTCTGCAGTATCGAAGTCTAGTAGAAAGTGAGACGTTAGAATTTGGCGTTAAATGTCATTATCCCATTAGATGGAATGATCATCAAGAATGGGTATTAAATTTAACTGGATGTAAAGCAACAGCTAATTTGGTATACTCGCACAAAGAGTTTTTCCAAGACATGATCAATGATTGGGCCAGCAAAGCGAGACCTGATCTTCTGCATTTTGTACCCTATACGTGGAAATTTAGTCTTCTACTCAAGGAATTTGAATTAATTACAGTAAGCAACGAATATAATTGGATCGACTGTTCCTCGCAGAATCAAGAAAACGCACACATCGCTTTTTGTGGTGAATTCTTTGATTTGTCATTCGATTTACCTTTTGTCGATTTCTTACCAGTAACAATTCCACTACGGTTCTGGATACAGGGTGAGAGTGTAGATCTTTCATTCTATTTACCTGAAGTGAATACAAACCGTGTTATTCTCTTAGCCTTGGATAAAAATGCAAAGATCATGACACGTGATGGTTCGTGCAAGCAACTATCAGACTTGAACACAAACAAAAAATGGAGAAACGTTTGTCAGAAAGGATTTGGCTGGGTGGATTGCTGGTCCGTACCAATAGTAGCTTTGAGTATCAATTATACGTATCATCCATGTCCTCCATTAGGACCCGTGCCCCAAGCAAACATAACGACACCAGAAAAAGAAGAGATTTTATTATCGCCAATGAGAATACCCAGATGTAGAAAATCTCCTGGACTTCAATGGACACAAGACGGCTCACAAAAGTTCGATCCGCAGTCGTTAGCTCCGGATAAAGTCAGTTTAGAATTAGAAATTGGTCCATCAATACTCATATTGTATGGTTCCCTCATAAAGAACTTCATTCATCTGAAAGAGAATATTTTTGGAGACTATCAAAGTTTCACTGATATGCAGCAAAGTCGACCATCCCCTTCAACAGTGAATACAGATAGAAATAAAGATAGGGATGTTCAGAATAGTAGCATTGAAGCTTCGGTCGAGGATGAAGAGGCAAAATCGAAACCCTTTGATGCCAGAGACTATCGACCAATGGAAGTTACAGTAGGAATAACAATGCACGATATTCAGGCGCATTTGGTAAAGAATTGTAACGAAAACGATCCACCATGTCCTGTGATTCTATTGGAGAGATTTGGTTTTGAAATGAGGAAAGGTTTTAAGGAAACGGAACTGCAGCTACTGCTTTCACCAGCTATCATGTTGTTAACTGATAATGTTACAAGGCCGAGTAAGGAAAGACATTTGAGCCAGGGACATTTGATGTTGAGTGCATTACAAGTTAGAGGACATGCAATGTTTAGTAATGAGGGTAGAAGTTTGGATCAGGAAACCCTTGAATATGCATGGTTGATAGAAGTGCAGCTTGGAAAGTTGAGTGGAAAAATCAGTTCTCCACAATTGCATCATCTTGTTACATCTTTAGAAACATTCTTATTGATGGCGAAGAACACTGAAAATAATTTGAGACCTCCTGGCTTGCCACACTTTTGTCATCATGGCTTACCTCCTTTACAATGTTCGGAGAGTAATCCAGACAATCACTACAGGTAACAGTACCGTTTAAATAGTAATTGATATACGTTATGAATATTGTTCCAAATTCTTGGGTATGTAGTAAATTATTATAAATATATTTATTGACAGTATCTTAATGTACTCGTTTTAGGTGTCCAAGTTCTGAAGATATAAAGTATAGAATGACTAGAGTATCTATTGATGCTATTGATTTGTATATTCAAGAAGCTGGAACAGCAACTCAAATTTGGATATCACCTATACGCATTTCGACCTGCAATTTGCATGGACAGCAAGTAAAGTCTGGAGTAACTGGTGTTTTACCAGCTATTCTGATTCGCCAGTTTGTGTCTGCAGCTGGCCACTTTGCCAATGCGAGTAACACGAACACGACTGGTAGTGGTAGATCACATAACAATGCAAGCAGTCGCATGTCAGGTATTATAAATTATATAATTAGTGTAAAAAGAGTAATTATTTTTACATAACAAAACTAAGCATAAATTTATAGGTGACGGATCTGATATTTGGCTTGAAGTTGGATCAGTATCTTTGGGTCCTGTCATAATGGAAGCTGCTATTTCACTTCCCACGCCAGAACATAATTTGCATCTAGTACAAAATAAATATTTGAAAATTCACGACGAAGCAACAAAGAGACTGTGGTTCTTATGGCCCATAGAAAGCGGCGTAAAATCTACTAAGTGCGGATGCATAGGAGGTTGCACCTTCTTTGGAAATAACAGAAATGGTCCAAGATTCTTTAAGCCAAGTTACCACGATCTTCAGGACGGTATTAATATAGCGGCATACAGGTTGGAATTTTTTTTATATGTTATATGGATTACGTAGATAGTGTGAAGAACTATTAATTATAACAATAAATTAGTTTTATTTCTCGATTAGTGAACAGATATTACACAGTAATGATAAATTTACGATATCTAAAAGAACTCTACTGCATGTTCTCACACGTAATCTAATTGGTCGCGTAGTTCTTTGATTCTATGCTTTTGATTTTGTATCACTATCTTATATGTTTCGATTTCTCTTCGTAACCTCTCCATTGCAGATTTTATGTCCCAAGCAGAATTCTTCCCTTCATCATCTTGAGTTGAAAATTTCCATACATTCGCATCGACTATCTTCTCAGTCAATATTTCACCCTTGCACGCTTCTTCCACTACTAAATCTTCCGTTTGCTTTATATCCGTTATCATGTTCGTCAATAGTATTTCTTTTTGTTGTGGTACATCCTCAATAACTTCATTGCTCGCTTCATACATCATTTCTTCAACTAAGGACAATATTTCGTTCCATTCTCTATGTTAAAAATATAAAAAAATAATTGTAAGACTAGATATGAAAATGGCTTAATTAATATACAAGGCCGAAAATCAGATACGATGTGTTTATAGTTTACCTGTATGCTGCACGGGCTTTATTATATTCTGCTTTTCCTGCCTGAACTTCTTTATATACTTCTGATCTCATACTCTCTATCAAATTATTTTGCCTCTTTCTTCCTCGTTCTAGTATAGCTTGTCTATCTTCTGCAAGTAAGTCCAAGAATATAGCAATAGCTTCTTCAGGATACACATCATATAATCTGTGAAGATCAGTTTCCGCTAATGGTCTAGTCACGGCTAATTGCCACATAGATTCAGTTGGTTCATTAGCACCATCCATGCATGTTTTCGAGTGTGACGCAGATGCCATCATACATTCATCCATTTCAGCTAAAAGATTCCTACGCTTTTCTTCCTGTTGTCTAACAGAATTGTAATATATTTTTAATATTAATATAGAATTTACGCATCACATACCGGCTTACCTCACAATTAGTTTTTGCCTTAGTATTTCTAATACTTTCAAGTGTTGCTGCTCTGGACTTAGTTTGAATATATGATTCATCTTTGGTACTTTCTTCAGATCTTGTTGCAATCTACTCACAAGGAATTTTACAAAATCATTGTTGCCTGATGTTACTCCTCTTATTTCTTCATCGATTTGTGATAGTAATACATCAAAGAATGCTATTTCATTTTGAATTCTGCCACATGGTTGTCCCATTGGTGCACGCAATTCTTCATACAATTGAGAAATATCACCTGAAATTCAATAGAATTCATTTGTAATTAATTGGGCTATTGCATTTGCGTCTTTAGCTGTGTACTTCATTTTTTTACCAGATACTTTAGCTTCTATGTTTCTTATATAAAAATCTTCCATTTCTGACTCAGATGGGTTCTCTCCTGGAACAGTGTGTGTAGATAATTTGTGCAAAGCTTTCGTGTAACGAAATTTCGATTTATCCATTGAGCATGGAATAACTGTGATATCAGTTGCATTATCTAATTCTTTGTCAATATTAAGAGCCACAAACGCAAAAGTCCCTTGATTATTTGGTAAACAACGAGTTGCGATGTAAGTTCTACCGTCTGCCGATCTTTCTTGAAAATCGTCAGCCATATCATCTGAAATTTACATAATCACTTCAATACAGTATTTTTTATCCTGCTATAATATTGGATTAAACATATAACTTTATTTCTATTTTTCATCATTATATTCAGAAATTAGTATGATTTACCGTTGATTAAAAAATACATTTATTACCTACTGGTTGGTCTATATCGGGTACGAAAGCTTCATCGATAACGGATGTGCCAAATATTGCATTTGATGCAGGTAAAGGTCCGTCCCCTGGTGGCTTTAAAAACGGTCCTGCCATTTTACCTTCTTGCATATTCATTAGCAAATGTGTTAGGAATACATTTCTGTTTCGCTTTTGACAAATGCCCTCGACTTTCTCCCCACACAATTTTGAAAGCCATTGCGTGCATAATGTAATATCCCTTTGATCAACAATTTGTGGGTAATAAGTTTTTGTTAAGGTCATAAACAATAAGAAGTCTCGGTCAAGAGTCTCTTCAATTTCTGCTTCTTCTGTCATGATCCTTTTTTAATCGTTTCAAAGTAATTATACTTGATTAATAAAATTGAGTTTATTTTATTTACATGCATGAACACATTGTGATTACAATTTCAATATACATATTAATACAATTTGAACATACAACGAATGATCACATTAGATTTGACATAAGCACATTTGACAGATTTGGGGAAACAAAATATCATGAACAAGTGAAAGTTTCTATTGATATGGAGTTAAGGGGGTATTCTGGTCTAGAATTTTGAAAAAATCGATTTTTTTTGCATATTCTTAATGTTTAGACGTTTAAGAATGCATCCTCGAGAGGAAATTAAAAAATTCCAATAATTTACGGAGTTGTAGCTATTTTAGTGACACAGCAACTAAGCCCGTCACGCCGGAGCAAAAACTTTAAACGCGTTTTTCTCAAAACTACTTTTTTCAACATGGTTGACATGATATCTCAAGTTCTATTTAACCGATTTACTTCAAATTTTGTACCAACCTTCAATGTATAACTTTCTACCCTACCATTTGTGTATCAAAATTATTTTATTTACTATTTTAAAACATCAAAAATTATGAAAAAAAGGAGTCGAAAAATGCCTTTTTTTTCAGACAGCCGCCGTTTTGCGAAAAAATTTTTTCCGACTTCTCTTAGGTAGGGGCTATAACGACATTCTTACTAATTATGAATCTTTTTTTAAATTTTGTTTCTGATGACCAGAAGAGTTGCAATCGTGTCAACCAGCACACCCCCTTTTATTTTACCCCCAACTTTTACCAGCTTATAACTTCTTTCATTTAATTTTTTTTTTAAATTTGTTTGCATATTTTCAACGCATCAATAAATATGTTGTTAAAAAATAAATGGTAAAAATATTTTTTGTTATTTTTTTATCGAGCTCGAAAAAACGCCCAAAATTTATGCCTCTAGACCAGAATACCCCCTTAATGTATAAAGTTACTACACCAGTAAATAAACCGGCACCGGTAAATGAACAAGTCTACCACGCAACGTGAAAGTTCATTCACTGGCGTGAATTCTTCAGCGTTCATTTAGTGGTGCAGTCATCCTAAATCTAATATGACTCTGTACAGTATGACCATCAAGATATTCTGTACAATAGAATCTGTTATAAATTTAAACAATAATTACCTTTATATGCATGCTTACATTTTTTTTCAATTTATTTAGGATACACGAATCTGGAAAGGAAAAAGGCTTTGGACAGTCTATTTTGCACGATGATCAATTAGTTTTTCATACACCACCATACAGTTTACAAGATGTGTCATTACAAGATATCTGCTATCCTGTTAGTGGATTGAAGGTAACTGTTCAAGACGGATCCCAAAGCCCCAAATTCGGTGTAGAAAGATCAAGATCTGCTAGTGATCACAATAAAGATTCCAGTATAGAAGGAAACAGTAGTACAAAATTAAGTACCGCTTCGGCAAGTCCACTAGCTGGAAATGGAGAAAGGAAACCGCTTGGCCGAAGATTCTCTTATACATCAATTCGGTAATTTAAAAAAATATTTACGGGATTCATTTCCAGCTACTGATAAATTCTAAAAGAGAGTTTTTGTACTACATTTCAGTGGTTCAAATATAAAAGACGTTCCGTACTCTCGTTTAGTTGATGCTAGTCCTATAACACAATTACCACAGAAACTAGATTCGGATTCAAAATTGAACTCGGAACGTAGTAAGTCAATTTTGAGTGTTCCGGAAATTGAAACTGCACCAAAGAGCAGTGCATCCGATTCGAAATTGGCTGTAGATTATTTCAATGCCCCCGCAGTGGATTCACTACAGCAAAGTTCTAGTCCACAATCACTGCCAACAGTACCAACAGGCTCGTGCCACTCAACGATGCAAAAATCAGCAAAGGGTACTGAAGGCGTTAATGTGTCCGATTCGCATCATTCACTGTGTGTGAGATCAGATTCGGAAGAGCGATTAAGGCAGGAGGTAAAATACAATTAATCAAATAGCCAAATTAATTTATTAATGGAGAATATATTTTTTTGCGCAGGTGCAACGCACGATATCTATGTCATCAGAAAATCATTCTGAAGCATTTTACTCTGCTGATGAAGATGTTAGTCATGGTTTGGGAGGAAGTAGAACGTCTAGCTTAAGACAATCCATTGTGGGATCTGGTTCAGTCTTAAACCGTAACGACAGTATGAAGAAGAAATATTCCTCTGACTTATCTATTGTGGAGAGCTCAACAAATGCAAATTTGATTGTAACAGAAAAGGCACATACTCTTGAAAGAGCAAAAACACCGACACTTAATTCGAGAAAAAGTCCACGAATCAATAGAAACACTAGTTTTCGCAGTGAAGTTGATTCGAACGCGAACGGAGTCCTCCATGATTCTTCCGATACTCATTCCGTTTCTTCTACCAGTTTTATATCTGCTGTGTCTTCACAAGAAGATATGACACTAGTCAATTTGCATATGCAAGTGAATAAACCTATCGTAGATTCACCACTCCTAATGTCCAGTTATGTTAGCCATCTGACTCAGGTAATATTGTATTTTAATTATGATTCTATAATCAATAATTTTTAGTCGATTTTGGTTTATATAATAAATCTATCTTCAGGTACGTTGCTCTAATTGGAGTCACTCATCGTTACCTTCTGGTGGTGATGCCTTTACAACTCCTTTATTCCAACGCACGGAAGACGGCAGACTAGTTTATATTGGAGGACGTTACGTACCTAAGTTTGATACAGTTACAGAAGGTTTTACGTCATTGAAGATGATAACGCGCAACGATGGATCACCTATGGCCGGTTCATCGAATAAAACACCGACCCATCCATACTTATGGGATAATTCAGCATTAATCCAATCCGAAGGTAAGATTACAAGTTGATGAATATATTAATAGTGGTGATACTTGTACTATATTTTATATACCATTACCCCAAGGCGAGGATGACAATACTGCTCATAACGAAGAAGAATTATTGACTGCTCAGCATGAAACTGGCTCTCGTACAACAGTTATAGTAAAGCTTAAAGGCGATGTTGATATCATGATAAGTCCAATGGTGTTAGAATCGCTACAACGCTTTATTGATGCTATTACACCGACGTTGGCCACTTTACATCCGCTAACAATTTTGAATCATTTGCATAATGAATGTATCAGAAGAGTTGAAGATGCTAATATTTTGAAACAAGATCAAAGTTTGTCTTATTGGAGTCAAGTTCAGACGAGCTCCAAACGATCTACAGCTGAAAGAAACATTAAGGGCTGTCAAGGCGAAGATAAAAGTCAGTTCCATTACGTTAAAACTACTTTTCATAATAAATAGTCAAATTCTATTTAAAAAATTGGTTCTATTATTGCAGGTAAAATTGCATTACAAACCAGTATTTATGAAGAAAGTATTACTACACAAGTTCAGGGCAGCATTATTTTACCAAAGGTATATAGTAGCTGGTAGTAATACCTTTAGAAAATGCTTAATTTCCAAAATTTCAATTTGTCTCATTTCTATGAATATCTTTATGTTGTACAATTGTTTCATTTTTGTTTATAGATGAACATAACGTTACTACAAGCATCGGTTGTGGAAGAAATAATTTCTTTTTCCGCACTTGACAATATTCGAGACTTGACCTGTGTATCTTTGTTTGCAATTTGCTTTGATGATGTGACGGCAAGATTTTACGTCGGCAAACAAGCACGAGAAGTTGTTCAAACTTTTCACAAACCTGCTGTTTTACCCAATCAGAAAAAAGTGAATAAAATCAGTAAAGCATTTTTACCCGGTCACCAAACAACTGCTGTAGTTGCCGATATTGGGGGTGGCGAAACAGTATATATTGAAACATCGGAAAAACAACAAGAAGAAACTATAGTAACACTTAATATAGGTGGGATTTTATATCTTCGTCATTTTTTTCATTCAATTCATTCCTATTCTATAATCTTAATGTTTCTTTTGACAATAACAGGCAAAGTACATTCACAGCTGCGTAGACTAAGAAACGAGTCGTCAATATTGAAAGATGCAGTGATTACTGCTATACCAACTCATTACTCCAGAGTACTCTTTACATGCACACGAATTACATCCCCGTTAAAATGCGTTGATTATTACTTACATCAGCCTACCGATGAGAAGGATAAACAAAGCGTATGTTCCTAAAATATTCATGAATATATAAATAATTGAGTAATACTTTTTATTTTTATTTTATATTATATTTTCTGTCACTTTGATTATTCAGAAACAGACAGGTCCGCCACAAGCTACAGAAGAGTTTACGGTAGGAAGCGGCGAAGACAGACTAGGATTTATAATGTTCGAGTGCGGCTTGGAAGGCATCAAATTGAAGATTGTCAAACGATCTCAATTTGAAAAAAATGATAATGGACATGACGATAAGAAAGCTGCCACTGAAATATTCTATACAGACAGTGTTAAAAGTCGTGAAGAACTAGAAAATGCAGCAGGTATGTATAACATAGGATGGAGTCAAATATTCATATTGATTTTAAGATAAATAAGGAAATGTGTTTAATTAATTTTAGCATCTACTACAGCAACTACCGAACTTGATACCGGTCCTGCAAATACTTCTAATGCAACCCAAATTAATACAAGTGCAACATGCACCAGTCTTGTTACAAAAGAAAACAATGGGAATACTAGTTCTTGCGTGATAGAGTTGAAGACCGTGTGGTTCAATTTTGCTGCACCACCGCGCACGCCAATCACAAGAAAAATTGATTATACTAGATTAGATTGGAATTTATTGAGCACTGCATCACCAGCCATAAATGCATGGATGAATCCGAGTAACAGATTTGCTATTCGAATTGTGCATATGTTTAGATGCATGTATCGCAGATCGACAGCCATTGTTGCCTGTCTGATGGCTGAAGCATTAGACGTTCAAGGAATACACATGCCCATAAAGGTCTATAATTATACTACATTAATTATCTCTCTCTAACCAACAACCAATGTGTATATAATGCGAAATATGAATTGATAATCAAATGATAGCAATTAATAAATATATTGCACAATTTTACAGAGTCGATATGGACGATTAACCCCGTTGGCCAAAACTTTGCAAGAAGATCCATCCTGTCAATTGTGTAGCATTTTACAGAACTACGTACTGTTGTCAGATCTTGCTACTATTGAAGCTAATCTCAAAGAGACTGATTTACCATTGTTATCTACACTGCGACAGGTACTCTAATAATAACTTTTGTAATTTTTTGTCATCACCATAAAGATATTTGTAATACCTGCGTATTTTTTTCAGGGTGTCATCGTTTTGAGCAGACAGTGGAAAAATGTTCTGTATACTCCATTATTGTTGGAGCATAACTACAAAACAAAACATGTCAAACCACTTAACATTACATTCGCCGTTCCAGACCCTGACGAGGTAAGACTTTTTTTGATGTCTGAAAACTCAAAAAAAATTGTATTAACATGATTGTCTTTCGATGCCATTGACATTCATACGAGCAGTCATGCCATGTTGCACGATACTTTGATGAGTCTACAATCATTTACTGCTGTATTCAGTTTTTTTTCACTCAAGACGCACCAATAATAATATAAAGTTATATTTTAAGAATGCTGGACGTATGCATTCAATGAAAAAATATGCGAAAAGTACATAAAATTATTGCATTCAAAGCTTTAAGTTTAACGTTCTCGTCAAAGAGTATTTAATTTCCCAGCTCTATTATACATATAAAAGCTGTTCTCAAAACTTCCCTAATTGGCTGTGAAAACTTAACAAAATGCATAATCCCATAGGAATACTTTCTTCAATATATAAACAAGGCGGAGCTGGAGGAGATTGTAAACAATAGAGAAAGGAGTAAGAATTCATATACAAAATTTAATATTCTATTGTAATAACAATAATGTGTCGCGAGGGAGCATCTGTCGGCTTGCATACATAAAATCTTACTCATGGGTTTTACAATCACCATTTTTTTCTATTCTTTTAGCCTGTCTATTTTTGTTTATCACTCCTATAAAATAACATAGAACATTCAGCGCTAGCACACCGTATGCAAAGTGATTTGTTGAATTTATTGCTTTCTGTGAGATTTCCTAAAATTACAAATTGGAAATAGCTCTGCATATTAATTATTTTCTTCTAATTGCTTTATTAATCCCACAATCAGACAATTGATACGGGATCATTAAAGATTTCAAAGTTATCCCGTTCAATAATATAATATCACTATTGTAAGTTCGTGAATGCTCACCAATAATCCGGAAATTGTTCAATTAAATAACAAAAAGTGACTGCTAGCATTTTTATAAAATAGCCAGGAATTAATAAATTGTTGCTAAATAACGTTTTTTCAACTAACGCAATACTTAAGCTATATTGTGAATAACAGTTTGATGCAAATGGTATTATGCGTATAAGTGCATAGAAATTTGCTTTGGAGCAGAAATATATTCTTATTTATTTCTATTATTTCTATTAAAACTATGTTATATTTCATGTTAAAAATATTGATCTATTTTTTACTTCTCAACAATCATTATTCAATATACACCAGTATCGTCATTACATATGATATATAAATGAATTCAACTTCTAATCGTAAAACATTTATCCTCAACGCGTCTAGCCGAAACCTTGTCCTTCGTTTTTACTTTTATTAAATCTGTAAGATTTGGTAATCTGAATTATCCACATCAATACTCTACAGAAACATAACTTTATTCTGCATAGTATATGCATCATCATTATTCTATTCGTTTTCCTTTCTATTCTTCAACTACCACACAATGGAGACAATGAAAATCAATCATCTTTATCTATAATTGTTCCCGAGCCTTTACAATAAAAAAATCATTGTGCCTGTTGTTCGACACATGCATTATGTACAAATGCAGTGTTACTGTTTAGAGCAGTAGAAGTGAGAAAAGATAGATTTGGCTTGCTAATGTGCAGGAGAATTTGCTGACGGATGGGGAGGGTAGTGCAGGCGATGTTGATGATCAGGAAGTGACTGATGAATGCGCAATGCTGATCCACACGGACCACATGCATAAACATGTGCAAGTCAAGAGTGGACAAGATAAGACCACAGGTATTATTAACTGAAAATCAGGAGTAAATCAGGATTGTGATAATTGCGCAGCCATATATTTGGCAAGCTTTTTTGTGATGCTTATAGTTTTCTTCTTTTATCGCCTATTTGCTGACGTTAATTTTAGATAAGCTTTCTTTTCAGCATTTTGTAATACTATGATTTTGGTTTTTATTGATAAGAAACATATTCCAATAACTTAATTAAAGTAGTCATAATTTTGAATCTTTTACTTCACATTAAAGTTATTACTTTGCTAACTTCAGGAAGGATGAATTTGATGGTTTTTTTGACAGTTTACATTGTTGTATTAATACATCATTAATCTCGATTTATTTGAATAATAAAAAGCTTTTGCTTTTAATGAGAATATCACTACTCGTACAAATCTCACTACTTAGGGAGTTGTAGTTTATTGGATTATTTCTGAAATTTTTGAAAATTGTTTGCACATTTTTGTCCGTCAAATGTCTTATATCGATAACCTTTATCGATCAATACCTTATTGATTTTGTACTTGTACATTTTAAAGCTTTTGTATCGGGCACTTCAGTATTACATTTCCTTAGATTTCATACGTATATATTAATAACGTTTTTCAAGCATTATTATATTTCATTTTCATTTCTATCTCCCATTACACATTTCATATCTTTGAACATCAATTTACTTTCCTTTTACAACATTTGCATTATTAAAAACTAGATAAATCTCTATCTGGAGCATTTTCCAACATTGAAACTTTGTATAGAGCTCAGTAATACGAAACTATGGAATCCTGTATTACTATAGAAACTATTTCCTATAACTTATTATTACTTTAGCTACTGTAGTACCTTTTTCTTTATACTGTCTTACAAACAATAATATCTATCTTTCCTAAAACCAATGGCTTCGCTTGGTGTGGAATTAACCAGGTTTATGTGGTGATGGTTTAACGGTTCCTGTAAGCTCTCCCCGTGGGAGAGATACCACCCCTTTACCAACACCGGTTCCAGGCCCGGATTCGTTAACTTCTCCTTCTCCACCGATAGCCCTCCCAAGAAGAGGCAAATCACTGCAACCTACTCAAGTACCTGTTAGTACTCGAGCAAGTATTGTGTTTCCATTGCTTGCAAGTGGTGGTTTGTTCAATCAGCCACGGGACCCCAACAATATAAGTAAGTGTAGCGTAGATGAATTGTTTAACAGTTTTTTATTATCTCCTAAATAGGGGCACCATTAAAATCGTGAAAATATTATATTTCAAATTTATTGGAAGAACCCTTACAAATTTTGAGTTTTTGAAAGAAGTTACTTTTCCATTTTAAAGAAAATGTGCTATTGCATCCATTCGTTTAAAACTCTACCATTCATCTTATTTACGTATTATAAAGATAGCTTAAGCAGTCATTTAAGGTATTCATTATTCAAAGCACATTGTTCGCTATTGTTATATGTGGTGATGGTGTGTAAAATATGTAAAGTGTACATAACTTAAACTTAATTGTGTTATGTTGGCTAATTATATATTTTATGTGTAATTTTTAATTCAGGCTATGGAACATTACGGGAGGAAAAAACACCACAAATTCATATTTCCCATTCTCATCAGTTGGGCTCCAATCCCAGTATTTATTCTGGTGGAGTGGGACATGGCAGTCAACACAGTATTGGAAGTTTGGATCAAGTTATTTCGCCAACTAGTCATCATTCTAATCGACCTGTCAGTGCAGGTGAAGATCTATACAGTTGGATGGCAAAGCAACAAGAATTCATAAAAGATAATGAAAAAGGAAACTTAAAAGGAAACTGGGTAAGACTAATACTTTTATCTTCAATACAAAAAATTAAGAGAAGACCTTATCATTCCCGAATTTTTAATATTGTATCACTACTATGGATAGAAGTCATAGTGTATCAAAACCATTTTTAAATTAAATGTATTACTTTCTCAGGTCTTTCGTGCTGAGCAAAAGACTATGAAGGTACTTAAACCTGTATTTATTGCCAGTATACGCTACACAGATTTGATTTATACACTTTTTTACAGTTATAAAAGTGTGATTTTTTGCACTTGTGGCTGTAAAAGTAAATACATTCTATTATAATCATAACGTTCATAATTTTCAGGACTCCAAAATCAATACTATGACTACGGAGGATACAGAAGATTCTGATATTCATAGCGGTGCTTTTCTATACCCAATGAAAGATTCTTTACGCCTGTTGGATGCACATCTAATTTTTGAACCACTTTTATCTTCGCTTTCCGTGATGCCTCAACAAATGCTCTCTGCCATTGGTTCTGGAAATACCAATAACGTATCTTCGCTAGATTCACTAGGATCAAATTTATCTCTCGTTGGAAGTATGGATACGATGCGGATTGATATAGTCGTCAGTGAATTTGGAAAGATGACGGAGAAGAAGAAAGGTTATTATAAAATAAAGCCTGTGAAGTATTGGTTTCTTTAAAATAGACTACATGATGAATCGTTATATATTTCAGGAAATAAGAATCAGTCTAAGAAAGTACTAGGGACAAAGTTCTATCTTGATATACCGCCTGAAACACCCGCATTTTTATGCGAAAAAATTGGCATTGACATTGATATTAAAAAAATGGCTGATATGACGGTCGATGATATGATACAAAAGCAAAATGTATTATACATTTCTAGAGGACAATTAAAGAAACATACAAGCACAATCGTCAATTTCAGTCTTCATATCCGATATATCAGTCAACAAGTGAACATGCCACTCTTGAGACTATTGCATCAAATTAGCAATATGTATCAAAATGTGAAAGAGACCCAAATGGAGCTAAAAGAAGAAGAACCTGAAACCAAAAGAAATGCTAATTCAACAGTCGTAGACGGCACCGTAAAGAATGGCTCGTCCTCAAGTAAATATTATTCTTTTATACAGCATTTTAAAATTAATTCATAACACAGATTTTATAATTTATTTATTTTTAACAGCATCAGACCTACAAGAACAGCTTCTCATAGGTGGAAAGAAAGTGGAAGAGACATTACTTGGCAGTAATTTAGAATCTGGTCAACCAAAAGTTATATCTCCTTCAGCAAGTATTAGATCGCGCCCACAGAGTTTTGCACAGAAACTACGTAGCACTGGCAAAAGTGTAAAAGGATATATCAATTTAAGTGAGGGTGTTATAACACCAAATTTCGGTGCAAGTCCCAATGGATCCGGTTTGGACAAATTTAGCGTGCTATCTGATAAAGGCAAAGATAGTTCAAATTTAACACCAAGATGTTGGAAAACGATATATTACCTTCTTGATCTATACGCAACCCGACCGGAAACCAAAACTATTACACATCGTTTTTCTGTACCTGCTGATGCAACGGATCAATATAAAGGATCCCGGAAGTATGAGAATCTTAATGAAACAAAGGACGCTGATATTGAGAAAGGTTTGAACGCTGAAACAAGTTCGACACCAGTACCTCCGCCGAGAGAGCTAAGTACGTGAATAAAATCAATTTTATTTTCTCTACAGAACCACTTTCCATTTATACCTTTTTAAAAAATATATTTCTCTTAGATATCGTCACAGGAGAACGCACGAGATTGATAATATTCGGTGTGGCCAGGATACACAGGACTAGATTACTGGCTACTCTCAGTGGTCTGAAACTTGAGGCAGAAATTACGAGTTTACATGCCAGTTTAACATGCCGTAAAAAATCACGACCTGCTAGTCTAGAGTGCAGTCTCACTGGACAAATTGGCAGAACAATGATTGTTCTGTTAGAAGGTGTGGCACCTAGTCAACAAACAGTCGTGAAAGTAACAGTAGGAAAATCTCAAGCTTTGTACTCAAGTATTACAAGAAGACAAAAAGATAAAAACAGTGGGTTATTAACAGTAGGTGCTGTGAATATAGATATACCACAGCATCCTGTAGCTTTACACGGTATGATGACAAGAGGTAGTAAGCAATTATCGTCCACGCTACAGGTAAGTTTAAAATAAAATATAGTATACATACAATCTTTCTCTCAGTCACGAATATTAATGACATGTGTCATTTGTATCTTTAGGAACTTAGGGTCACTAGAACATCGTCGCGAATGTCTCGCGGTCAGCAGCCTGAAGAGACTGATGGTGCACCCGGAAGTCCTCACCATTATCCACCTGCACCCACGATAGACATAGAAAAGCCTCAACCAGTATCTGGTCTTTTAGAACCAATTGTTATGCAGTTCCATATAATTTTGCAGAGCTTGAGTATAACAGCAGCATTGTTACCGTCCTTACAAGCTCAATACAAAATGGATCAAGTAAATAGTTCCGGCACTACTGGCAGTAAAGCTAAATTTACAATTGATTTGCCACGCCATAGCTTGAGCTTCACAACAAAGCTGCAAGTGACTGAAGCTAATCTACCTTCTGAAGCCAGTATCGAACTGCCAAAGGTTCACGTTTCAGCGGAATATATTCAAGATGGAAACAGTAATTTGAATGATAGCAAAATAGCCGGTAACTTATGTGAATTATTAAATAATTGGAACATTAAATTTTTATTGGATGCACCAGGATAGCATACAATTCTAAATATTGTTTCTATACATTTTAGATGGTGTTGTATTGAGACAAGGCAGCTATTTGAGTGCAACTGCTGACATTGGTATATTTGAGCATTCCTTGACCACAGATCTCTTGAATCATTTGGTGTTTGTACAAAAGGTATTCATGAAAGAAGTCAACGAAGTTGTACAAAAAGTCTATGGTGGTGAAAAGCCAGTACCGTTATGGCTCGAAGACGAGGAACCTACTAGCTCTAGTCTCAAAAGAATATTATTTTCATTAATTATTCGCATTAAGGTAATCGTCACATAATCACTTGTCATATAACAAAGTATACATTGTTATGTATTTATATTTAGACTCCCAATGTTTATAACACTGCAACAGATAATTACAGTACATATTCTTAGACACAATATAAAACGAAATAACTAGAAAAAGTCACAGTGCATCAAATTTAACTAGAGTATTTAACTTTCACAGAGAATTCAATTGACTGCAACTACTCCTACGAATTCTGCAGTTCGTCTGGAAACTGGTGCAGTAGAATTTCAGTTATCAAATCGTGTACAAAATGTATCCGGCGCCACACAACCAAACCCATATATGAAGCTCTTTGGCAAAGCTCAAGTCGATATTAACTTGAGTCTTGGGCAACTACTAAAAAATGTCATGTTTGAAGAAGCCGAACCTGAGTTTCAGCAATTCGCCTTCTTCAATACCAGGGTTGGCTTGCGCAATGCCTTTCAGGAGGAAATGGCACAGGGCGAAGACAAGGAAGTAGTATTAATCACCCTGAAGCGACCGTTGATTTATATTCAGCCCATGGCTGTCGACAAAGCCATTCTTGTCTGGCTCAATTATAAAAATGCTTATGAATACTGGAATGAAAAGAGAGCAAACTTAAATAAGGAAGTGTTAACTGCTACACAGCAGGTTCTTGAAAAAGTACCATTTGGGCAGCTAACGAGTCAGCTTAGTGCACCTCATCTAGGAACTTTGTTCCTACAACTAACTGTAGATGATATGGGAATATGCGTACCATTGAATCCATTACCACCAAATAATTGGGGTCTTAACAGGGGATTGTATGACGGAGAATCTAGGGGTGCGGTTGTTGTTACACTTGAAAGCACCAGTATATCTGCATGCAGTAGCGGAAGCTTAGTTAGTAAAGGCCGGTGAGTAAAATTTTAGAGCAATAGAAAATTTGAAAGTTTTAAAATGTATATACGTATACGATTGAACGGAATTGCCTTTTTCCAGGTTCGTGGGTCTGTGTCTAAGGTTTGCTGAAGACTTCGAAACTTCTTTGGATGACTGGAAACCAGATATGACAGATAGCAGTATTATGAATCTATGTGTAGTTTCAGAAGGAACTTATGAAGTGTGTAGTAGAACTATTGCACAGAAACAGGATAAATCCGGTAAACACAAATATATTATACCAATATACGTTGATGTTAGATTTCACTGTATTTAATTAATTTTTTATTTACAGATAATGCAAAGTGGTTACTGAATGTTCAATGGCAAATGGAAGGAGTAGATATTCATCTTGACGTAAGTGTAGGACAACAACTGTCAGCATTAGGTCATACGTTGACGATGCTAACTGGCTCCGAGGAAGATGATGGTCATATACTAACTGATTATGACAGCGATGATGGAGATCAACCGGATAACAGTACTAGCCAGGTTAAGAAAAAAGTAGGGTTTATTTTATTTTTGAACTTGATGTGTGGAGTGCTGTGACGTTTATCCGCTGGTAACGTATATCCTGTTGCATAATAATATGTTGCAAATGTGACTATTTCAAGATCTAACCAAATATTTTTCAGAGTGACTTATGTTTTTATGTTTCACATGTTTTTGTTAGATGAATGCTTTAATTCATTTTGTTGCTTTTCGTTTGTCATAATAATTGTTATATTATCTATGCTAATGGAATTAACTCCCTTTATAGGAAAGTATCCTAATGAAAAAATCCAAAAACTGGACGGATAGTCTTCCGGCTTTTGTATTTGATCCATCATTAGATGCGAAAAAGCGGTCGAAACTAATTGAAAAAGAAATGAACGAACAGGCTAAAATAATCAATGACTTGAGATCATTAGGAGCTTCTCACGGTACCATAGAGCAGGAAATGAAACGTTTACACGAATTGGAAGCAATGGTTTTCAAGGATTTCAGAAGGTATAATAAGAATACTTGTTGGTAACAAGTCTAAATAATATTTGATGACTCATAAACAATTTTACTTGTACAGAGACATGATTCAAAAATTAAGAAGGCAATCGGTAAAAGCTTCAGGTATAAAAGGCAAACTTGGTTTGGGTAGCAAGACAAATGCTTATAGATCAAGATCTTTTATTGTGCCATCGCCAACGCCCGAGCATCAACTGGAAAGTCCAGAAGATATGAATGCAGAAGTGAATTCCGCCAACTCCGCAAGTTTCGAAAGTAGTCCAAGAAGTGGTCCAAGCCGGTGAGTATTAACATTTCTAAATATCATGACACAAAATAATTTAATATACCATTTCTACATACATATCCAACAATTTCAGATCAGCATCCCTTCGTGTACGGGGTCTAAGCGGTCCAAGGGTCACGTTTAGTGATACTCATACAATGTGCAGGTAATTAATTTCTTAATACTATAATCGCTAATTACTCAAATACTTGATAAACAGTATAAAATTATTCCCAAAAGGCAATCGTCATTACCTAGTGCGGGATCTGAATTAAGTTTACCTGAAGGAGATTTAGAATGGCCAGATACTATAGACATTGAAGGAGAACCGGTGGAACTAAGGAAAAAACACCGAGATACTAGTTGTGCATCCAGTTATGACAGCATGGAAGGAAAGTATGTATATTACAGAAATACATATCTTGCTAGTTTAGATGAATATATTCGATTATATTAATTTATTTAATATACATTATTAGTGCACCACTTCTCGATTCCTATGCAAGAGAACAAACTTCGACAACGTCATCTCCACATATTGCAGTTCAAAAACCGCAAGAACCCAACATTGATTTTGAGCTCGATGTCAAAGTTTTAATAAACAGTGGAAAATGCGTTTTGCATACTAAAGATCCAGCTCGTGAAGATGAACTAAAATTGTGCGTATTTAATATATAAAATAGTTTTTATAATACTAAAGATCCAGCTCCTTACCGTGTACCATTTTCTGATCCGTCTATGGTATTTTCTTTGCTTATTAGAATGAGTAGGATGAAAAAGGAACGTTCTTGTTCGGGAGGGACGTTTGAGTTCCAACCGAGTAGTCCAAGTAGTAGCAGGAAGCACTTGAATAGTAAAGAAAAATCTTCAAGTACCAGTGCATCGAGACTGAGATATCTACAACATGCAAATGTGCCTTTAGTCGACTTGACAATTTTCCACATTCCAGGATTAGATGTAAAGGTAAGATTAATTAAATAATTTGTTGTATTTGAAACATTTTTTCAAGAATTTTGTTATCTTTTACTACAATGTTTATTCGTTCTTGGATCATCAGGTGCATTATGAGTCGAAAACGCTTCCTGAAGATTCCATATCACCACGAGTGTCAGCAGACAACAGTTTATTAAATCCAATGTCGGCGACATTGCTTAAGAAATTTAGTACGAAAAAGGCTAGTCTCTTTGCGTGGATGACGCTTCAGAGCATTCCTGAAGAAACTATTATAAGTCCTCATATTCTTGAGTTCCTGGAACAAACTCTAGAACCAATTCCAAGTAAAACAAATTTCCAAACTGGAGCGCATACTGCTACTGTTTTTCCTCTGGAGAATACAGAGAGTACATCTTGGGCAGCTACAGCTGCTAGTGGAAACTACGTTTATGCTAGTTTCCCAGTCGACGTAATAGTATACTTTCATATGCAGCCATCCACCTTCAGGTTAGTTTACTAATTAATTCATCTAACTAGAATACTACGCTTATAGCAATACTTTTTTTTATATACTACAGATTTTCTTGCCTGCCGGTATCGCGTGTAGAATGCATGCTCCAGCTACCGTCTCTCGATATTGTATTTTCTTCGAAACGAGCTGAAGAGGAGCTCACGGAATTTCGTGAATATAAATCTACTTCTGCACCATCAATGGCCAAAGAAGTCGGATCAGCCATTGGTGGCTTATCAGTTACTGGCTGCCTAGCTGATTTCTCAGTTTACATTTTCCATCCATACGGCGGCGGTAAAAAGTCTGGTTTAAAGGAAGCACAGTGGTCACCATTGTCTGATAGTGAAAGAAAAGACTCATTAAGTATCAACGTTGAATTTGTAAAGTTTCACTTGTCGAGGAGTAGGAAATTAAACTTTCAAAGTGAGCAGATAAAGAAGGGGGCAGACACAAGCCGAGCAGTTATACGATTTTCAAGTACGTATTCGATTATGTTATATCTGTCGCTGAACATTATTGTATTACTAATAATTTATTGAAAATTGTTTTTATTACTTGCAGCCATCATCGACATAGGATCAGCATCATTTAAATACGATATGCGTCGACTGACTGAAATTCTTGCCTTTCCTAAAGCATGGTACCGTCGTAGCATAGTCAGACGTTTGTTCCTTGGTGATCTTAGCTCAGGAACAGCTTATTCCGAAGGTGATGGTAGTCCTCCATTAAATCAAGAAGAAGCGGTTATGGGTAGTTCCTTGTTAAAGCATTACGAGAGACACGCCGGGGATACATTATCAAGAAGTGCACCAGAGAGAAGTCCAACATTAAACAGAGATAGATTAAGATTGAGTTTGGAAAACGACATACCAAAACAATCCCGTCTGAAAGGTAAAATTTAATACCATTGGTTTACTTGAAATATATTCTAATCCATTTTTTCTAATGTTAATCTTAGATATTGGTAAAGGATGGAGTTTCAATACTGACAAGCAGACAGCATCAGAAATAAAAATGCGGGAATCTGCTTGGGAGACACTGGTTCTTTTTGCGGTGAACTTTACACGTCTGAATGTTCACATGAATATGGGAAATGTTATGGGGAATGTCTCGTGGATGACTAAAGATTTTCGTTCCGATGGTAGACTTTCCATAGGCAGCACTGGATATAAAAATCTTTACATTGGCGTCGGATTAGGAGGTTCCAGTTTAGATGCCAAAGGTGGGATTGTTGGCGGGATTATAGAACTAAGTAAAATTGACACTTATAGTAAGTAGTATTATTAATATCAATTATTAGTCCTTATTCTAATCGTGATTTTATTGTCTTTAATATTGACCTTATTTTTTAGTACATATCCGTGAAGAACCTGGTACAGAACCAGATCATACAGTCGGATTAAAACTATTTGCATTAGAGCTACGATTGGATTACATGGGAACGAGTGTTTTAATGTCCAGGGTGTCCTCATTAGATGTTACACTTAGAGATGAATGGAAAATAAATCGTAACAACAGTGGAGATGCTTTTATGCCAACGAGGAGGTAACTTGATATTCATTACTCGTTCAATTATAATAAATGTATAGCTTGCATCTAATAGAAAAAATAATCTATTTACTTACACACAGACCAGCAATAATCTTTATGCATGGTGACTTGGGATGGGACCAGTTGCAAATTATGATTAGTAAATCAACAACGGCGGATCTTTTGAAAATGTTCTATAAATTAGATGAATTCTTTAGTCAACAATTTAAGAGTAGTAAGCGAGTATTTAGTTCGCTACAACCAAAACACCAAAGAATGAATAACAATAGTTTCAAGAAAAGACAGCAGAAGAAGAAAACTACTATCGAGGGTAATTATAGTCATTTGTTCGTATGATATTTGATAACAAGTATTTCTTACGTATAATATTCTGTAGGACCGTGGACACTAAATCAAACGGCAATATCTGACGCAAGACATCATCGTCATTGGCAACGTGTATTAACACAAGTAGCCGGACTTCAATTAGGATCACTAAGATTCTCGTTACCATCCAATGGCACTGTTCTCGGCGGTACTATGGAATTACACGGATCGAATATTAGTCTGGCCTGTTTCCATGGGATAAATTTCAAAAGCAAGAGCTGGGCGCTATTCTCTTTGAAAGAGCCATGTATCAGTTTCGCTTCTGAAGCCCAAGAGATACCCAGCGTCGAATGTAAGATATATTTATGCGACTATTTTTACTTTATTAATATACATAATATTAAGAAGCATAATTATCTATAATAGCACCTGATACATGTGACGTACATGTTGTACAAACTTTGACTATAAGTTTGGGCCAACAACAACAAGAACAACACGCAAGGCATCATTCAATGGCTACAGTTTGTAGATTAAGCCGTAGTGTACTGTTTCCACCGCAATTTAAAACTCTGCAAGAATGGTTCCACTATGCTTTTGCTAACAGTGAAATTGATGGTAAGTACATAATATTGGTAACTATTATATTCGAGTAGATTTTTGTACAATATAATATACGAATCAGGTTTTTATATATAAACTTTTGTTGTCAATAGCCGTGGATCGGTTTCCTTGTGTCGAAAGAGAACGAACGGACAGTACATCTGAAGGCAGCAATGCAACACGTGGTAGAAGCACATCCACAACTTCTGGAAAGATACAGGAACATTCTCACACAAGAGAGGTCATATTTGCTTTGCCATCTTTGCAATTGCATCTGAAAACCGAGCATTTGCAAACGGCAAGAACGCCAGACGTTATAGGTAAGTGGAAGTTCGTAATAATAATATCATTGCAGTAAAATGTTTCATAAATATCTGTAAAAAAAAGTGTTAAAAAAAGTAAATTTTACTCAATGGTATCACTTATCACAACTTTACAATGGCTAACACGGTACGAGGGAACTCTATCATTTCAAACAAATTTAAGTTTTTAATGGATTATCAAGAGTTATCCAATTACGTAAATACATGAAGATGTATGCGCATGTTATTAAAGTGCGTCCTTCATATAACACTGTCTATTTCTCTTTTATCACGCTTTCGATGACAGATGATAATTTAATGCACCTCGTTGATATTAACAATGGCACTTTGGATTTTCCGTACTATTGTATAATTCTCTTCTCTGTATATTTTTAGGACTGCCTAAACATATTTTGTATAGTAAGTACTGTGGAATATCGAATTAGAATTTTCTTATTCTGAACGATAATGATTCCACCCTATTTTGCTACCTTTTAATGCTGCTAGTACTAAATCATCAAATATTTAAAGTTTTATCAAAATGCATGATTAATTGCATGCCAAAGCTGCTACTCATCATTGCCAATTTTATAGATAAAGTGAGGCTTTATGATACGCGCATCTGACTTACATCATTAACATTACATTACACAACAGCCAATGGAATCAGAAATTTGAGTATACTAGCCTCTTCTATGAACCAAAAAGCCATATCCCCGACAGTTTTAAAATAACAGCCACTCGAAGTGCTAATATTTGGAATTTAAAAAAAAAATCTACTACGTAATATTACATACTTCTATGAACTCGCGAAAAAAAGAATTATTTCATTAAAAAACGCAGTAACAGATTTACAGCTACTATCAAATCGTGTACAGAGCAACCAATTCTTAAGCCACCCAATTCATATCAGAATGAACAAATTTCATTTACGCTAGTTTAACATATTCATTGATGGCACAAATAATTAGCATAATGATACAATTATATCATAAATGCATTTTTGAAGGTTCATCGACATGCCATCATAAAACATCATATTGCAACGAAATAATACATTTTTCATTAGAACCATTGTATTTCATTAATGAATGAATTACAACCATTACTACAAATTATATACAAATTTCTCAATAGGTGAAAAGCCACTGGTGGAATGTAGTTTCATAACAGAATTTGAAGATCATATTTTTGTAACTGTCGATGCCGAAGCCTTCTTCTTTTTACACGATCTAATCACATCATACGTTAAAGAAAAGGAGCGAGTGGTAAGTATCCTAACGATCTTCCTCCATATTACACAGTTACATTAATTTTATCATCACGCAGCACGCCATGCAAGGTTTAGGTGCGAGAGCACACAGTCCAGATCCTCAAGAAAGAAGAAGTACTAATGCAAGTACTTCGAGTGCTTCGACAACCGCGTCAGTTTCTACAGAAGATGAGAGGAAACGAAAGCAATTTGATCCTGCAGAAATGTTTATAAAAGATTGGAGATCATACAGATGTAAGACATGGCACTTGGAGCCTACCGTCAGGTAAAGTAATAAACATATAAAATATATCAACTTTTGTGCTATCGATAATATCATGATACCAAATATATTTATTTATTTATTCCAATTAAGGTTACTTTCATGGGCTGGCAAAAGTATAGAGCCTTATGGCATAGATTATATTCTACAGAAACTTGGTTTCTCTCATGCACGCACTACCATCCCTAAATGGATTCAGAGAGGATTTATGGATCCTTTAGACAAAGTACTTGCTGTGCTTATGCTGAGGATGGTTGTTGCTCTTCGCGAAGAGACATCGGATGACAAGGAGCGTAGGAAAGAAAAATAATTAAGTTATAGATCGAAGTAATCTGGGTAATAATTGACATTAAGTGGATGAGTGTTAGTAAGCGTGAATCTTGTGACTGAAATTGTAGGATGGCGCCGGTACCAAAAAGTAAACAATTCTTATACTATGTGATTTTGGTCGTTGATACAAACGATATAATAAGCACACAACTGAATATATATATTTTACAATTTAATTTTAACTGTAATCAAACTGTAGAGGAGAATTTGTGAAAAAAGTGATGCTAGATTTAATAGTGATGATGTATTAAGGAGTGGATCATAATGGCTGTCATAATAATCGTTGTTGATGTAAGAACTGTTAATCTCTTGTATTTATGAACCAAATGTATATCAGATATGTATGATGTGTTCCAACGAGATTTCATGTTTGCAGAAAGTACATAATTTGTAAAAAGAAGGAAAAAGATAAGAAAGAATTAAGGTCGACATATTGCAAAACAAAATACTGAACATTCTAATAATATTAAAGGTTCCTCCTTCGCTTTGTTTCAGTTGACATATTTTAGATGAATGCATCCTTATTTCTCGTAAATGTATAAATATACTATAATCGCGAAGGTAAATTAGTATTGCAGTCCTATTATGAAAAAAACAAAGGAGTCTTATATAAGCTGTTACTCTATTGCGTAGATTTTCTAAATATGTTATAGCCCCGTAAAACATACGTCAAAAATAATTATAGGTGTTAAGTATAAGCAAATTTACAACTGCGTAATATATATATTTACAATTTAGTTTTATTTCGACGTGTCAATCACCGCGATATCCATTATTATCACGCCATTATTTATAATAAACCCACCGACGAGCAAGATGCTTCAGAAAAATGAATAACAAATTAATATTTTTTACTTTTGTTTCCGAGCGTATTCGTTATTACTTAACTGCCCTGATTTTACTGAAAATTAAATAAAGTTTTTTACAATAAACATAGGTTCAATTGTACAGTCTAGTATTTTCGTTATACTTTTAATAATTAGAGTGAGCAGATAATGAAATAAAGTTTTAGATGTCGTAAATCATAGGAGTTCTTACAACACTTTCTAATGAAAAATGAACATCTCTATATAGTTCAGCCAATATCCACATTTCATCGGTGACATGTATCACTTCAACTATACCATTTCTATACTCTTTATAAAACCATCCCCGGATTTTAATTTTACAAATTGGTCAATTAGAAATTAATAGTACATCAAATAAATTTTACAAAATTTATACCGTGCAAGTGTCTACGTGAAAAACGCTCTGTTAGAACGGAAAGGCTAATACCATCCATGAATTATAGTTACAGTCAACAGATGATCCTTGTTTTATAAATGACTTAACAATAAAAAATATATAAAACATGTTTTCAGGTGTATGGTTACCTTCATGCTGAATGAACCAAGTTTCTAGCTCGTAGAGCAGTATTTTTATTCTGCTACAAGTATAATAATATAATTATTATAGTATTATAATTTTGTAATAATACATTAATAAATATGTAGATATTACATTTACATAGATTCATGGTCAAATATACAATTACACTGTAAAATTCAGTGCACAAGGCACTTAATCTTATTTTAGTAATTAGTAATGATTAACATTTTCGTTATCTTAAGATCTGTTGCGAAAGGAGGTCTTGAAGACTAGTAATGTATTAGTGCTCTATTGGGGAAATTTTACTGCAACACGATCAACAGATTTTTATTACACTGCAACAATTCAAATAGTAACTTTTGTAAAAAATGAGACTATAGGTCATTACTGCGTCAAATAAACTATTAAAATACATGGAATGCTTCAATGCAATAGTCATATATTGAAAAGATGCGTAAATTTTTTGCAGAATTTAAAATCATTTAATGCGTTTCACAAATTGGAATATTTATACTCGGCAAAAAACAATTGTTCAACATTGTACGTGAAAATTGGTATTGCATAAAAATATATCGCCATTGCACGATAGAGACAAATTTTACACGTATCCTTTATGAAATTTACAAATAATGGCCCGGCCATCAATGGACCGTTAATCACTACATCATTTGATCGTGTAGATAAAAGGATGGACAATGGCTTCATTAACGTCGTAATGAATTACTGAAAACAATTTATATCTGCTCTTCAGTTAGTTAATTTGAAGGACTGCACCGGATAATTGGACGCATCAATGATTTCCGCATCCGTCTAATTACTACATCTAGATCCTGATACAAAGTTAGTACGTGCAAATATGTATTACTCCATGTCATGCTGAATTTCAGAGACAGCAATAGTAACACAAATGATAGTCAAATCATATTATTTTCGTTAATATGCCAGACTGCAAGTATTCTAATTGCATTATATTTACTTACATCTATTTCAATTTTTAGTCATACAATTTGTATAATATATATATATTACTGAAGTGTATGTACAAATCACTATTGTCTATATTATTTATTAGCTATGAATTATCATTTCAACTAGTTAATTGCCTGCGCATCATCACAGGTCTTTGCTGCCAATGTCATAAATTAAAGTTACATATTCATATACAGTGCGCCAAAAGCAGTAGATAGTGAAAAGTACTTTGACAAACAATGAAAGCCACTCGCCTTTATGAAAATATGGTCCTTTTATAATTATTGCGCATAAAGATGGTTGCAAATAACAATATATATCAACTGCAGAACACGAAACCATAACAAAGTTTTTAATTAAATTATTCATCCAAGTAATCGATAGTTTTAAATTTACAAAACCTTTTTATCACAATTGTTGGAGCCTTTTTACTCTATTGAAACAATTGATTTGCATTTGAAAACAGTTAAAATGTCAATGCCTCAGCGCTTTATATTTACTATTTATATTCGATAGTACTGTAATTCACAATATTGCTGATTACGCTTAAAAGATGTAATCTATTTCGATAGTAAATCCACTTTTTTTCACCGTATATTTAGTCCAACGCATTGCTTAAAGATAATGAAGAGAGGAATGCGATTCATAAAATAATAATAAAATAACAAAAAATATTCAAGTTAAATCATACGCATACTGTAACAATGAAAAATGTACAAATGTCTCTATCCGCTACTAAAATAAGTGGTATTATTTATTCCGTATACTCCAAACCATTGTGAGAATTACGGAGTTAAAAAGATTTGATACGCAGTAAAAATATATCTGTGAATATCAGAAAATTTACAGAATAGTTGTTTACTAGCTAACAGTTTTGCGTTACCTTATAACGACCATTGGTCGTCTATACTAAGTAAATAATTTGAATATGTGATCTTTATATTGTTACACCAATATAATATAATTTTTATTTTACTTATCGATTATCAATGTTCTGTATGGTACATCGCATAGTAGATCATGCGTGTGTCCTGTGTACAGATTTCACTAGCTGGACAAATCCATCCAAAATTTAACATACACAGTAAACAAATTAGGCACTGTGCTAGGCGGTAGAAATTTTACCACTGTCAATTTGCCTGCCTTAGATTTGCACTTCTGAATGCAGCAAAAGATTCTAATTACTGTCAATATGTTGTATACCTCATTTTTTGTTCTTGCAGATCAATTTTGTCATTCATTTATATAAGAAAAAATCACTGTAAAATTACAAGGTGATATATTGATGAAGTTTTCAGATCCTGTCAGAGAAAAATTCAGATTTTATAAACTGTATTTTTAAACCGAGAGTATATATCAGTCAACCAAAGAATTATCCGATAGGAACTTCGTTTTCTATAATACCCAGGGCCCTTGATAAATAAAATAGATTAGTACGTTAGGAAAAATAGAATCTAGAAGTTATGGTATACACATACAAGTTAATAAAATCATTTCAAATTGCATTTCTCTCGGAGAAAAAATTAGGTTTCAAAATCTGCAGTAAATTGTTGATGAGAATTTCAAAAATTCGAATTTTATATCGTAAATCGATTGTAATCCTAAAGTGGATAATTTTCTTTAAAATCCCCATACGTATAATCATTAAAAAGTCAAACAACTTAAATGAATGAGAGAGAAGAGAAATAGAACAATGTAAAGCTTTGAAATTCTGTTTGAGATATTTGTTGCCTGCTTGTACCGTTTAACATGTATTTTTGATATAACATTTGTTCATTTTTTATGTTCTTTATCATTACATGATATCTGGTTTTAAAATGAAACATTAAATATTATTTTTATAAAAATTTAGATACATCACGAGTCATCAAAGTAATTCATACTTTAATTAATCATTTAAAACGAAACAACGTTTGCAAAAAAACACAAACATTTTTAATTTAAAATTATTACGTATAATACGTACAGAAACGAAATACGTAAATAGTTCCATATAGTCCGACTTAGAATTCCATTAAAATAATAATTGCACAACGTATTGTAGCTGCCGGCTCCATTACGCAATAGGTACTCTATGCTAACGTCAAAACCAAGAATCGTACAGTGAGTTTGTGCAAAAACAAATTCGTAATGATGACATAGGATGGTAGATAAAATTTGTGTAAAAATTTGAAAATAAGTCTGCGCACTGACTCTCGGAATTTCAATGATAATTTGATAAATAGGTGTAATGAATAGAGCACCTAAGAGAAAGTAATCGTTTGTATGCCTGCTGTATATCTTACCTTTCATACGTCTAATGAATCTTTAAATACAATGATATATTCTGCACAATCTAGTATAACGATATACAAAATATATCAGATTTTTTTAAAATTGAGATTCAATTATATATTATATCTTGTGTTTGCCGTTAAAAAAGAACTTGGAACGCGCTATGAAGGCACAGTGGTTCCGATATCGGGTAGACTAAAAAGTCCACTGTAGTCTATATAAACTTAAGAACCTGTAAGTGATATGTCAGTTTCTCATGATGTGCGATACACGTGATGTTAAGAACATCATTACTCCTCGCAATCTCGGTAGAAATGCAGTGTAAATTCTAAATAATCTCCACCATTACGATTCTGGCAGATATTCTGCAACAGAAATAATAAAGAATCATTAACATCCAGGATCGCCAGATTAACCATCAAGATCAGAAATTATTCAAGGTCAACTCCCAAAAAAAGGTAAACTCGTACAAGAATAAAAACATCCTCTATCTTCCAAGATTTCAATAATGTGTAGAATAACGAGTCTCTCTCTCTCTCTCTCTCTCTCTTGTTATACTTACTTCTTGCGGTTGAACAGTAGGCACGCGGAACCTCAATGTTTTCCTGAGATAATGCGCTACGTCCAAAGAAAAAGATTGATCGCCAGGTTGACTACTCCTTTGCGTGTTTTCTCTTTGTTGCTGTGTCGTATAGCCCCAGCCGCATGCCATTGCCTCGTCAACCGCTACGTTTGGCGGTAATGGACACTGTTGTACAATTTGCCAGTACCAGGGCATCCCACTGCGTAAAATTAAGGCCGTACTTTTTTATATACCATCAATTAAATGCTAATAACCTGTTATAGTCATATCGAAAACAATACTTACAGAAAGTGTAACGTGAGGTGGGTATCAGGCATATGCTTCGACAGTGGTATAATACAGCTGACATTATTAGGAGCACTTGAGGATGAGCAGTATCTTTGATCCAGAGAAGCATTGAAACTCTTTGCCGTTATAAATAATTGAGGCCTAGGCTCTGGAGGCAATGATCCTGCTGCATTGCTGGCAACTTCGCCCCAATCGCCACCGCCGCCGGCTTCACGCCTCGTTCTTTTATGAAGGTATTTGTAATTGGTCTGCTAAAAAAAGAATAGTCGTTAAGACTAAATCTAGAGCATGTTTTATCGGAATGCATTCGATTAAACGAAAACGTAACGCTGGGGTTGCCGTACCTCCTTCACGAGTGTTTGTGTGTTGGGATCAGATGGACTGATTCCATTTTGGAAGCCCTTGCTAGATTTTCGCTTCTCTTCATGTATACTCAGTGGTTGCTCCAAGTGATCTGCTAAGAAGAATATATTCAAGATTGCAATGTAACTGTCAATGTTACTTACACGGTAGTGTTAACTGATTATTATTAAAGATGTAAATGTTATATTAAACTTACACAAGGACTTCTTTTCCGGTGGATGATCCGGACGAGGTTCTTCCAGTTGATGAATTTCAGCCGTACAACAGTATATCTATTTTATAGACATAAACAATGTTAAAGCTTATAGATAAAAACAAGCTTTTATTACGTAATTTCGATTTACTACACATTTATTATTTACCTGGCATGGACTTTCCAGCTCTGTAAAATGAGTAGAGCAATCGAATGGTCTTCCTATGGGAACCGGACCTTTACTCGGTGGTGGAGCATCCACATCTGTTCCTTGATCATTCTCATCTACATTGCTAGGTATAGCACCTGGACTATTTCTACTAAGCCAGTTGCTAGGAAGTTCACTAGGTTAACAAAAAAAAAATGAATGAAATAACAAGATCAATAATACATACAATACAGTATGCTTGGATTTGAGGAATGAATCTGCTATAACTAACTCACCTATTCTTCTCAAGTCTATTTTGAGGACCAGACGGACCCACCGGATACCAAGTTATTTCTTGCGAGTACAACTGTTGTTTAGTATTTGGTGTTTGCGTAGAAAGTATGCCGCCTCTAACAGATGTATGGCCATCCATCCCTTTAGCGTATGTCCCATGTACAGTATAAGATGGTGGCAAGGTACTGTGAAGTAATGGATTGAATCGAGGATCATAGCCTGGTGTAGTTGGTAAATTCGGCGTATGAGTTGGACCTGGTGCAAGTATTCTACCACCAGCTACAGCAGTCCATTCAAGGCTACTCCTTTTCTGATATTCCAGAAAATATAAGGTCGCCATTGCCACGAGGCTAAAAAAGAAGGAATAAAATTAATTTCAAACGTTATTAATGACTTGAATATGGAGATGTATAGTAGTTTTTCTTTTATTAAAGGAATAAAGTAGTAGAATGCATAAATGATTACCAAAAGGCCATAATAAGAATAAGGATAACGATGATAATTTGAATAAATTTATTGCTGCAAAGCAATTCCTCGTCTCTTTCGGGTCGCTTGCTTCGTCTTGGTACAGGAGTTTTTGCGCTAATTGATGACGCATATTTACTGCTCGAAATGCTGGAGACTGTACTAACGGAACTTTTCAAACTGTCGCCTCTTTTCAATTTTGCCAGACGCTTGTTGATTCTCTCTAGTTGATCTATCCTAGTCTCTAAACTGTCCGTTACCTGTGAAGGCGTACATATATTTTTATCCAATCCATAATATATAAATATAACCTATTATCAAGATATAATCGGGAACAATCTTTGATACTTACTTTGCACAGTTCCTTCACAGCTCCAACATTCTCCATAAATATTCTCTCCTTGTTCACTACCAAAAAATTATCTATTCTCTGTCCGTTAGGAAGTACAATATCTCCAGCTGGTAGAACCGCTTCAGGTAAAATCTGTTGTACTTCTTGTGCTATCACACCGGTATCTTCCTGAGGTTTGATACCAAGACCAGAGTGCAAAGCAAATTCCGGTGCATAGCGATATCGAACAACCCGTAGCTGTTGAACATTTCTCAACTGTTCACGCGTATCAACTTCTTGAACATTCTGCTTTGCTCTGGCGTCACTTGGTTGAACAATGTGTCCCGTTACCTGTTACGTTTACATAACAATTGTTTCAGTAGAAAGAAAATCCTATCGACATAATTTCTTTATTTTTGTTGATTATTGTGCGTACTTTCATATTTCCATGAACGACAAGTGCTTCGTCAGGTCTGTCAGTATTAATACCAACTCGTCCTGCATGATAGACACTATCAGGAGCTGCTCCTCTTTGCCAGCCACCTTCGGCGCCAACGCCACTTCCTTCTGATTCAAATTGACCGGGATTGCTTGCCTGCACAAAAGCCTAGTAACTTTACAAATGGATCCTCTACCGGTAGTGTTCTATTAGTTGGAGTATTTTTCTAGTTTAGTAATAACCATATATGGAACTGGTACAATTTATTATCAGGAATCCATGTTTGCTTACCCTCACGATTATTCGTTCCGATGCGTGCGCAACCACTTGGTAACTGGCCTGATCTGCTGTGTGAGCATGTAAGCCAACTACCAAGTGAAAATACCTTTGGTCCGGATTTGGTTTGCCTTTTTTTCGCATATTGTTACTCGTCGTCTCACTAAAGTGAAGACGACCAACTGTCACCTTCGTGACACGTTCACCACCCAATTCGACCCTAAAACCAGCCCTATTTTAGCGTAACGGTGACACTGATCAAAACCATAAGAAAAACAATAAAATTTTGCAACCGAAGGGCCTAAAAGTTGCTTCGAGACATCATTAAAAAAAATAATAGTGTCATGCAAAACAAATGCATTTCAAGTCCAGTATTTAAAGCCAAAAAAGTTGTTCAAATGTATTCTCAGTAACAGTACTGCATTGATATAAAATATATTGATCAATTTCCCATAGACACAGTTGAAGTTTATAATGATACTTACACCACAGGATGAAAAGGTTTTTTGCTCCTATCACTTTGACTCTGTTCAACTCTAATTGTCTGAGTTGGTGATTCAACTTTGACTCCATAGAAATGAAGTTGAAAACTACTGATCTTTTTCAGACCTTCACCCGTTCTAACGAATACGGCTTCACCCTGTAGTTGTGCATGGCAAGTAATCTGAAAAGCACATTAAAAACTTTCGTAATAACGTATCTACAGTTATAACACTATTTAATTAATTCCGCCTCTTACCTGGAAATGATTCTTCTTCTGACAAACAAATGCATCGTCCGAGTTACTAAAATTGAATCCTTTATCTGCATCGACCCTATAATGGGGTACAGGCAGTTCCTTGAGATTGTGATCGCAAAGTGCATGCCAAGTGGTTTGCTGAAACGGATGGAACCGTATGCATTGATAACTTGCATCTATGTATGCATTGTCACCCGCAACTTCATCGCCATCCAGTACAGCGCTGCTGCTACTGCAGCTATGCTCAACAGTTCCTAATTCAGGTTCCTTAAAATAACAAAGCTGATCAGTGCGATTTCTCACATTGGCGAAACATATAGTCAGGTTTAATATTATTTTTTTTAGAAAGATATAACCATCTTATACAATATATTTACTT
The DNA here is from genome assembly GCA_030142225.1 of Pachycephus smyrnensis. NCBI lineage: Eukaryota > Metazoa > Arthropoda > Insecta > Hymenoptera > Cephidae > Pachycephus > Pachycephus smyrnensis. The sequence goes on along the minus strand of JARQST010000304.1, from coordinate 1,673,152 downwards.
GCTTAACGTGGATAAGACCATCTTGACTAAGTTTTCTTTTTTTAGGTGCAGATTGAAGTGACGAATAAAGAGTAGTAATGCCACCAGGACTGTGTTCATGTGGTAGAGGAACAAGAGGAGCCCCTAATTGTTGTTGGGTTGGCAAGGTAGGTGTGCCTGGCGTTAGAAGTGGCGTTAATACAGGATGAGTTAACAAAAGTGGATCAGCTGCAGGAGCCAATGCTCTTGGCGATGGCGGTAACGGACCCGGAGCGTAATTGGTTGTATTTCCTTGATGATGCAAGAGTATCTCTTGTAAAGCTGCTTTTTGATCTGCACAGTTTGAGCATAAAGTTGTCTCTGATCCAACAAACTGCTTTACTAATTAAATGCCTTGTCAATGATTAATTGAACTCACGTGGTGAATGTACATGTTGAGATTCATGATGTCCAGGTGGTGAGTAGGGAGGCTCGCTACCACTGTCCGGCGGACTTTCTGGTAGAGCATGTCTGTGTAGATTAATATATTTTTATTAATAACCGTTCTTTAACTCAAATAATTCTATAGCAGACGTTGTTCATTAAACATGATCCAATTAATTTCAAAATAATACAGTCAGCCTAATCTTGTCAATATATAAATGTGATTACACATAATGGAATTTGTGTTGATCATTGCAATTCGCGCAACTGATCATGGAGGATCTTTCACAATTACACATAACAGTAAGGGACGTCATAAAATTAATCCAATAATCCTCATACATTTATGTATCAGCAGAATGGAGAATGACTGAAATATTTCTACACATACTATTACAGATAAATGAAGGGAAAATGATAATTTCTCATACAGAAAATAAATCAGTCAATGATTAATAACATTGATTGAAATTAATAACGCAATTTTTCACGATATTATTTCGATATCGAGGACATCGATAATTAAATCTTTTAAAAAATTCGAAGAATCTTAAAATTACCAAAATATTTTCCACTGTTTGCTCGTGAAGTACTAAAATTTCTATTCATAGTATTCTACGTCTCTTGCTAAACACTATCTCGTCTTGTTTTTTACCATTCCAGCAATCAAGGCATACTTTTATGCGTGTTTGCTCTGCACTTAAATGATCATACAGTGCAGACACTGTGAACTTGTCTGAACTTACGGAAGAACGTATGTTTGTGGATCTTTGTATGTATTTGCAGAAGGTACAGTGGTAGTAGCAGAAGTGCACGTGGCAGAAACTGGATGATTTTGAGTGATCGGTGATGGCAACCTGGGCGGGGGTTGTTGACTCGCCGTCGCCTCCACTCTGCCTCCTTGATTTGTCGCAGCACCGCCTTCATTGTGGGCTAGTGTATCCGCAAAATACCTAAAAGAAAAAGAATCAGCAATTACGTCACGCTGACGGACAAACGCTAAACATCCTGTCAATATTAAAAATCACGTCAGCTGATTCCACTAGGAAGATATATACTTTCTTGAACTTCTCAAGAATCTTATATTTTATTTATAAAAAAAATATCTCACACAACATAAATATTTTCTTAGAGACCCATAACATGAGACTTCCGTAAAACGCCTTGTATAACCTTTGACTTATATTCACGGGAAAATTCAGTATGAGAGTCATCCCTGAGAATCGTATAACGAGAACCAGAGTGAGATTCTCACAATTAGAAACTTTTGACGAATCTTCGTGTTCAAAAGAAAAACTGCAGCCCTGGGTATGCCATAAAGTCCGTACATGCAACAGGCACGCAGGATTTACAAAACATAGATACGCTATCGCTCATTCGCCATTACACACCGTCCAATAATGACATTATGGGCGTCATGCTTCTCGCTTTTCCAACGGAGAAAAAGAATCGCGCATGCACGAGCTATTTCTTCCTGTAGAACGGGAGTAAAAAGCAGAACGTCTCTTTCGTTGACAGATAAGAAAGTGACAGGCGTATCTCGCCTCTCTGTAAAGAAGAACCGAGTAAAACTGAAGAATTTGAATTTTTCCCGAAGTAAACGGATTCTAATAAAAAACCTAAGGCTCCGTATCTTTCCCTTGCATAGGACAGTGTACACGAACCTTTAAGTGCAGAGTACGCAACCAATTACCGCGTTTAATCCAGCCAACAGTGATTCCATCAATTCTATCCAGGCTGTAGTGTCATTATATCATTACACCTCTGTGGTCACTGCTATAATTCTGTCTCTGTCACTGAATATATCACTGCAATTCAACACTGCGATGCACTGGATCTAACCCAATCACACCACCCAGACCGTATGACCTATTTGAATGTACCCTACCTACTTCTCTATGTTTCTATAAAACTATCCTGTTCTTCAAATTTCATAATAAATTGAATATGCACTTTGTTCATTAATTTATCAATGAACGTTTTTGAAAATTCCTTTCGCCCTGTCTTTGATTTACAGATTAGGTGTACGACCTCGTGCAGGAAATGCATGTCTACTTAACGCAGCGGTCAAAGCATTAGCTGAATTTGTTAATTAGCCTAATTGCCCGGATAGAAACCCAGTGGGAGGTATAGGGAGGCTCGTGCCTGATTAAACGGTCTGAAATATTTTATAGTCCACAAACGTTGGTACCCCTCGATTTTATTTTCTGCTGGACGCTGGTCTAATAATCGTCAGGTGTACTTTCAGAGGGAGCACCGGTGCAATTAAGTGCATCGAGGAAATAAAACGTTCGCACGAACTTCAGTTGCATAATGCAATCGCCTGTAATCGATTGATCTCTGAAGGACAAAGCAAAATGACTCTACGATTTACCTTATCCTTCCACTGTATACTAATCATTATTTGATAATCGTGGAGGATATAATCACACGTTAGCGCCACTAGGAATTACACGAATATATACAATGGTATATCTTGACAGAAGGAAATTAAAAAGAAGCAAGATCGGGTTATTCAGAAATAGTCAATTAATCATTCAAGATCAATTATTATTCCAATTTGTAAAGGCGTATGTCGAAATTAATCAGAGCGGACGTTATGTGATGATAATTCATTTAATGGATCATGCACCTCTCATACGTTATCATACGTCAGTTCAATTCATACGTTGACCATTAAGATCGGCAATGAAGTTGCAGCAACGCGTCGAGGGAGACGTGAGATAATTACCTGAGAGTAATTATTTCTTCTGGTACACTATTTTGCTCTACATTCATAATTATTCTGTCTACCGAGCTAAACGTCGGTCATTCTCTCTAGCGGTGAAGGGTTTGTATAGGCGCCTATATATAGGAATGTTTATATATGGAATTTTATACGCTTTGAATGTTCCTTGGTATATAACTATTGACTTTAAGAATGGGAGCATTCCTACTATAGAGAAGCACATTAAAATAATCTAACGAGAACACTCCTGAGTGTTCGTCTCGAACAATTGCTTTGGTAGCCGACACGGACCGTGTCGACTATGATTGAATGAATGCAGGCGAAGGGTGCTGACTGTATGTAACTTGACAGAATAGAACATTCTATTAATATATTCTACTTTATGATTCAGCACGTACATAAATCTCAGATTGTACGTACGACGATCTGTTATTCTGTCACTACGATTCTGTTAAGTAAAACCACGATTACGAAACTTGTGGACCGCCAGAGATTGTTAAGTGTCATTATTTATTGATAATATTTAAAACATTATTTTTTTTTAAAGACCCGAGACACTCACGTGGCGGGTTGTTCACTGTCACTGTTGATAAAGTCCTCCAGCTGTGAAAAATCCAGCGCCTCGTTATCTATTCCTCCGACAAAATCGCCCCGTCCTAGAACAAAAAAGAGGACATGCACAAAGATTAGGTATACATTAATGAGAAAAAGGAAGAAGTATGCACGATAGTGGATCACATTACTTTCCATGAACTACGATAAATAATCGACCTTAGGAACCTTCATATGTCAAAAATAAAATTAGTTCCCTTTTACTATTCCCCTCGGTACAGTGTTTTCGTTACGCAACGTACAGAATGCAATAATTGTGAATCTTTGGAAAAATCCCAATCCACGCACGTGCTTACGTGCACTCACGTGAGCTGACATGATATTACTTAATGTCGTGAGATTTCAAAAGCCGCTTAACACCTGTCTTGTCAAAAGAAAACCAATGGTATCTCTGAGACTTCCTGTTTGCCTTATGCTTAGCGAAGTGACGAAAGCAAAGGTAAAATTTGAATGGACGATCTCATGATCTGTAACTATATCTACTATAGTAAGATCTCGAATTATTTCAATGCCTCAGACACATGGAGTTAACGATATTGAAATATCCTACATGGTCTGGTAGCTGATATACAAATTCAACAGGAGACATCTATTGGCTCAAGAGTCAAGATATTACAGGAATGAGGATGCAATGTAAGAGCTACATACGAGTGTTGCTATGGGAGATTGCGTGGGAGCGATAGGCCGTATCTGCAAGGAACAAATGTAAAGTGTGAATGCCAGCCTGGGGGCTTCCATAAAGGTCTCGCGAGCGTTCACAATAGAATAGTGAAAGAATCCTTGCGACTTAGCCTCTCTCGTGACACGTTACCAGATAGTTATAGCGTAAAGTGAACGATAAAAGAACATGTCTAAATAGGGGTTTAGGAAGGAGATATTATATAGGAAGACCATGTTTCCAAAAACAACGTGAGAATTATTCTGGATTCACGCGAAAGATGCTCCCGCCATAGTTAACCACGGGAATGGTAAACGTTTACTATTACCGTATTAAGACGATGAACTCTTGCCCCCATTGTAGAACGATTTGCCATAAAAATCTTACACACGATAGACTGTGTATCTCAGTGGGTGAATGTGTACTTGTCGCATACCTTGGACCCTCTTAAACGTTTAAGCAAACGACTCAAGTGTCATAAACTCGTCGTTTCCGGTCGTTTCGTGACTATTTTAACCAAGTGTAAGGACAGTTTTGGCACTTTTGGTTGGCTGCGCAAACACATGCTGACACAATTCCTTCACGGACTGGATGGTCAAGGTTATGCGAATTGACGCAGGTGTTAAATCATGGAAAGTCGTGAGAGTTTAAAAGGGATACTGTAGTTCTATTCGTAAAGATACACTGTCGAAGGAAATGGAGTTTCGATTTGAAAATGTATAGAGGATTGGAGCTACTACGTGGTTCAAAAGAAGTTTATTAAAATGTTATTCTGCCACGTTTTCGAGAGCATCGCAGAACTTCTCGCCACGCGATGAGAATCGATAAACAGTCGCATCTCTTTGACAATGTCCTTAGCGAAAACGAACGGGAATCAGACTGAAACGAGAAAAAAAACTAAATTGTCTCTTCCATGACTGTTTGCCAGATCATCCTGCTATCCATGTAAACTGCAGCAACAGGATGTGATATACGATATTGGCAACCTCATTCAGTTCAAGTTACTTAAAAAATGCACTTTACAGAAATTTTATGCTTCATCAGAAAACTAGATTTTTTTTAAATAAAAGAAAACATGGACGCCAAAGAGACGCGCGCAAGGATGCCTGAACGATTAAGTTCTTAATACCTTTTCTTTATTCCTTTAATAACGCGCTTACAGTCTTGCTCGACGCTGCGAGCGTGGAACGAATTTCAGGACCGTTCGTTTCTTGAAAATGTCAATGTCTATTTAAAAAGATTATACCGTTGTCCAATGGAGTTGGACTAAATCATTGATTTCTGAATCAAGAAGAGTCGTGAAGAATCTGACGACCTTTGTCCTCTCTCGTGATTACCGATACTAATAGCATAACTCAAGGATGAGGTTGGCGCATCAAAAGTCATCCGATAACAAATTGCCCGTATCAATGCATAACATAAAAAAATATACTCTTCCATGACCTACCGTAAATCGAATCGCGTTAAGATCTATAAACGTCCCGATTCTGTAGTAACAAAAACAAAAAAAATACTTTTATTCCTAGTAACCTCTGATGCGAATATAGATTTACCCACGAACGAGGATTCGTGCTGAAAAGATATTCGGTCCTATGGAAAAATGTCGACTTTCCTTCAACCCCGTCGATACCTCAAAAGTTATCCGCCATTTGTATATCCAAATGACAAAGTGTCCGCACCTATCACGTTTTTCCCTTCTCCGTCTCCAATGTTGAAGACAGCCTTCATCTTGAAACGGTCACCCTCCGCGATATATCAAACAAATCCAAAGGGGTGGGTTTTGCCGAGGTTGGGGCGTTGCCACACTACGAGGGCGTATCGACCAAACAGCCCCTGCTGCTTCTCAGTACTAGCTATAATATAAATGATAAAACACCGATATATTTGCCAGATTGCAATGCGCTCCTGGAACATGTAAATCGTTGACTGTGCTATATATCTAATCCCCCCTCTAAAATATATTTGATATCATTTGAGTTTCCATTATGGTACTTATACTATGTCAGTCGTATCATTATCTATAGACCTGATATGTTTTTCTATGAAGTAAACCAGGAGTCGGTTATGCGCATGCGTCTTAATAACTTCCTTACACAGGAAGCCCAAAGTCACGACCCTGGCTCTGTGCACGATGAGCTTTCTCAGCAAGGCAATAAACTTTATGCTACCATGGCGTGTCTTGCGTCGTGAGCCGTCCCTTTTTTCCGGGGCGTTCCTACGTCGCGATTCGGAACAGCCACGGCACGAGGAGTTCGTAACCCAGAAAATGAATGGACGGAAAGTATAACGGTTCCACGGGAACGTTATCAGCGAATAAACATAGACGAAGAATCTAATGTAAGCATTACGAAAAAAATTACATCTGTCAAAATAATTCTTTTATTTTACGTTCAATATAGTACCAGTAGTATAATAAGCTCGGTTTAATTCAATCCCTTGGGTTTGTTTTCTTATCTTTTTATTATATATCTTTTGCATCGATGCTCTTAGAAATGATAAGATACACTCGGTACAAGGTAACTCACGTAGTCATATCCGCGATGAGTAAATGTCTGCAAATGATAAATTTGTTATTACCGTTAGTCATCTGCATATAGTGAGATCATTGAATAGATTACAGTGGAAGTGAAGTTGCAAATAACACAAGAGGATTCCTTAAATCAATAAACACAGAGATGCAGCAGCAGTGACACTGTCAGCTTTCACTCTCCTTCTAAATGGACCGTTGAAGTTTCAACTATAGCTGAAGATGTCAATTAAACATCTATCAGTCCTTCGAGTCGTGGACAAAATAAAATAAGATTCTTAAGGTACGACCATAACAGCCGCTCCAGCTGACTGAAGATCGAACTCTAGAGATACCAGCTCTTGCAAAAAGGCAAGCCTCTCTCGCCGACTTTCTCTACAACGCAAATAGAATACCCCCTTGGCGGTAACTGCGCAACAGGACACTACGAAAATTGGGTTTACTTTCGTTGATTGCGTCGAATTACGAACGTATGGACCAACGAATTTGCGTAGCGATTCTCCTTTTTCCACTTGCAAATTAGAGAGAGCAGTAGTTATATATATGGGTGGGACATTTGAAAAAAAAAGGAAAAACAGCGCGCGAGGCGTCATCTGGTGCCACGAAATGACAATGTTTATCGCAACGGGTTTCTTTCGTGGGCTTGTAAAAAGATATGTAAGACCATCGCGACACCGAGGGACTTTTTTGTACCGGATCCCGGAAAAAGTCCTTGCGTTGTATATACAGATATACTATACCTAATCCTGTGCTGCCTATGTAAATGCCATTCGTTACGAGACGTCCGTTTTTACAATGCTACAATGTGTTAGACTTTCGTCCGTCTTCCGCATACTCGCCAAGCATAAAACATTCTTGGCTGACATGCGGTATAGCCAGGTTTGCCAACTGAGTGATAGTAGATAGTGTAATGTTGCCATGGCAGAAAAAGAAACGATCGAAAGGATCTGTTCTCATGGAAACCACAAAACATGAAATAGTCACTTCAAATGTCGTTGGGACATCAATATGACAATTGCGCACGCACTGTGAAAGCCAGGAAAACTAAAGCACTGAAAGTATCGACTATATAGTGTGGTAATTTACAAAAAAAAATGGCAGCACTTCCTCCCTCGGTGATGCGTGTCAACGCCGGCGACATAAATTCTCCCCAAGTCACATAGACGCAGTTCCCATTCCTTTTTTTTCTTTATTATCCCTCCTCCCTCTTTCTACCTGGTTCCGCGTCCAGTGTCGCGAATGAGAAGCACATTTTTCCGGAAGTCGCGGTGCAACAGCTGCTGCGAGTTACGTCCGCGTAGGTATCATGTCTGCGAGCCGGAAGTGCGGCATTTAAATGGAGGAAGTTAATCGACTGGGTCGCTCGCTGTTACCCTTCGTTGGGGGCCAAGAAAAACAGCTGCCCCATTGCTGCTATTGCAGCCGAGTTTGTTACGGGCTAAGCGATTAGCCGTGTTGAGGGGTTGCTACCGATTATCATAATTTAGGGGGTTCAAGAGGATGGACAGGTTACTATGGGGACGTCAGGTGTTAACCTGACGTTAAGTCGCTGTTATGCCTCTGTCCATTAAGCCAATCGCGTTCTGCAGGTCTTCGGCTTCTAACTGAGGTCTTTGACATCGCGGAGAAATGTATTCTCCGAAAGAGCATGTTTTTTGCGCACTCTTATATACGCAACTGTAAAGCCTTTCGTATCTACCAACGGAAGGAAGAGTCGTCTACGCGAAAGCAAATACCTATGGCCGAAGCGATGCCTGTGATTCACACACGAGCGCCATTGCATAACGTGAGAAATGGAACGTCGATCTCAACAAAGGTGTACGGAGCCTCAACGAAATTGGCCAATTTTCCATTGTCGAGATTTTCAATTCATTATTTTATACACGATTATGTCTGTGATTTTTATGGCTGTAGTCGCATTCGAAGTTATTGCGAATGAAAAAATTCACTTGATGACTCGGTGTACTGTCACCAGGGAGAGGGGTGGGGGAATAAAAAAGAATGCTTATACTTTCCAAATACTGGAAGAGAGTAGTTAGCATGTTTTTGTTACGCGTTATATTAGTCACGGTAATACACAGATATCGCTATAAAGCCACGATTTCGAAATGAATCGATATATTTGTTTTTTCTTTATTAATCGAAGACGGTATTAAAACCAAGGCATTTCCGATGGGTAGCGCAAACTATAGTTTCATGCAAAAAGAGCGATCTGACTAAAGGCCAGTGATAGATCTAGGACAGAAAATTAGACACACTGGCGATCCGGGCAACGGTTTTCTGTTCCTTGCTCTCGCTCATAGATTCTCCACTAAAACTCTGATCGAATCACGTTAATTGCATTCAGTTCGATTATGCGGTTTCTATCAATCAACAATAAAACATCTGTAGTCGTGACAGGCTCTGGACTTAATGAAATTTCCTAATTAAATCACCAACTGTCTAAACAATTGGAGAATTACACGTCAAGTATAGATGATACTGTCTTTTATAAAAAGGAACAACAATTACGTAATTTAGCCGTATCGATCGATATATAAATACAATACATTGAATTATCGGCTAGATATTAATATTTAAGATAATCAATATTATTTGTACTTTCACTAAAAATAATTTTCGCGTACATTATGTATCGGCGTGGGTGTTCACGTGTTACTGTTTGCCAGGTTTCGCAAGCGATGAGAAAATAAGCACCGTTTAATGATCGTAATGATTTAGTAAGAGTGACTTCTCGGCGAGTGAATTTCCATAAGATACAAAACTACTTTAATGTTGTTCTATAAAATCTTGTATGGACACAGGGTGTCAGCAAAAAGTTGATGTCTCGGTCGGTGCCGGTGAGAGTTTTACTACATTTCTCTATTCTCTCTGTATTTTCTGACAATTAGTAATAGGTGACGTTAAACTATAAAGTGCAGGAGCGTGACAGACTAGATTGGTCGTGGTTATGCGCAAAAGGACCAAGCGCTTTTTGTCGATTAATAGATCGCAAAGAAGAAAATAGACAAAATTTTCCATACACCATAAAACTAACGTACTCTTTAACACCTCGCGAAGAAATAACTCTATCGCAAACATAAGTAAAAAGAGATGAAATAATGCAGGTATACAGGCTCTTTTTAAATCTTTTTCATTCTAAAAGGTAATTCAACGCTCCGTAAAATGATATCTCGAGCAGGCCTTTCTATAACATTTTTACACGATGTCGCTAATGAATATCCAAATGGCCAGATTCGTGAAAATATTAACAAAGATATGTAAAATCATCAATTAACATACATGACTCATTGACGAACTAAAATAACGTCAAGGCTATTTATGATTTTTTTTTAATATTAAAACGATCAAAGGTATCAGGACTGGAAAATAAGAAATTCGATATTCTATAATAAATTTAGAATTCTGAATTAATTAAAAATTTTCAAAGTATAAATGATTTCCTTAACTCTGAAATAGTCGCGCGATTTTGTTCTCCATTTGAAAAGCACTGAGTTGGGGTGTCTCAGACACCCTACGCGGCTATTCCCGGGTTAAATTGTTCTATTACCTGTAACGGTAAGAAGCCGTCGCGTAGTAGTATGGCCTATCGTAGTTGAATCTTCATGATCATTTGAATGATTTTGGCTAGCCTGCTGTGCAGGATCGGCGGACTGATGTTGTAGCGACCATGTAAACTCCATCGCAAAAAAATCAACGCTAATAACAATCACTCTCGGAAGAATGTCTCGTGAAAGTACTGTATCACTTATCCACTACATAATGCCAAGTTGCCGTTCGATGATTAGAACTTGATTAATGACACTACGGCTACTGCACAGTTCACTAGAAACATCTTATTAAAATCCTCCAGTCCTTTTTGAATTTTCTGTAAAGCCAGTCAAAAATTCAATAAAACTTCACTTTTACTTCAACTTCACTTTTTCTTCTGCATCAACCGCGATGATTAAATTTTTCCTTAAATCAAGCAGATACGTCAAAGCGTTCAAGTGCTTAATAGCTAATAACCATGTTCAAATAAAAAAATCTTCAAGTCCAATTTTAATTCAAGTTAAATTAAAAAAATAACAATTCCCAGAGCGAATTAATTTTTTTTGTCAAGAAGGAAAACGCCAAAGCAGGTAATTTTGCGATCAGAATCCATTTTCGAGTCACCGACAAAAATCATTAAAGTTCTTCGAGTTACGTAAAAGGACAAGTACACTCAAGTAGTATCATCACGTCTTCGAATGGATGCACTCGCATGGGTACACGCAATGAAAACGACCGCGAGAGCTGTCAGATGACGGAAATGACCAGTGACGATTTTCGGAAGCAAACGCTAAACTGTAGGCCTCTCGTTCAGAGAACCGATGGAGAAGTTCCGCTAGGTTGAGGTTGTAGGTTGATCGACTCAGGGTGGGAGTTGCGGTCGCTACAGTTTATTCACACAATATTAGGCACAGTCTATGCTAACCAAATCCTGTTGGTGGGGGTTCCTTCTGGAGGGCGGTGCTAACTTGATGGCAAACAGAGAGGGTAGCTGATTACAGCCCTTGCTTCTACGTTCTCCACGTTCTCCAAACGTTTATAATGTGCTACCAACGGTAGCTACCATATTGCCCACTATTTTACTACTTTCTATGTATATACAAATATACACGCATTGCCGTAAAGCTGGTGCTCCGCAGACACGTGTATTGGGTAAATCAAGATTTATATGAACCAATGAATAGTACAACTATGCTCATTTTTCTGAAATAATTGATTAAAAAAAAAAGATGTTCAAATCAGAAATTCATTGGACCTATGAAACATTATTTAGATATCCGAATACTGTTGCTCTCGTGCCTAAGGGTAATTATGGTTAATTTAGTAAACTGTAACGTAGTACGTAAGATGTATCAATGGTCTTCAATCAAATATAGTTATAATTATTAAGCTTGTTCATAATAACAAGAAAAAAAATACTTTTATCAAACGTATATCCGTATATATATATTAATGTACGGAATGAGCGTGACGTGTATTACATAGATTTCCTTGATGTCCCAATAAAATATCACGAATGTCAGTATGTTTTTTATATTTTATTACACTGAATTTATTATACAGTTTTATTTTTAGAGTAGCGTTCGAGCCATTTCCCCAGTAAACTCCATCTCCATGAATGACATATACAAACGTTACATGATGGACGACAAAGAATACAAAGATGAGATATAAATATACAAAAAATATTACACGAAATAATATTGAATGAACAGTCACTTGAAGTAACCTTTTTTTTCACGAATACGATTTCTAAATATTTTGATTAAAAAACATTAACGTATATACGTCTTTCAAAGCACTGAGTTAGAACAATTTACTCGTTTCGCTGAAATTCAAGCGAAGGCGGAGCGGAGACATCGATTACCAATTACGTTGGCTAATGTCCAACGTTTAGGATTTGTGCGCAGTCTGCGACGGAAATAACTCACTGACATGAAATCCCCAAATAAATTGTACGTTAGTAATTTCGGTATTTGTCTCAGTGCTCGATACTCTGGTATAAGCAATAAGAAACAAGTGATGGACAGCTAATGAAGGAGTTTCATTATCCCAATTACATGAAAACAAAAGTAAAGGTACATAAAGTGAGAATCCGCACGGCACATTGCAAATTGACATAATCAAGCAAAGTTATCGATATATTTCTAAAGCAAAAGATAATAATTATAAGAGTATGAAGTCGCTTAGTTATTAATGAAGCTGATACCGACTGATGCTCTGACGTAATGTACTGGTCTTCTCTTTTCATCGCAGAAAGAAAAGTCTCGGGTGCGAAGTCGCAAATGGCGCGGATGCAATCGCGTCTGAAGAATAGAACCGGAAATCGTAAAAATCGCGTTAATCGTTCCGCAGCCGGCACCGACAGTCTTATCGATCGGACATTTTTCGCGATGCAAAACACGAAAGTGCAACAATAATAAGTTATTAACGTCGGATTTACGAGTAACCAGAAATACTTTGTAAGCAACCGCAAGAATTTACTTATGCAACGGTTTCCGTTGTCAAAGCGTTGGTTATTGGATGGTTGGTAATACGAAATGAAAAAAAAACATTGAAAACGAATAAAATCAACGAACAATCATAACCCTTTATATATAATTATCTCTGATTACATTTTCAAAATATAATCGCAATGTAATTACTAGTACAAGTCGCCTTGAGAGTCTATGCCCAAAAACCAAACTGAAATGCAATTATCCCCTTCCACTGTTTCCCACGTTTGGCAAGATCGCATATGTTGCGAAAAAAATATATATACACTATATACAATTTCTCTATTCGCATAAAACCACAAGCGTGTAATGCAGCCACACACAAAACTGACAGATAAGACGAGCCAGACGATGTCTGGCAAGTTTATTTATCATGTTTAAATTTTACTATCATAATTTGCTCTCACAAGCCCCATTAAGGTTGTCAATCTTTCATAGTTAGTTGAATATTCAAATCCATTTTGGTTATAATTTTCAAATAAATCTATATATGCATACATGCATACACTTCGTTCAATTAATTTGCATGAGATAGCAGTTTAATTTCCAAGCGATTTTACATTAGGATGAAACTTCCCAAGAGCCACCTGTCCATCTATCCATCCACCAATCCTTCCATCCATCCAGTCATCCATCCGTTCCTTACGTCTGGGCTTTGCGTTGTCTACCGGCTGATCTATCTATCGCGTGCGTGAGTTCACAGTGCGTGTAATCGGCGTGCATTAAGCTGATGTTGGATCAGCCCCTATTACCACTGCGCATAACCAAAACTGTGTGTACGCATTCCCGGTTAGGTTCACAACCCTCCTTTACGGAGCAAGTTGATAATATGCAAATGTTTACCCCGGTTAAATGGCTATTATTTATTCATCAGACTATACCCACCTATCTACTGGTTAGACACCACGTTATTCATCCAACCAGATTCCCAAGGCGGGGATTGTAAATCGTATAAAGATTAAACCGTACAAGCAATGTAAATTAGCATTCATTGAAATGATAAAACAAATTACCGATAAGACAATTAAATCATGCATATCATACCTGCATGGAACAGTCGTAAATATATTCAAACAAGTTACAATAAAAAGCATAAATAAAATATATTACAAGGACGAACGATCTTCACGATTCGGCTCCATTTTGACAAATCCCGATTAACGTATATAGTAGGTAACGCCTACGTTCCGTGTTGAGTTCAGCATTTCATATAGATAATGCTCCATCGTAATCAGCATTATTAACGTCAGACACTATATAACAACGTACAGTCTTACGTTACTGCGATTCTCTAATTACCCGAGGCTGCGGAGAAGTGGACGAGTAAGAATTGAAATCCGGGAAAATATGACGTTTCAAGCTTATTGTTTCCAATCGCGACTCTCTTATCTAAGGAATATCGAGTATCGCACGTGCAGGTTCAGTACTTGCGTGTCTACGCGATTGCACAATTGTCAACCAATAATTAACAGTACGTAACGATTGTAACGAGACATAAGACCCCTATAGGTATATATCTTATAAACGGTGTAAAATCGCATTATGTTATTCACTCGCGGATTGTATTTCACGGGCAGACCTTATGTCTACGCTTATGTCGCTTTCGCGCTCCGTTTTAATGCCGTGTGTATTTACACTTCAAGAATCAGTTCAATGATCCCAAATCATCGTGACACGAATATTCTCACTAGCCTTGGGACTACTGACGATTATGGAATCATTTGAAAATTCTATTACATGCCTGTAGTATCTCAGGGACATTACACAGGACGGCCAAACGCTACTGTTATACGTATGCAGTGTATTGAGAGAAAGGCTTAGAATAGTTGGATGCTTAGATCACTATACCTCGGAAACACCATATGTACTGATAGTAGAGTTATGAGAAGCGTTTTAACTATATCTGGATAGTACCATATACGATGTATCACTAAAAAGTGTATAACAAGAAATGAATAACTATTACTCATTATTCGTATAATTTTTTCATTTCTGCATCAGGTATTATGTTCCTCGATTGAAATGCATATAATATGTATATAGGTATTATATGACTGTCGTATCATCAGACCTAACCATCGTACAATATGTCCATTTCCACGAAGACAGCAGGAAAGTATTTCTATATGCGCTTATATGTTTTTAGTGAGTATGTATGACCTTGCTGGCGACTCTGTGTTCATGGTCAAACGGTCCAGAATGCATATGAGATATGAGCAAACATACACGAAGAATGACCCGCATCAAAAGCATAGATGTACTTTTTTTCATCTGTTTTTGAAATCAAGCTAAATAATAATGTATGATGTAGGAATTCAAATAACATGCGTGGAACCGTTGTACATGGGATCACTATTTGCTTCGTTATACATAACGGCGTAGCGCCATTGGATGTAAGCTGATTTTCGATGACGGTCCGGCACGGTCATGAATTCTCTAGAGGATCCACGAGCAGAGATATTAAAATTATCAGTCGAGTCAGTATCCAAAGTCCACGTGTCGATTCGCTGTTTAACTCGCTAGAAAAGCGTCGTTTAATTACCGTTCGATGCTATGGGAATAGTAGATCAGAAATAATAATAAGTTGTTACGCTAAAGAAATAAAGTAGCAAAAAAACGTCATTCATTACGGTACAACTTTCCTTCCAGGTCACCGTAAAATAATTTTCTCTACGAAACTCTCGTTTCCAAAGATTTACGTCCAAGCTGTACATAATGATGAAGAGTATATATAGTAAAAAAAACCTCGTAATAACTTTGTCACCATGATATTCCAAGTATCGAATAATACCCAGTGACAAAGGATTTGAGGTTATGAACCCTACTGCGAATGCTCAGCTTGTCGTTCACGTACAAGAGCACAATACGTTATCGTTATCCTTCCAGCTATTACTATAATTGGGATATATACATTATAACCATCCATGAAATACGCATTGGTATCTCGATAGATGAGAAACGTTTTTTTCCCTAGTCTATGGTATCGCGAAATGAGAATTTTTCTGAGTTCCATAGAATCTCAGGTCACAATGCAAACTCGTTTAAATCCGTTGTGGTGTCGACTTACAAGAAGCTTTAGAAAACGAAAACGAGTCGTGTTCGAAGTATTTCACCGGGTATACATGCAGCCCCCGTAAAAGAAGTGAGTAGCAGTAGCCATTCCACTGGCACATTCTCTACCTCATATCGATTCAAGGAAAACCTCGACCGAGTCGTAAAAGAGTGTGTCCCACATACGAGGTGCCCAAGAAATATGTGAAAAAAAAATTCCCAAAATGTCAAAGAATATTTCATGAGATGTCGACCTCATTTAAAATTCGACATTTGATATTATAAACGATTCCGCATCGAACCCATTATATAAGTTACATCAAATGCGTCCATCATTCAATAATATATTTGCAATACAATTTGAAATCTATATAAGCTCTTGCAACTATATCCAAAAAAATGTTATAATTAATTAAGAGTCAGCAAAAGAAAATGACTGTCATCCATATCCCTTGAATCTATAATGTAGCATGAATATTAATGTTACAGTCCCAGCATAGCTATGTAAATTAATATATTCATTTTACACGGCTTACCCACGACTTGCTGTACGAGTTGCAGTGTAAAGAAAAAGAATCGGAAATCTTGCACGGTTCGTAATCCTTGATACAAATACTCAGCTCTATTTACGAGAAGGGTTCGATGACCATCTATTATCATCATAACATCTCAAGAATTTTATCATCACGTATCAACGTATGAATGAAGCAACTGGTGTGATGGCAAAAACGTCATAGGTACCTGATGTTTATTACACTCCACGTCACAAACGTTATCACGTACTTAAAGAAGGCATGTACCATGTGATATCACGAACGATATTTATTTAATTCATAACACGTGACAATACTAGATGCATCAATAAATCTATGACAGGGTTCAAGGCTACGCGTAGGAAGTTAAGATTGGTTCCGTACGTAATAATAACAATGGTAGTGTGAATACTATATTAAAAGCAGTAGTATAGCACGAGTAATTAATAGAAGTGGTAACAAGTACTAGAAGACCTCTCTCTTACCACCAATGCCAACCAATATAAATATGTAGAATCCAATGGACCTCTAATGATTACTTCATCATTAAATGATACATTCTCTTGCATATTTATATACATACGTTCCATCATACTCAATATTCAATACTAAAGTAAGTATGTAAGACTCGATACTTTAATGAAACGTTCAATCAATGTTATTCGACGAATGATACATTAAAAATCTCGACCTCGTGCTTAGTACAAAAAAAAATACAAATACCCAAACATCTTGCTGTCACTATTCATGATTAACTGAATAATTTAAATCCATTCAGTATCACATAAATTTCAGATTGAAATATCGTACGTAAAAAGTATATCAATAAACATTTGCCAACATTTCATTATCAACTATCGTACCATTACAGAGTCGTTATAAACAATGATAAATATTATCATTCAATGATGAATCGAAGTGAAATAAATTTAATCAATTAACTGCATTACTTTGAATACACGAACACTGTTGGTATGCAGATACGTAGCTATTGTCGTATTAGAAAATTTACAGTAACTAAAATAGGAAGTTAGCAAAGTTCTTGCAGTGTAGCAGAATCATCGATATACAAGCCACGTGTAAAGTCTCATCAGCGCAATAAATATGTTAATTCGAATTATTCGAACGAGAATGGCAAAGATGTACCGACGTACGTACTACGTATCAAGGTACGTATTCAAAAGAGTGGGTTGAGGTCCGCAACGGTGGCGGAAAGGAAGAGACCTAGCGTGACTAAAGTCAGAACACGATATCAGGACATCAAGAAGCAAATGGCGAAGCTATGATTCTTCGGTAATGGCATCGTTTATTCTTCAGGATTGTAGTGCCATAATTTATCGGACAAAGATAAGAAGCCTAAGAGACATACGCACAACGTTAGATATTCCATTTACTTATGTATATATACGCATATATTTTTTATAGAAACGGAGGAAACCGTTAGCCCTTACCTACGAAGAATGCATTCAACAAACTTATTCAAACAGTCCAATGGGCTTAGGCGACTTTCGAAAAAGGAACAAAATGTCGCTACGTTTCCTCACGAATAACGTGTCGGTCATACGGAACGTGTATATACTTGGCAGAATGACAGCCGTGGATGGGACTATAGGGAGATAGTTGTGGAGTAGCCTTTAAGGCAAGATTTTGCAATAGTAACTCAAGAAATTCCGAATGACAAGGCTTGCTTAACCTTCGAGCGAAATAATCATTCATCAGCCAGTCAAAAGTGTCAGTATAATGATTCGTAAATGTTTGCGGATTTTGTGATATATATATTTCTTTTCTCGTTCTTTTTATCCAGGATCTTTAGATCGAGCATCTACATGTTATTTCCAAATAACTACTCCACGATGATATACTATAGCGTGGGTTGATAATTTATATGTCGTGTTTGTATACAAACATGTATTATATCTCGACTGACAATCACACAGTTCCGAAGTTCTATGTGCACGGAAATATAGGCTGAAATTCGCACGATCTACAGCGACGAATATATTTCGCACTCAAGGCTGCGCGTTATATCTGTTTATAAGCTGTCCGCAGCAAACGATAATATACAGACAACAGGTTATGTTACACTGTATCCACGTGAATTACCAGCGTGACACGTGCGAAAATTTGTACGAATCATTACAAAAATGACGGAGAAATGTATCCAATAGAAAGATCTTTTATTTACCCAGAATGCCCAGTTTTCCTTAGTTTCCCTTCCTTATACGATTATTCAAAAGCTGCCAATATTTTGGTACTGGAGGTACGCGATATGAAAAATAGATAGAGTTAATGATTGTAGATGATTAATTTTTTATTAGACAAATTTTTGAAAATATCGTCAATCGGCGTTTTTTGATCCTGGGAGTATTACATGTACGAACGGGTGCAGTTTGACTTAACTGCATTATACGTTTCATTGAGTCACGCGGGAACTGGACTTCCGTTCGTGCACTCATTCTATTCTGTAAAACGTGTTGATCACATACGACCTTTATATATTGAGATACTCGAGCACGTGTGCTCGACCCCATCATGCAACGATTTTATTGTATAGAAAACACAAAGGAACAATATACATATATAAATAGATACTGTGTAATACTTCCTGATAAAAGATCCGCAGTGATACGTAAAGAACTTGTGTACCATACCGAACATCATTGACACGCAATAAATGTAAATTTCGGATTTCGATCGTTTACTTCTATAAATTATTAATCATTGTTCTATACGTGTAGAAATCGGAGCAAAAAGTTTAATAAATGATTTATTAAGATTTCGGACTTCCTTTGCTTAACGACTCTTCCCATCGCATATGGAAAGCTTCAGCGATGTGAATGATCGTAAGGAGTCGCAAGTAGTCCACACATCCTCTCCCTTGCATATAAACAATCTATACTGAAAATCTAGAACACGTAACATACTCGCATCGCCGTATCCGCATATATAAGGTATCGCATATGGTGCAATAACCATATAATATCATGACAGTTAAGAAAAACGTAATTAAATTACAAAGATTCTGTGCATAGTTCCAAGTTCCCAAAGATTCATTAATAACAGTGCAGACTTGAGTATTTTGTATCCTGAAACGTGACAGAATATATATACATATGTACATATCGTACATACGTGCCTCAACGCGTAACATTAAGCACGAAGTAGATTCAGTTTGTTCGTTACATGTAATATCTGGTTAAAACGGATAATCCATAATATGCATGTACAATGAAGAAAAAAATTACAAAAAGCTACAAGATTTTTATGGCATCATGTTACGTGCACATGTACTTACGAACAGTGAGCCATAATGACTCAGCAAACATTACGCGAAATCGCATTTCGAATGGCGTTACGTAAAGCAGGTAAATTTTATACAACGTGTCATTCAACGTTGGCTTTTGATCAAATGTATCAAATCAATGTCACATCGCTCTCCAGACTTTGGATTTGATCTTACATTAGTCCACTGTCAATAATAACAGCGAAAATTTTTTTTATTTCTTCTCCGTCCAAAACATGTATGTATTACCTATGTTAATCACTAATTTGTAATTCCAAGAGGTGGATATAACGACGAGAGATCCGTTTAAATCAAAGAGAAAAAGTAGTTGAGCCTCATGTTTTCTTAAGGTGGTCCAAGCCGTACAGTCTCATCACGTGAGAGTAAAAATTAAAAAAAAAGATGAAAACAAGTGTAAGGCCTAAAACCTACATTAATAAAGCTGAATTTGAGAAGCGAAGTACCTTAAAAATAAAAAAAAAATTGTAAAATTATTTACAGTGAAGTAACAGAAGCGTAGTTGCCCAGAGGTCTTATTTTGTACTATTTTTCTAAAGATAAAACCACATCGCTTGTCCGATTTTAATGTACTATAGCTTATTTTATTCGTTAAAAGATTCTCTAGAGATCTACCGGAATGAATATATCGTCTCACTCCATTGTTCTTCAGAAATTGTTGCCAAAGAAATAGTTTGTAGCATCATAGTATTAAAGAATAACAGTATTTTTAAACCATAAATTTTATTAAAAAAAAACTATTTCGGTGTAGCTCTAGAGAATCTTTTAGCGAATAAAATAAGCTATAGTACATTGAAATCGGACAAGCGATGTGGTTTTATCTTTAGAAAAATGGTACAAAATATGACCTCTGGGCAACTACGCTTTTGTTGCTTCACTGTAAATAATTTTACAACTATAATTTTTTTTACGGTAGAGGCACTTCGCCTCTTTCAAATTTAGCTTTCTTAATGTCGGTTTCATGCTTTAAACTTGTTTCAAACTTTTTTTCATTTTTACTCTCCCGTGATGAGACTGTACCGCTCGAACTTCCTTAAAACAACGTTGGAACGTCTCTCGAGTACAAATAGACCTGCGAATACCGTGTGTTCCACATTAGGATTAGAATGTAGGTATATAGAAAGGTAGGTGGATTTTGGTGATGCTTTAAGATCGTTATTATTTCTAGTGATATTGATGTAAAATCTTGAAACTATGTAACAACCTAAATACATTATGTCGATATACAGATATATAACGATACTTGTCTGTTTCATTGCTGTAAATATCAGCGATAAAAGAAAAACAAAACAGATTTTCTAACGTGTAGCCATCCTCTCATTCCTATCGCTCAGCTAACAATGACTTTGACTTGTAACCCGGAAGTCCCCGGTACCGCCTTGCATGACGTAACTTAAGACGGACAAATAAGCGAAATCTACGATATGAGACGAAACGGTCTCCCGTAGGTTTGTCGCTTTCCATACTAATATCGAGATGAGATCAACGGTAGAGTATATTTCAAAAATACGTATAAACTGAATAGAATTTCAATTTGACAGAAAATTTACTCTCACTGGAAGTTATAATACTGTACACCAATTCTGTATTGAGGTCCTATGTTTTGCAGCAACAAAAAAAGGAAATAGCTATAACGCTATTTTATTATGAACTTCTATAGGATGATTTATAATGAACACTTCGAAATGTTTTCACTTCAACTTTCCCAATTTAATCATAAATTACGTTTGATAGCGTTATAAAAAGGAAGTCCTCGCGGACTCCGAGCGTTTCCCGGTTATAGCCACGAGTCACAATACTCAAGTTCATTCGTTTCTTACTGCGGGCCATAAGGCCGTCGATAAAATCCACGAAGGACTTTCTCCAACGAAAGATCGGACAAAAAGCTTCGGAAAATTATTCGTTGTCGCAGTACAGCAGGTGCATGAGTTTAACTGGGAATCGCAGGTGATAATTGTAACACTGTGAGATCATAACGCAAGGTATATTGCAAGGAATAAAAGGTACATATGGGATTTAATAGGTTCTTAGTGAATTCCTTAGAAAACAAAAACAACTTGACGTTGACTATACGATGCGCG
Source organism: Pachycephus smyrnensis (assembly GCA_030142225.1). NCBI lineage: Eukaryota > Metazoa > Arthropoda > Insecta > Hymenoptera > Cephidae > Pachycephus > Pachycephus smyrnensis. The sequence goes on along the minus strand of JARQST010000304.1, from coordinate 1,651,233 downwards.
TCGCCACCTCCTACAGCCTTATAAAAAAAAAGACAAAATGGAGCAAAATATATCCTTAATATAAAAATTACCAACTCTTTAACACGAAAGTGAATTAAATTGAATATTAATTGATACGCCAGATACGCGTACGTGTAATGATTTCACAATAGAGCTTGATTTATAATTATTGCTAAGAATAAAAAGAAACCTTAGGATATCGTGTAGCCTGAACAAAGTAGCAGAAACATCAGTGAAGTCATCCGTTTGCTTAAATATTCAGAAGTCATTGTGGAATAATTTATTTTGGCTGGGAAAATGGAAGAAAACGAGATGCTTTTGACGGCAAAATGGTCACGCCTGAAATTCCCCCAGCATGACACACGCGTGGGAACATGTATAGGAGCATAAATTGTTAACATTGGAAATTCGAAAAAAAATTTTTTTCAAAAATATTTGTCGCGATTCTGATAACAGGCAACTGTGACTTTTATAATTCTGCATGAGTCGCAATGTACCTACTACTAATGACTTTAAAACTAGAATAAAGTACATTCATGATAAAATAAGCTTATCGCAAGAAGCATAACACTGTCGTCTTTTGAACCTGATTAATTAACCTTGGCACGACATTTGGAAATTCCATAAATATAAATTCTCATCAAGACAGATAGTAGAATAATCAAGCTACAAACTAGGTAATAATTTATATAATTTTATGGAAGACCCAGAGCTACCAACAAAAAATATGACTTGCGGATTTTGCTCATTTTTCCTCCAATTATATCTCTTCTGACCTGTTCTCATTGAGCCGATTGTGTTTCATCCAACAAGGAAGTTAGTGGTCAAGAAATTCGTGTGTCCATAAAGTAACATGCAGTTCGATTCTCTCGTTAGCACTTTCAAGGTGATTGCTTCTCTAAGACAGGAGACAGCCTTGAAATATCAGATTGCTTCTTTTTCGAATCGCAGTTATTCAAAGTAAACTTTCCTCCACGAGTTTCAGATAGAATATATATATATATATATATATACACACACACACACATATACAAATCGTTTCAAGAATATGCAAGAATTTTATGGGTGCGTACGTGATTTCTTTGAATTGTGCTGAAATCAACGTAAAATCGCTGCAGGCAATAGTTATGCATTTGAAATTTACCTGACAAATATACAGCGAGGTAAAAGAACTCCAGAGCCTTTTGATACGCATTAAACAAAAAGTAAAACAACAGTAATTCGAAAGTAACCGGTGTAAGCACGATGCATAAAATAATAATCGATTGAAAAACAGTCCTTACGACGAACAACAAGACTTTCCTACACGGTAAAGTGAACGCCGAATAATAAAACTGTCGTAGCAGCTCTGATTACGTGTGCCAGCCGATAAACCCGTAACAAACGGATAGTACACATAATCGAATAAATATCTCGGAAATGAAAATGTAAATAACCAGAGTGGAAACAATATTTTATACGAGCAGTTACGATATTCAATCTAAGTATCCCCTATTGGCAATACGAGCCACAATGGGGACAAAAAAAGAAAAAAAATTAAACAAAGACCTGGTAAACGTAACAGATAATTGACTACACGCAATTAGTCCACATCGTCGTAGCTATAATTCTTAATAAAATTAAACAACAGATATTAATTATCTGCGCCAAGAAAGATGAACAGCTTTGATCATTATTATTATCATACATAGTGCGAAATATTCTGCAAGTGTGAGAAGCGTAAGTGATGAGAGTACGGTCGTAGCATAAAACTCACGCGAAATTAATGTACAGCTATAGCAAAAGGTATTAGAACCTTGTCGTTCAACTCTTTCGCGAAAATTGTCCTCGTGGCGAATAGATTTCGACATTTTTTTGCCGCCGCTTCAGTGGCTTCGAAAATATGGCGGGGATGTAAGACGGAGTCAAGGGATGAATACGGTAGGTGGGAAATTCGTGAGAGTAAGTAAGGGTGGACACAACAGGATCATAGGGTTGGCATCGATTAAACAAACCACCCTATCTTCACCCTTCGTTCCCTGGTCGAGTCCTGGCAAGACTAACCCTCCCCAACCCCCAGAGATCGTATGTAAAACCTCTAACGCTATAAAGCTACACGTTGCCTTTTACGACACACATTCTCGCGTACGGTCGTAGGTGTTTAGCCATGTTCGTAGTAGAGGGTAAGAAGGACGGAGAGGTTATCGTCATCGTTTACAAATACGCATCCCCCGTGAACAGGTTCTCACGCAGATGCGTTTTGATAGGTGGGCTACCTATCTAGATTGGTAGGGATCGGTAGGGTGAGTAGATAGGTGCGTGCGTGCGTACGTGCGTGCCTAAAGTAACCTGCGTGGATCAGGTGTCAAATCGTCCTGATCATATTGTACGACGAAAAATAGCGTAAATATGTCAGGGACGTATGAATGTGAATCGAATATGCGTGCATATAATACGAGTTTTTTGGATTGTTGACTTTTTTTCAGATATTGACGTCACGCATTAGACGCCTGTATACGCTTATCTCTGTCACGTTGTGGAAGTTCACGTGTTTTTGTCTTGTCGATTTTTTTAGCGCCGTATCGTTTATATGAACGCCTTAGCAACAGCTTTAGAAATTATTAAGGGAATTAAAGAAAAGGTGGGTATGGAAAAATTATGGGACTGTAGAAAGTCATGGATATTATTATTATGAATCCTCGACTGTTATCGTGATAAATAATGGCGTGTAATTATTGCCAAGTTATGCTCGCAATAATTCACATTTCTCGACCGGCTTTGTGGGTACTACATCTTCGTCCTTGTCAAGAAAGAAGTCCGTACCTTGCAGCTCGTGCAGTTTTATTTCGATTCGTTTGGACGAATAAAAGTAAAAATTGTCTCTCGCTAAACTTTCCGTGCCTATCGAAAATACAGTAATTCTCCAATTGTCTTGCAATTTCCTCTGACGTAAAATACTAATAGAAAATTCAGTAAAGGAGGTTAAGGAATAGAAATAAAAAGAGGTATCATCACGAAGCTGCTACCGTTGCCAACTTGACCATCAAAAACATCTGCTTGTTTGGATCAAAGTATCCTTTCTCTTTTTTCCTCCATTTTATTTTCTATGATCATTTCGACGGGTAACACAGTCTTATAAAGATTCCGAAACGAGCAAACGTCAGCGCTTGACATTTCAGTTTGCAATATTGCTGGAAACGCGCATGCTCCATGTATCTGCGTAGGCGGATTAAAAGCAACCCTCCTGACCAATAAGCTTTCAAGGGTGGAACATGCGAATGGAACTTGCGCCGAGCTTTCGTCCTCGGCCATCTTGAAAACTGGGTTCCTATTATTGTAAGTCAAACGATCACTGATAAGTAATGTGAGCTGAAACATTCGCGATAATAGACCGTTTGTTATTATTTATAGTATTAAGACTTGGGAAACGAGGAGTGACTACCAATTATGCTTATGGGCACAGTTGGCCATGTCAGATTCGACTCATCTTGCATCAGCCGACCATTAGACTCTCCCGAAAACTAGATAGAAGCAGCTTATGAAATTACAGGGTAGTTCGATAGATCGTGTACTCAATATTTATAAAATCATAGGATACACGATAGCAAGAAAGAAATTGATTGACTAAAACAATATATATTTCTCAAGACAATTCCTTTGAATTCCCTTACTTATATCTTACTGATCATTAAGTCACGTTATTTTTTTCTTTTCCAGTAAAAATCCGGTGCTGTATATTTTCACTTTTTAGAAAGACTCCTACGTAAGGTCTTTTTCTTTGTATTTCATATAATTTTCATTGGAAATTAATGACGTTGATATAAGTAAAACCCTGTCAGGAGCATTGAGTGAATTAACGCCTTTAATGACTATATGAAAATTGTGACACGTGGAGTGACGTAATTTTCATAGCAGTGCGAACCCGAATGCGAAAGCCGAATGGGCATTTCCGATAGCTTGTGTTTGACCACGTTGTTAGCAATCACTTTACAGTTATAATTTGTACTTTTATTATTTTCGGCGCATTTAACGTATACGTGTTACTAAGGATGGGATGACTATACCCAAGCGTGTTCGTTAATTGGCACGCACATATGTAGTTGGACTTTTCATGTTTATGTAGTGTTTGCTGTTATAATACGAAACGCTACCCTACTATGATTGTGATATTTATAGGTCCGCCGCGATAAGAAATAGAAGCATTGCGTTGTGAATGGCGCTGATTTGAAAATATTCGCGAGTTGGGAATTCGTAGTTGACCTACAATCCTCTGCTAAAAAGAAGCAGAAAAATGGCAAAAGAAGCGATGTAGATAAACTCTTGCAGCTATCTATAAATTTAAATCCATTCGGAATATTATCAATTAGCTATAATTAAAGGATAAACAAAAATTCAATATACACAACTGAAGCGTAAGAAACAGTTGTGCCAATTAGTGAAATTCCATGAAATTTCAACTATTAAGAATATCGTCTAAGTATCACATTAAGCAAGTCATTGTTTTAATTACTCAGACACAAATAGGTTCTACATATTATGAAGGGAGATCAGAAACAATTATGCGTAATCGGAGAATTACTTCAGTTATCTACATGTAAACTCTAGTAAAGATTTAGAGATAATATACGGAGTAAATTCTACGTAAGAAATTCGATTACAAGAAATATGGCAATCTAAAAACACTGAATAACAGATCAACCTTAAATAATTTAAATACAAGCCTTACAGACAAGTACATATTTTTGAAGATTACCAGTAGAAACGTAATTGTTTACACAGGCGAATATAAATAAAAGAGAGGTGTGCGTACGGCATGCTATACGAGGTGTCACTAGATATGAATAATTTCGTAGATTAAATATTAAAGCATGCTTATGCAGTATCTCTTGTGAAAACATAACCATGAGAACTCGACCAACAAAGCGCGGCTATTTTTTGTGCAATTCACGATGTACCGTTACAGAGCCAACGGAATACACAACAATGCTCTATACTATTTCAAAGGCATGCGCATCTACAAAATTATTATAAAAATTGCTTCCCGGCCAAAAAACATGTTTAGACAACTGTAACACAATATACGTACATAATTTCACTATTAGAAAATCAAAGAAATAACTGGACTCCTAGAAGATTAGTCTCTTTGTTTCTAACCTAACATAACCATTTGAATTACGTATCTCAGAAACATTCCCGTTCTCTTGGAGCTAGCTACAGACCTTATATTGACCTTTGGCCCGGTAAAGGACGCTCTACTCCCTAATAACGTGAACGTACACAATTATGCTAATTATACGTGAAACAAGAAGCAACCATGCACAAGTTATCGTAAATTTTACAAGATTCACCTTCTCCAAGAGTGAGTGGTTCGATGGCGACGCTAAACACTGCAGATACATTATGGCACAAAACAACGCAATGCAAAATATAAGTGGACACAAAAGTTTCGGTGCGAGCATCGGTAGTGCATAGTTAATTTGCTTACTTATTAGCTTCTCTGATGCTGACAATAAATGACACCGTGCAACATTTACGAACGAACCGCGTAACAGGAATGCGAACAGTTTTTTAACGCGTGGGGGGTCCGTGCCTGCACAAAGTAGGCTAAACGCACGTATATACGTGCAATAAATACGTACGCAGTGATGGTGCTTTCAAAGGATTGAAGAACTTGTTATTAGAACACGCAGTAATACCCTTTCATGCTAAGAATTCCTTCTAATTTGTTGATTGGAGTCAGACCATTTCTCTACTACCATGCGTGCAAATTGTTTAATCATAAGAGACACGTACCTTCAAGGTCCGTGTCAAAGATCTATGAAACGAGGTCGTATCTCGTCAAAAATCCTGTTTATTCAACAATTTTTCAAATGTCACTTTCCTTGACAGTAGCCACGTACATCCCGTTATTCAGCTGAGATTTCGTTTTTCGTCTACTTTCTTCCTCGCATTTAAAAAATTGACCAATGATCCTTTTCCAGAAGGTACGACCTGGTTTATTGTTAATTCCACAAGAGTTAAAATGCAACTACTATCACCCGGCGGCGCAAGTTTTAAAGTGCAAACACGTTTACTTAAACGTGGTCGAGCAGATGCGACAGAACGACGGATACACGAGGAGACTCGAAAAAGAACAGTTGCCTGTTAACTAAGGTCAATGTACGCACTTATTACCTTCTTGGGTATCCACACTGTACAAGGTGCACCAACCAATATAATTTTGACCTAATATAAGAACTGTCAACAGCTCGTGTACCTCATAAATAAAAAAGTATTCTAATACCACACAAAATCCACTTACCAAGAATGGCCTGGAGGGTTTGCTCATCTCCATCCCCGATGACATCCATGCCTCCTTCGATCGGGCCCCAGGGATCTTCCGGGCCTCACCAGGCCCCATTTTGTCTCCGGGCAAAGTTACCAGCTACGACCCACATCTTACTCTATAAGAGTCCTCCGGCACTAGCCAGTTGTCACCCTTTACGAATACACACCACTGCTAGGAGATTCTGTAGATAAACACCGCAGGAACCATCATCGGTCCGATCTCACTTATAATAAAAAACTACAGTGTCCCGGGTATCGCACGTCAGAATCCTAGCGCACGGACTTGGACTCACAAACTCCGTCGACAGTACACCAGAGTACACGCTTACGCTTCTCTCTCCGTCACGGAGAACGATCACGTGATCCGCAAGTATTATTTCGATCGTCATGCGTGTGCGTGTTGGTTCACACTGTTTCTGTTGGTGTATTTGACTTGTTGAAGTAAGGGAACCGGTTAACCTGGTGTCATCGGTACCACAAAAGCAGGTAGGCCTCTTTTTGATCGGCTTCGTGAGTTCTATGACAAATATGTTCTGAAAAAATCCGTCGTCAAATTTATATTACGAGATGGCGCTAGTGTGCTGACAGTTGTTATCACGAAGTTAATTGTTAATCTTACTTCGTGATTGTTATGTTCTTTATGGCACGTTCAATATTCTGGAAATTTACCCTGGAACCAATTTCAACTCAATTTATGACCTTCTTTTTGATTTCATTGCATTGGAATAATAAGGATTTACGGAGGAAATGTGTTTGGGAGTTTTGGAGCATTTTCTTTTAAATCTAACCATTCGATTCTATAGTTCTATAGATTTTATTGTTGACATTCCTCATCGTGAATAATGTATCACTATCTATATTTTTTTTGTGTTTTAATGCATTTTGCTTTTTATACTGTTTCATTAGTAAAAGGTAATGTAATTTTTCTCTGACATGATTTCAGTTGGTATATCGTCGGATGATAATGCTCAATTATGTTGGAAACGACATTAGCATACGTTGAAAATGATTACGTTTTCTATATGCGCAGATGATAATGACTATGCTCATTAAAATCTACTAGACTTTAATATGCATAGATCCTATCCCCAGGACTTTTTGTATGAGAATAGAATGAGATAGTTCTTAATATACGCCTTGAGATGTAAACAAAGCAATAATCATAAATTTATAAAATTTGAGAGCCAAAAGTTAATCATGTATAAAATACATTATTGCATGATTCTTAAATAGAAGTATAAATGATATACAATAGCTGGATACAATAAACATTTATTTACGTCACATAAGTACAATTGAACACCAAGGGGTTACTAAAATTATTTCATTTTCATTATATTGTAGTTATTACTTTATTATTTTACTGTGGTTTGTGGCTTCGCGCATCCATAAATAATTTACTCTCAATTCATTTACACAAATACATACTCTCTTAAATATATTTCGCTCTCTGTATATGTGTGTATATATATATATATTCATATATACACACTTATGTATATCACAAACTTTCGCTCATCAAGTAATTACCATTCATGCCGTTTCAATCTAAACATAGTAACGCCCTATAAAACACAGCACAGATGGGTAAAGAAAAGCGAAAAAAAAACATATGTCTGCGCACGCGGCCGAAGTAAACATTAGTTTTTGATTTCATTAACGGAACTGGGGAGCACGAATGGCATTGTACAGTTTTCAGATATGAAAATCGTAAATATTCGAATTTTTACAAAGATTTTTTTTCAAGCGGAATTAAGAGCCCATTTTGCAGGATTAACAATCATTTTGATACCACTTTCGCAATAATTGATCCAAAACTTGTTTCCTTCAGTTTTGGATTAATCATTGTGAAATTGGTATCAAAATGAGTGTTACCTTGCAGAATGTGTCGTTAACTCCACTTAGGGAAAGAATATCTCTGTCAAATTATACTATTTACAATATTTGTTTACATTTTACTTGCATAATAATGCGAGACCCCAGCCCCATTAAGAGTTTGACATTATTTAGGCACGTGCGGATAATCCCAGAAATTGTATGTGGCTCAAAGGCAAAGAGCGAAAATGTTTGAAAATTTTCTATAGCTGAAAAATTAATCGTTTCATTATCCAGATGCAATTCATTTTTTTTACAATTTCCCTTCCTTTTTTATAGCACTTTGCAACTTCCACAAAATTCGAAGAGTCTGCGGCCTAATAAATATAGTAAATATGCATCGTCTAACAAAATACAGTATAAATCAAAACAGCACCGATGCTTTGCGATGCAATAGAATAAAATAAAAAATAAAACAAATATATTGAACTAAAATCAAAGATAAATTTGATCACAATAACCGATTATCAATTTAGAGATTTATAATGCAGCCGCAAACTCCTGATATACCAGTATTATGTCAAGCACTAAACGTATTAAGGCATGTCGTGTCATTCATACTTTTTCAGTACTTGGCCATATCTGTTCGGCAAGTAATTACAAGATATTGGCAAGCAGTCAAACGTAAATATACATGTATCGGTCGTTTCACTTGAAAAATAGAATGTACCATTGTAACCAATTCCCTAAGGTCTTTGGTAATGAAGTGCGTATATAGCACATTGCTATTACAGAGCTACAAACATTGTCGCTACACGTCTATAGATAAATATTCATGTTTGTGAAACAGTATATAACTTAGGTACTTTAGAAGGACAGTCCCCGGAGAAATGCAATTAGATCCGTGACAAGACTGTAAGTTTCATTATATATCTCGGAGATGCAAGACCGTAGAACATTATTGACCGTTAAACTACTTGACTTTGGTGTCGTCTGTTACCGCTATCAGTCAATGAGAACGGTTTTTTTTTATTCGAATAAGAAAGATGAAAAAAGAGAAAATGTACATTACATATTACATAAAATGAGCTCGCAAAGTTACGACGTAAACGCATTTGTAAAATGAAACTTCGCAACGGTACCATATTCACTGAATTTATATTTATACCTACTTGACTACTGATTTCATATAATTATTTTGTTTATACTTCGTTTGTGTATAATATTACGCTTGAGATAACGAATAATTTCGCAGGGAGTTTCAACATTTAAAACGAATTCTGTAATCCGAACAATCGACGTCCCTGTCAGCGATATTGTAATGTTAAATCAATTAATTTGTCTTTTAGTCTACTTAAGCATGGCATTTTCAGTTCGATCTAACTTATATACAATGTTTAACACGTAATAAAGTAATCGTAATATTGTACTACTCGCATTCAGTCTTTCTCAATAAATTAATTAAAAATCGAGAGGATAATGTTTAATAATTAATCTTTAAAAAACAAAGAGTAATTAGGAACTGGAATCAGGATAGAAATGTATAATCTTCATGGGTCCCAAATTGTTAAAGCATCCATTCTTAAATCCAGTTACTCTTACTATATCTCATTCGCTCATACAGTATTCAAAGAAAATAGTTGTCACACTTGGCTACAGTTGATAATCAACTATATAGTCCTCTATATTCCTGGGCAACCCAGTGAATTTTTCTATATGCATCGTTATATACTATATATATATTGCAGAGCTACATGAAAATTGCTTGAATGCTCCATGGTAAACTCTAAAATTCTCCCATAAGACAACTCACGAATAATCCCAGAAAATAATTAACACACCTGTTTTTACATGAATCGAAATTTACTAGGTCATCCGGCTATGAATTTCCATTTAAAAATCGGCACTGCCCTCGTTGTCACCACCACAAGGAAGAAAAATTTTCCTCGCACACTAAGTGACGTATTTCTCCTGCAGCGCCGTTAGCAAAGAAGCATTTCCATAAAGCAACGCAATATAAAAGCTATCCTCTTCCTCCGCACGCATCACTCTAAAGGTCAAGATTCTTGTCGACCAAACAACACAAGTTGATTGGCCACTTCTTGACAAACTTTTTGATTGGACTTGGAAATGAGGTCCGCCGAAAAATATACTCCACGCGGCCAGTCGTTTAGACGTTTCTTTTCCTCTCTTTTGAGCTTCATGACTTTGATTTTAATTGTCAACCATTCATCGTGGCAGTATTAGTTATGGCAGCTTGTTAGGTGAGACTTGACTCATTGGACTCACGGATTTGACAAGAATCCTTTTCTTCTCCTAGTCTCGTAACATCAATATTTTTGTCGACAAGTTCTTTGCAGCAGGTACTATCGATGATTCGTCCAGCGACATCGAACCGGTTGGAAACAAGGATGATCTGTCCTTGAGATTATGCTTTCCATGCAATTGTTTTTCAATCACCTGTCGTCGGCGTCGTGTTCTCAAGCGTCTTTTCGAACAGACAAAGTGCTCTGTGTACGAATTCATACTGCTCTGCCGTCTGAACCATCCCACCCCGATCGTACCTAATTTGCAAATATTACGACATTATAAGACATGCAGTAGAGTATCACCACCGAGAATAACGCTAGTAAGAATAACAAGTAGTAATGTTATTCCATACAGTATCGTTACATTGAGATAAGTGAAATGTTTAAAATACTTTAATAATGCTATCCTTTCGACTTTTTTGATTACTAAGAAACTTGACCTTATATTACTATGTATTTGGAATATTTAATGCTTACCTCATTTGACATAAGATACCCAAGACGTCGACGTTTCCGTCTCTAAGAAGCTGAACCATTCCTGTTGCTAATGCTATGAAGCATCCTGTTCTTCCTATACCTGCACTACAGTGTACGATTACAGGTCCTGGTAAGGAGTTTACTTCCGCTGCTAGGCCAACTAACGCCCCAGCTGCTTGAGGCACGGCATGATCCGGCCACGTATCATACCTGTTAAAACAGAGAAAAGAAAAGTGGTCATTAAAACTTTGTTTTTTCAATTATTTATACATCTTAACATAGGTAAGTAAGAGGAAGTTACCAGTAATGTTGTACGTTTCGTCGTTCGCTTTCGAACCTAAGTTCCAAATCTCTTATTGTGTATCCATCCTTATTTTCCATGGATGTGACAATCACAGTAAAAGGTCCAGCCTGTATTCGACTGTTGTTATCCAACGGGAAATAGGCGTCGCACTTAGTTTTCGTAGCTTCGTGTAATCTGGTCATCATGACAATTGCTGGAACCCTTTCAGCCCAGACCATCCGCCAAAAATCAGATATCGTGTGAGCCAGAGGACCTTGCGTCGCGATATAGCGTGCATCCTCGCCATCGTATCCCTATTATATTTGAAATAGATATTGTTACATCTTTAATGATAAAAGATATAATAGGGTACTAAAATATACATAAACTCTCACGTTACTTACGCGAATATAGTTAGCGTTAATGTAATTAGCGAGAGGGTCATCCGATCCTGGCAGAACGACTCTCGATTGAGGATTTGGTAATATGGAACAGTAGCGATTCTTTACACCAGATCCACAGATGTCAACTTTGTCCGGAAGATTTAGTGGAACTTCCCAAAATTCCTTGTGTAATGATGCTGGATCTCTGATGACCTTGCGGAGCTGAGCTCGTGATAAGACATTTCCAGCGCTCAAAAGGAATTCCTCAGCTGTGCATTCACGAGTTGGAGTTACCATATGTGGTGGACTATCAGGCGCTGGTGTCAATTCTATGGTCAAGCTTGCGCTAGAACCACGTCGTTCCAGAAGTCCTTTAGCTTTTACACGTATAGGCTCAGGTCTACGTTCCGGCGTTGCCACGGTCATTACCTGCAAGAAAAATGATGTGAAATATATACCAGAGGATATTTGATATAATCAAATTTACAAATCGTCTAAGGAAATTACCTCGGGTAATGCAGATGAATGTGTGATTGGTCGGATCGGTTGTACTGACATAGGCGGTTTCATAATAGGCTGGCAGACCCATTGCGCTTCGACGGGATCCTTAGATTCTTTTGTTGATTTCTCTGGAGGACATACCGCACCCTCTTCTACCAGACCTCGCCTGTCACCATCTTCTGTGTCCTTTTCACACGACATTTGCTTCCGCAGCCATAACAAGATCTATACATTTAACGAGATACTTCATAATAATTTCTTTCATATAAACAGGATGCAAACTTGATTGCATTTATGTATAGTGTATTTATACTACTGTCATGAAATATTAATATTACCAGGAAAGTGAAGAAAATAGCACCAGCGATGGCACACAGTACTACGAAGAGAGGCAGTTGCCAATCCAACCATGATAAAGTAGTAGTGGAACTGACTTCCTGACTAGCACGGGCACCAAGTTGTGCCACTTGTAGATCCATTCCAGCATCGTCCAGTCCTGTTGAGGACTGCCGGATCCTGAAGTTAAAAATAAATTTAAAAGATCTAAATCTTAACTTTGCATAATTTGTTTTAATGTTTTCATCAAATCGAATAATTACCTGTGATGGGACCGAGCAGACATCCCCTCGGTAGCTGGCAGCAAGGAAACTGGTAGCACAGTGTCTATACGCCACCTTTGCTCACCAATTAGGTAGAATGTTTCCAAAGAGCTAGTACTGTCATCATCATTGTCATTTGAAATGTCATGATGATTGGCATCGCTTATATAATGACGGGTTAGAGGAGTCCCTGTGCCTCCTGTAACAATAATTATAATTACTTTTTAGTAATAAATGGCATCTTACATCATTTTATTAATATATATAAACATGTTCAAGTTATAGAAAAAGATAAAGTTACATAGAAAAAACATTTCTTAAATCCAATCAAAATTCAAATTGCTTTAGATAATGTTATAAAACCAAATAAACATGATGGAAAAAAAAATAAAGTAACTATTGTTTTTCCAAAATCAATCATCAATAGCACCAGTACTTACAATTAACCATTATCAACTTTATTAAGTCATGAATGGAACTAAGAACAAGTAACTCTTATCATCCCTCAATAACAAAAAAATTATCTCCCAAGGCAGCTCCTGAATCATTCGTGCTATCACTAGTCCGTAAATAAACTCTCAATGACTTTCATATAATCATTTGACAATATTAGATAGCAAACGTTAATATTCATTAGATAATTTATCTGGACGCAATCTCATTCAAAAATTTCATATCCAATGTTCATCTCGACCTTGGAGAGTTTCTCTCTCTTTCAATTTCCATCAAGGTCTCATTGTCCGCGATAGTCTAGTAGCTAGCACCAGGATATCTCAAGGTTCACATAGCGACGTCTGATCCGTGTTGCCAGATGGTGGGATTTTTCTTGCGCACGCGCAGTGAATGATTCCATCACTGAACCGCCATATTCGTATTACCGTACTCGCTTTTCTCGACATTATAATTTAATGTTTCGACTTTCTATACAAGTTATCACTATTATGTAATTGCAAATGATTGGAGCAGACCTTAAATGTGGAAAATTTACTCTGGAACTTTGAAAACTAGATCGAATTTGGCAAACTGAATTAAAACTCTCATTACTGATTCTATTTTTTTCTTATTTGACACATCATTGACAAACAATTGAAAATATACGCTCTGCTTCTGCATTTGAATGCGAAAGAGACAAAATCGATTGAAGTAGCATCTCAAGAATAGAAAATATTTGTTTATCATTAAAATCCCTTGATTCCAGTACTTTCTTCCAAAATTTATTAACTTCCAAAATGAATAAATGCTTCGTTTGCTATTTAAAGCAATGAAGAGGGAAGTAGTGAAAGATATTAAAACAAGTTTGTGAACAATAAATTAACAATTTATGATTGAATAAAGATTTATTTATTTGACTCTAGAAAAACTTTCTGTGTATCTAAAGAATCCCGACAAACATAATATTACATGTAACGTGCATGTTAATTATAATTTCAAGCATTATGTTTGCTGAGATTCTATACATAAATGTCTAATAGCTAAAATTAATTAAAAAATTTTGTAGTATTTTGAACTTATAGCGTAAAAGAGTTCTCTGAATGTGATTTCACGGGTCGACCATATGTATTCAAACAGAGAACAGAAAATCCCACGCGAGAGATTTCCTGAGTACTTTATACACATGCGCGTAAGTTATGGGAGACAGTTACCCCTACTGTCTGGCAACACTGCGTCTGATTAACATTTCTCGGAGAACATACTCATTAGCTCATAGGTCCAGGAAACGAGAGTCTGACAAGTAATGTAAAGGAAGAGACAAGATACACCGATCTCCTTCCTATTACAATACAGGAAGTAAACATTAGATTCATTTTATGAACGGCGAGCCCGTGAGGCGGGGAAGCTGAGTAGATGCAGCTGCACCAATGAGAGCAATGCACCTGCCAAGTGGATTAATAGCATCGGACGAGTCACAGACGCCTACACACTGTCTACACACGATATCCTCACAACGCAAACACAAAACCAACACGACACGGAGTACATCCTGTTTTCCCGTGGCCGATAGGACATGCGCAGGGATAAAAACACGCACGCAACAGAGAAACAATATCAAATAAATATTAAATTGAAACAATAAATATTCCTAGTCCATACCTTTAGCTAGAAACGCGTGCACTAATACCGCTAGAACAGCCTGCTTGAAGATTAAGTGTATCCTTCCGTTTGAAACTAGCGGTCGTAAATACGAGATCGCCATATTGACGATAAATACTAACCCAACTTATCTGGGTGAGAATTTCGTTCGAACTGTTCGGCTAGCCTCGGTTCGGCTCTATACTACTCGGCTGGCTAGTCGTTTCGTGCTGGGAATCAAAGTGGGGACGGGGAAATGCAACAGCCAATCGTGTGCTTTCATGAGCTCTGGGGTAGCCAATCGCATCGCTTCTTTAGCACCACCCCCTACTATTTGGCGGGAAATTCTCACGAGGGATGGGGAAAAACACATGCGACTAACTACGTTCACTCTCCTTAGATTTATGATGGACACAGAACATTATCAAAAAGTGTATGTGATCACAGCGGTAAATTGAGAAAAAGTATTTATCTATCTTTTATATTTATCATCCAGGTCATAGAGTATCTTTTCAAAGGTTACCAAATAAAAATGACATAATAAATGAACAATCTTTCATCAAGTAACCAATGTCCTGTTCATCATTACGGATGTATACATTCAGGCATTCTAAAAACAGTGAAGTCTTAATAAGATTAATAATAGCTCACTCAATTTGACACATTTAATGAATATCCAATGTAGATATTGACCAAACGATTATGAACTACATACATCATCAAACAAGATTTTTTTAGCTACGAGAAACAAGCGATACCAATATCAGTAGTTTGACGATTCAATCAGCTTGTTAGCAGCGCTATTTCTTTTTGCATAAGTATATAGCATATCATCGATGATTAGTATATTACCATGAAACAGAACGGCGTCCATGCATTGCCACATATTTCGTCGAATTCTTGCACGTCCCTCCTTTTGATACGAATTGTTAAAAAGAATTTTTAACGAGCGAATATCGCTTTCCCTTTGAACAGTTCAAGCCAATTCTTTATTCTCGTTAAGACAACTCGCCTTGCTGACTCTTTTCAGATCCAATTCGTGAATATAAACCCGAATGTATACTCGAAAATATCATGATGATTCACTGAAGGGGAAAGAATGTATTCGTTCAAGTCTGCCATATGTTGTGTTGGTATTCTTTTTTATTTATTACTTTATTTATATTGCCGTGATTCCTGTCAAATAATTCTTCGATTCGATTTCTCTGGCAGGGTCTTTGTCTCGATTGCATCATAGTCCGCCCGATTCGCAGAGTTCGCTTGCCTGATTCTCAGCTCGAATATATCACAATGATTTAGCGAGTCAAGTAATTATTTATTAGGAACGGCAAATTTCTAGTTGGGGGTAACTCAAGTGTAAGATATGTCCCAGATGGGAGTTATTTTTAACCCACCCCTCGTTCGGTTAATCATAGTTTTTTCTTTCTTATACATTATTTTTTTCTTAACCGAAATTTACTTTTATGTAATATATTTACGAAATTAATCACATTTTAAGCAGGCTTCTCTTCATTGAGTATTTGATTAAATGCTTCCTTTTCTAAACGTACATACGGCGCACGCGCACGCTTTGCACTTGAATATATATTTAATTATGTGAAGGCTTTTGTGTAACGCTTTTCTTTTTAATAAAGTGAATACTTAAGGATTTTTTAATATAATTTTAGAAATACCCTAAAGCTCACATTTCTTATATTTATGAATAAATATTTATTTACGTTATACGAAAATTTGTATAACGATTACCATCGAATACTTTGATATACGTAAAGCGTAGGTTTATTCTACTTCTATTAATTACACTTAAAATCATTAATACGTCATTCTCGAGTTAAAAGAACAATTGATTTTGCAAAAGAACACACATAAATAAATACAGCACAAAATTAAGGATGGAAATAAGAAAATGTCAAGAATTCCCCTTTAAAAATTTTCCAACAGTTTTCATCTACGCCAATGAAAAGATCTTTAGAATTCCGTATATCAGTCAATGTAAATCAAAAGTTAACGTCAGAAAATGTACTCGTTTGTCAAGATTTGAATTTATGCATAACGCCAAGACGTCCATTAAGAAGACTGTTAGACAATCTCCCAGTTTATGCGGTATAAAACGTTTTATTCCTACAAGTAGACAAAAAACAATTAATTCCGTATATATCTAATGCTAAAAAATATTCTAATGCCACCGACGCGGTTATTATCATCGATAAGAAAAAATTTAAATAAACGCGTAAACTCGCGCGAAGCCACAAATCGAAGGGCGGTTGTGCTACTGACTGATTTTGCTCGTGCCTCGCCGTCGAGGGCTCCATTCATCGCCAGAGCTTTTCGAGGGTACGCGCACACTTGCGTAAAATGTGTGCTGCGATTGGCCTTCGCACGAATGTGCGTGGGTGGTGGGCTGCCCGGACCAACAGAGCTTTTACCAAACCTGGTTTCGTCCCGGGTGCCTCATTTTTTCAATAGCTTTTCCAAACTCGGCCAGAAGCTCATAACAGTCTAGTTTACATAAGCCGTCATTGAAAGGATAGTTATATAGGAGCTTACGATGATCTTGCTAGTACGTTGAGACCTAACTCTAGAACAGCCTGGAAATAGATAGATCGACAAGAACAAATATACAGATCTACTTTAGAAACTCTGAAAACCCACACATTATACACTTTTCATAGTATACGAATAAGAATCATCAACAGATGATTGAATTGTATACTCGACTAATGAAGCTTTCAAATTTATATGAATATTATAAATAATAATATATCCTATAGTTTAACAGTACCCTCCATGCATAAGATACAGCCTAATTGTGTTCATATATAGCAAATGTATAAAAATTATATAAAATTGTATAGAGCTTTTAGCTTCTATTGAAAATTGAATTATAGTATCAATAAAGTACCCATACTCGATGCACAAGTAAATGAGATATAGGGGACGCTAATACATTGAAATTCATATGAGCGTGGCGTCTTCAAACCATATTTTACTCGTAAGTGGCTTATAGTTGTAGCAGGTACTAGTACAGCAGGGTGCAATTGAGCTATATAACAAAAAAGGGCCATTGTGCACAGTAGGAAGTCGAGTATCCCGTAGAAAGCTTACATGACATTACTCTCATTCACATAACACACAGTACGCTCTTCTTAAGTTCAACGTGAACCGGATAAAGCGTGGTTCAAGCAACGCGATGCCGAAAACCTCGGGAAAATAATATCGGTTATATACGTGCAGGAAACTGAAGTGTATACGTCAAGGAGAACGCGTGCGAGAATGACAGGGTTTGTAAAAGCTTTGTCAGCTTGCGTGGGACGCGCTAAAGCCACACTCAGGTGGTGCGTAGGCGTGTCTTTTTGCGTAACGAACATAACCTACGAACGATACTTTGCCACTTACCTCAAAACCTTCAAAGGCGAGATGCACCCTGTGACGTAGCAGGTTACAACTTCTCGTACAGAGATGAATCATAAGCAGTCAGCGGCAATGCGATTAAATGATCTTTGTTAAAGATTTATGAGAAGTCACAGGGTCCTCTCCTTGTTCTTTATCCTGTATTTAGTCGTCCTGGAAACATTTATTGACGGGACTCCAACATCTGTAGTCGTTCTTTCGCCCACGCTTCTCTTCGTCTTCTTTTCTCTGGCCACGTTCTGCTGTAGAACAGAAATAAAACACTTGTAAGTAACCACGACACGAAAAACTTTTATATTTTCTTTGTAAGGTTATCTCGCGCGGGAATAAGTGCATCTCTATGGTATTTTATTTATGGATCTTTTGAAGACGCTGGTGACTTTCTTATACATCAGAGGCAGCACGTAATATGTCAAGTCAAATATACGAGATCTTGATCAGTGTGACATGAGTTTGCATAAATTGCATTGTAATACCTTTTGAAAAGAAATACTTTTTTTTTCATTTCCATTTTTTCACTATACTGAAATATCAATTCTTTATATATTTTTTTGTATTATACTCTGTATGTGAGATCAATTTGAAAATTTTGTCCGTATGAGTATAGGAACATTTGTATGACGTAGCTCAAATTTTTCTTTTGAAATGGATATTTTTATTTTTCATCGGTGATACTGAATGCTCTGTTATTCTTTTCGATGACAACTGTTCTAATTATAGTTTTGCGATTGACGGAAATCATGCGATAACACTATGTAAGACCCTAGTTCGTATCATCGGGTACCTTGCACCGCGAAGTTGCATGAGACGCATCTGAATGGCGTCTGAACGGGTTGCAAAGTGACGGTGAACTGCATTCAGTTAACCGAAGGCAAAGAGGGATAGACGCGCGCATTCGTGACACGGATCCACTCCTACCCTGCAGCTCTAGCAACATACAGGATTATTTTACGTTACATTAATTCTTCCCCTATATTTCTTATTCGTTTATTGAATTGTAAATATCTCAATTGATTGAAAGTGTTTATCAATCAATTTGTCTAAATATACACCCTAAGGAAAGTAAACTCATTCTCTAACTGGCCTTTAGTAGCAATTAATGAATAATTCTGCAATAATTATATACTGATAATATCTGGTAGTCCCTCAGGAACATTTCTCTCTTTTACTCACATCGCCTTGATAGAAAGTCTAGTAAATTTGGTATTACTATAAATGACTGAAAAAAACTCACAATAAATAAATACCAAACATGTTATCATTGAAAGTAAATACCACATACTGACCGCTCAACTTACCGAAGAAGCTACCCTTCAAATATTTCTTACAGATTCCAAAGATTCATACATAAATAAGTACCATCATCCCCTTATCTCTTATAATATTGAAATAAATCTTAATACTAAGGAAAATTCCGTTTCTCAAGTCGTACCTTGCGTAAGTCAAACATCTTTGTTGTACCTGTCAGAAAACTCTCTCTATTATTTCACGAAATTTAACAGAGTCCTCCATTTCCTCAATGGAAAGTACCCTAAATTGTCAACCCTTGAAGACAAGGGTTCCAAGTACTTTCAATACGTTCCTGAAACTCGGAAAGCGCGCGCGCCGCGCTGGCTCACCCAACCCTCAACGTGAATTCCATCTATCGCGGGTAAACCTCCGGGAGGTTGAGGATGGGTTCAGGAGGGGAATGTTGAATGAGGACTCGAGGTTTGAGACTAGCGGAGGGAAATGTTGGCCAAAGGGAAAGGAAGGGGTCGAATGTAGGCTACTTCTGTCAGCGGACGGCGTCCCCAATCGATACACGCAGCCACCAACTACAGAGCTGAGCCACTGTCGATTTTTCTTGACAAATCGAAAGTTTCAAGAGGACCACAACAAACATCGATAAATCTTCACTGTCTTATTGAATCTCCCGGCTTTCTCCGTCGCGACGAGAATTTGTATTCACGGAGTTTGCGGTGTCTGTTTCGTTTCTAATGAAATTTTTGTTAGAGTCTTGGTGTTTTGACTCTGCTTCTTTTGAGATTACTCGAAACTGAGAACCCTTACTAGGTGTAACTAGACGTTATCATTTACGTGGTGGATTAGGCAAGTATCAAACTTGGCACTAGTCAAACGACATGTGTGCTATCCTTTTATAGACGGCGTTGTAACATAAAGGATACATGGTAAAAATAACCTCTTACTGAATATTATGCTGTGGAAAGTTTTGGATTTTCATGCATCGTACTAGTTCTGTCTACTGTTTGATGATACCGATGGAGTAGATGATGTATATATAGATCGGACTTGCAATTTTACAAGGACATTAGCATAGATATAAGCTCTCTAAAGGCCCCGGGAGTACCAGGAAATCATGTGTAATTTCATTTCCCTGCGGTGCACGGGTGTGAAACCCCGTGTCAAAACCAATTTCGTAAAGGTCACTCGAAATCAATTCACTTGAAAATTATTTCTGGAGTATCCATTACTGCTTTATTAACCATCTACAGGCTTCGCTACTCTTTATCTAATATTTTATTAAATGTCATTCGTCTCGTTCGAAAATATTGTATTAATTGTGCTATGACACACATAGCTACTGCGTTAGTCTACTAGCTTACGTAAGAAATCAATTTATTCGGTTATCACATATTAATACAGTGTGTACCACTTGCTTTAATATTTAATCAGAATGGCTCTACGAATTTTCGCTAATACGTGTAACATAGTTTCATCGCGGTAAATGATGTATAAGTCATATTTCCGGAAATAAATGTTTCCAAGGGATCGCATTACATCCACGATATACTCTTCAGCCGCTAAGCATTCACAGTCCGATGAATCACAATAAACGTGCAAAATTGCAAAAATGAGAAAACTCGACGCCTACAAAAAAATGACAGCGTAACCAATACAGACCCTGGATAAAAAAGCAAGGATAGCCTATTTTCATTACTTTAATCTTCACGTATACACTAATCTCGAAAACTATATATCAATATATACTATATTTTCTCATTGTATTATTTTTATAATAAGTAAAAATTTTTTAACTCCAAACTTACGAATATTAATACATTTCCAACTTCACGTACGCAAGCAAGCCGTGAAGATGTTAAAAAAAATTTATTTCCGTCGAGGCAGCGTTCACCTCAGTACACGAGCACTAGTTTCGCACTCACTAAGTACGCGATGAATAGATACGCGTAAATACAGGCGAACGAGCTGACGAAGTTGCTCGTTAACTTAGACGCCGACAAACATCCGGGTTCCGGTAGACCTTTTCGTCCGTTTGCTTGACTCCGCGATATTGCAACGTTTTTACGTCGTCGTTAACCAATCGCCCGCTACGTCACATCCGGTTCCGGCCAAGTGTGACAGAACACAGACGACAGTACGACCTTCGACGGACGCTCGCCCTGGCATAAATGCATTAATATACGCCAATCAACGATTAACCGGAGCGCGAGCTCCTTGGAATATTTAGTTGTGAAAGACAGGATGATCGCCTACAGTTATAGTACCACCAGCCATTGTCTCCTTCTAAGGATCTCAGGGTCGCACTTAGTGTAAAATTCCTTTCCACTGTACTGCCTTATTGATATTATTACAGTCTACGTATATCCTAGGGAGTAATAATAATAATAAAATTCTAGTAAAACACACGTAAGTACATGCAGATTACGTGGTGCAAGTTTCTATCTAGTATAACCAGTCATTCATAAATTCTCAATCAAGGTATTGTACATATGTATCTCTATCTATACTATGAATATAATTCTTTCGCTTTGTTTTGGACTTTTATCAGATAAGGAGGATCATTGAAATGTATCATAGTATAAACTCTATCAGCCGTTGAGTAAACGGAAACATAAAGCTAGCATAGAAATAAGTCTTGTAAAAAGTAAACATACAATGCTTGCTGTATAGCATATGAACGCTCTTTTTATGAGTCCCATGAACGACTAGTAGAATGATACAAGTATACTACATAGTATGGTTGGTTGTATCTAAGGGATTTCAAAATTCCCTCGATTTGCATTCACAAAGCTGAACGGTCATACCTAACGTGTCTAATGTATGCAGAATATTTATAATAACAAAAGAATATATTTCTTTGACTATAAAATGCTCGCCTCTACTTCCTCAGGGTCGGTTGAGTATTTCCTGTGAACGTTCCTTCCGCAATTACACAGGATTTCCGTTTACTTGTATATCCGGATCTTCTAGGTTTATGACCGTTATAGTAATTCTTTAAGAGGATTCGTTCCTTTCGATGAGCAAAGTGAAATGTATATTCGTTCACAGTCTCAGCCACTTATATGTACATGCAAAGTATCCTAAGCTCTATAGGGGTATGGTGAACACGTTTGTACTCGTATACCATGGATACCGAGGACTAACAACAGGCGTCCTAAACCCATAGAAAATCAGGATCCTTGGAAGTTTGGAGAAAAAGAACCAAACAAAAGAAACAATTCACGCAGACTACGAGTTCGCAATAGGAACAGGACGAAGGGATCGACCACCGAGAGAAGATCTTTGGGTTGGGAACCAGTCTTTTCTCAGAACAGAGGCTCAAAGGTGCATCCTGCTTGGCGTGAGGTCTTAAGTCCTTACTTCCGTCTCAGAGCGATACATTCTCCTAGTCTCTAGACTCCTTCGTTTTGTCTTCCCTGTTTTATCTCCACTCCTCCCGTCGTCACCATCTTCTTTTATTCTCTCTGTCTCTCTCGACTTATACTAAAAAAAAAGGTCGACGCGTGGAAATGTTTACGCCTGAAAAGTCACGCTACGCTTTATGGGAATTTGGACTGATTCCGATTAATTAGAACCTCGTTGTGGTAAATGATAAAGGAAAAAAATTGACTCGTAGAAATTTATTTCGCTATTGACAACGTAACAGCCTAATGGATTGATTTAAAATTTATCTATTTTCGAAAGCGTGTCAAATCGAATAATATTATGTACGCTCTTCCTCACAACCTTATATTTCCTGTTTTGTATATAATGTCTTAATAAAAATTGCTCGCCTTGCATACAGTATAGTAGCGTATTCATGATATCATAGTTGCAATTGGATATTGTATCACGCTGTATACGCTATGGTTATTCATGAAATACGGTGACGTAGGTGGGAGCCTTAAACGTCAACCAAAACATCAGATCTTCATTGACGTTTCGCACGAAGGAGAATGGCCCCGACGACACAATTAACGTGAATGAAAAGTGATAGTCATCGAGCCATGACTAAGTTTCGTTCTACTCGGTAGAGTCTCGAGTGAGATCACTTCCGGTTTAGGGTCACTTAAGGCGAATGAATGAATGCCCGCCTTGAGAAACCATCGCATACGTTATACATTTGTACTTAGGGTAGGCATATCGTGAGATGGGAAGTACGCACCAGCGAATGGGAAGAAGTAGAAGTATGCTTCTTTCATAAAGAAATGAGGCTAGTGGGCGTTTCATGGGATGCTTGCAAATGCTGTCTACATTCCCACGATAAGGAGACGTTCCTCGCGTCCCGGGAAACGATGTAAGTCAAATTTAAAAAAAAACAAATATAGTCCTTATTTTTATTCATTTCTATTGAGATTAGGAGTTTAGCTTCTTTGCAAACTGTTCCTTCAGGAAATACCCAACTTTTTCTTTCAGCAAATCCGTTACCGTCACGCTGTAGTGCATTGCGTTTGTCAGATATAGTTCCACCTTTGCAAAGAACGAATTTTCTTGAATGAAATGGCAACTTAGTTTCAATATCTTTTAATCAATTCTTTTCGGCTTTCTATTAATGTAGACCATGTCGTATTTTAGGTATAATGGAAAGTGATCGATGATATACTCTCAATAATAAATGATTTGCCTTAAAGCGATTGATATTGTTGTACATTGATATGCATGTGACGTAAGTCCAATACACTTCTGGGAGAGTGATGCGTGGAAGAATCGTACCGGAGAAGCTTGAATAACACTCGAACACCCACGCGAGTATGCTAACGACATGAATTGAAGCCGACAAGAGGAAGCATTGGGAATAATCAACTAAATATATTACAGTACTATCCAGTAGTTGTGATATAATTCAATTCTACGCATGGTATCTCAGAGCTAAATACTGAGTATACATTTGGTATAGTACTTTATGGAGTTTACATAAATAAATATTAGTGGCAAATATTGGAAAATTATAAAGAATTCAAGGAAAGCTGAATATGTTTGTAGACATTATTTATAATATCTTGTTTCGTGAGTTCAAGTAATAAGACTGATGAACTGGCAGAGCAGTCAGAATTTCAATACACTTGTTTAAACAGACCTTTGACGAAATGGACAGCTTCAAAAATTCTCTTTGTAAATGAATATCAAAACGACACGCGTGTATACAGCTGCTGCTACTACATCACTGTTGATGAATTGACGGATTTGCGTTCATTGGATGCGAGCCATATTTCAACTGACTATAGACGTTATAAGTTTAGCATTTGAAAATCAAGTATTATACAGTACTGGTATACCCAAACTCCTTATTCAGATATTATTATGTAATTACGTGACATATTAAAAAATCGTAAATTATGTTACACTCAGTATATATTACAAAACACATAACAGATTCCGGTTCAGAGATTTGTTACTCTAGAAATTCGATAAACATTTCATCCGGATGTTGAATCCAGACCACTTCTCCCCTAGCGAAGGCTTTTAAAATAAATCCAAACTCCCGCAAGAGATACAGCTACCATAAATACCAGACTGAATGTAGTCACTCTACCAGTAACTTTATTACGAATGACCTAGAAAAAACCAAGTGAGCTCTCAGAAACGTCATAAAAATAATGTAAGATTGCAGTTATTACAAGTTCAACATCAATATATCCATAAATTGCATTATTTCCAAGCAACAGCTATTTACCAGTATCAGTCCTTTAGAAGGCTGCTACCCTGAAACAGCTCGATCCCAAGAGACGTTGCTGCGCATACGCACTGCGAATTCTCCCTTGAATGAGGTAGCTGCCCATTCGCATCCGCTGCAGGGGTAGCTAGCTCTTTCATTGAGCGGCTCCGTTACTTCCGTTTCCCGTTCATGCATTCGCGCTCTCCCTCCCTTCACTCGATTCCTCCATCTGACTCCCTCATTCACCCTAGCTTTCTCTTCTCTTTCAACCCCTCTAACACTGTCATTCTCTCTGAGGCATCCTCGCTCGTTCTTCAGTCGAGAATTCAGCACTGACCAATCGGCTAGCAAAGCCCTAACTAACGTCTAACCCTGTTGACGATCCTAACGTTACAAACAACTTTTTTCTCTCCTTTTGTGTACCTACCTAGGAAACTTCAACGGACTGCTAAGTGGAACCTTTAACGTGATATCGACGGGATGCGATTCTCTACCTCGTGAACGTCATTATCACGACCCACATATTTTCATTACACAGAGCCTATCCTTTATTATCGACTGCATTAATAACGGTTTAGTCAAATATAGATGACAATGGATCACGACTTCAGTATTTTACGCCTACGGGATTTTCTATAGAGAGTATTCTTTTTGTTTTTTCTTTTTACTCTCACTATGACATATTTCAACCTTGTACCTTGGCCATTGTAGAAATTGCCTATCAATGGAAAAACATGTAGCTCAATTGTAGAGAAGTTTTTATGAAAGATTATTAGAGGTTTTACGTTTTTCAACTGATTTTTTTTTTAATATGACTCAAGCCTTAACGATAGTAGGCGAATGACAATCTCGTTCATAAAGGGGTTCTACACCCTTGTTTTTCCTCTGAACGCGTATCCTGGCTGACATAGCAAGGGAAACTGAACGGGAGATGTATAGGGTGGCTACGGCGACCTATTTTCCTCAAGGTGACGTCAGCAGCGACCATTCACCTAGGAGCCCCAAGACATCGCGTTCAGGGTAAACTAGGTCATCATCAGAATAACGCAGCAGCCCTATAGCATCCTTCCCTTCGTTACCCATTGAGTAAGCACCTTCAAGTCTAACAGTGATTGTAGGACAAAGAGGGACGATAACCTAACTAAAGGTAACTGTTACAAGGGTTAATAACGAGAGATAATTTTTCTTACAGTTTTATGATCCCTTTAATATTTTTATTCTTTCGTCTCTATACTTGCAAATCAAACAAATATCCATACTACCGCTCGTTCCTTGTTTACGGATTATTTTGTTATCGACTATGCTACACGACAGTGTTGGCATTACGTATCCTTATCCCAGTCTATTGTCTGTCCACGAGTTCGATGTGTTTTTTTGACAGATCGAAAACAATGAATTCTCTAGCAAGACACACGTGTCAATATTTAAAATGTTTATTACGAAGTATGGATACGCATGGTTTTGCACTGAATATATTTTATTTTTCTATTTTAGCATATATTTACGCTATTTTATGGAAAACCACGTGCGATTTGCTAAGGATTGCATTGGTTGCGAACTGTCAAAAAAAACCATCGAACTCGTGGACCGACTATAACTTATCCCCATATGTATGGCTAAGTATCCCAATATTTCTCAGGACGTATCTTATTTTTAGGATGTTCTACGAATTGGTTGCCGTACTGTTGTCAGCATGGAAATACGATAAGCTTACGTCACAAGTTCAACGTCGAATAAATTCATATATGGCAACCGGTTTTTTATATGGCGCTCTGGGTGTCCCAAAGTAGAAAATACTCTGAATCAATATTGAAGATCGGAACGAGTCATTTCCGCAAGTAACAGACACCTGCTATGAGGGTGACTAATCCGTTCGAGACATTCCAATTCCCGACATCCGGTCGCTCGAATTTCTATCGTGTAACATCTGCCTCTCTGCTGTCGACGCAGTTGGCATCGGAGATGCGAGCGTTGAAAAAGGAAGCAGTTACGCGAGAAGGAATTCTTTTCATAAAATACTTACCGATATAACTTCAAGAAATTTCGAGGTAGAATTTCATATTCGTGGATTCGTATTTCCTGCCTCGGAGGATGAGCGATGAAAAGAAACTAGGGTACAAACAAAAAGAAAAATATCAGGTTTTAAACGAATGATTGAGTTTTGAATTGCGCTAATAGTTTGCGGCTTGTTAAATTGATAAAAGTAGAATACGTAAAGATATGCAAAGTATTCCCTAGCCGGTAGTGACTATGTGAAATGGTATGCATGAAAACGTGCATCCACATAGGGTATTTCTGGCTTCTTCTTATAACCCTGTTCCAATTTTCCAGTATGTAGAAACAGGTATATATTTTCGTACGTCTATATGTAAGTTTGAGCTTGTTTAAGGGTTTATTTTAAAAATAGAAAAAACAGACGTCAAGCCGCTCTGGTAACTCGTGTGAATCCCAAGGATCACTAGTTGATCGCTCCAAGATATCTGCAACTAAAAGAAAAGTGAGTACCCGTAGCTTATATACAATAGAAATTGGTAAAACACTGGGAATAAAATAATTAGGATCTCATTAGCGCTAAGAGATCCATTCAATTGTAATCTCATCTAGTTGGAGAACAAAGAAATTCACAGTGGTTAATTTTGATTACGTTATACACGAAATTACTGCTTCATACGTGTGAAGTAATCTGATTATCAAAATTACAAAGAAAAAAAAGATCAGGCAAAGTATGACGCAGAGTTTCCCTATGGAAGTGGATGCATGCATGCATAACTCGATAAACTCAGCATCCGTATCGAGTGGTCCATCAATCGATTATCCAGAAGTTTCATTATCCCTGATCATGCATTAATCATTATGCGCTCGTACATATATGCTATATACATCTGTATAGGGTTATTCACGACAAATACACCATCTAAAGGTGGCTCTACCATGAAAATTAAATGGGTAGGATAACTTCGGGTGGTGCGTTTGTCGTGAATAACCCTGTATATAGATGTCCCTGTTCCGAGCGTGATAACTGGTTAGTGCCAATGGTAAAACATTATGACTCTGTGTGGATATCTAATTGACATCGTATAGACATGACAGAAAGGTGTTCTGAAAGTGCTAACTGGCTAATGGGAATGATAAAACATTATGACTCAGTAAGGATATCTAATTGACATCATATAAACATGACAGAAAGGTGCCAAGAAAATTACAATTACGTGAAATTAAATTATTTTATTTAAGTACATATTTTTTGCTAGACCAGTAACAATTTGAAAATCGAATAAAACTTTATTAATATTATATAACCAGACTAAGTTATATTTCATCTGACGTCCGCACGCAATTGCTATATGCAATTCGAAGAACAATGAGGGTATCTATCCAAGCCGTTTGCTATTCTATATACATAAAGCAATATGTATATCTATGTATACTATATTAGATGAGTGTACATTAGTATATAAGGCAGCAGACAAGGAAGAGTATAAATATATATGTACGTACGTATAACAGGGGTTGCAGTGGGCCAATGGGGTTGCTCTGGTGACCCAGTTTATCCCGGGGGTTGAATGAACGGCTTCGAACGCCATGACGTCATTCTCGACCTCATTTCCGGTTCTCGGTGCAAACAGCTCCATGCCCGGAGCTCCCAGTCGTTGATCCACGATATTCCATGAATCGGAGAATCCTCTCTCAGTTATTTCATTCGAGTTTTTACGGACCTGGGAGTATCAATGAATTTTTATTGATGATATGGATTCCGTTTAATAAAATCGTCCTCGAGATGGCCTGGAGCATTTAAAATTTGATGAAACGGTTCTTGACGGCAATCCGATCATGCACTTAGAAATAAGTATGTAAACTGAACTATGAATGAATCGGCTGGAACTCGTGACTTATCATTATGCGCGATATATGTGATAGCTACAATTTAGGGAAATATATTCAGAGTAAATTCCACGAATTACTTACATTGCAAATGTCAACGGTATATTGTAATGGCAAATGAAACAGATAAATTTATCCTTAGATGTTAACATTGGAAAAATTGGTATAGTAAACATTGTTTCGTTACCGCGTAGAACGTATAAAATTCAAAGAATTGACTTTCGTAATATTAGTTTAATTTTAACGACTTTTCGAATATTTAAAAGTATAGTTTTTTATTAGACGAGAGGAGTGGCTTTCCCGGAATTCTTCTGAAATTCTTTAAGGGTTGCTGTATCACCCGTAGCAGTGGTATTGACCCTCAAGGAAGACTAATATTTGTCTCTTCAATATTCTGTATCTTTAAAAGCTTTGAAGACTGTGTATGTATGTACAGTCGATTCTGGGTATATAGAGGCGCTCCGTATAGTCGCGTTTCCCCTGAGCTCTCTTTCAAAGTTATCGCACCGAGAGGGGAAGGTTTCTCCCACTCATCTGTGCCTCTTAGCGCACATTACTCGCACTCTATCGAACGTTCGGCCTATTGCAGTGAAGTGGGGGCTCTTCGTAATATCGCTCTCTTGCTATTTATCGCGTCTTCTTACTGCCTCGGGTGCGCGATTATACAGAGAGTCGACTGTGTCTTTTATGTTTTCTTTTCTGCTAACTGTATAATATGACTATGCTACTTGTATAACCGCTCCATCACACCGTCACGGATACCCACTTCAGGTAAGAAAAGCATTTTAGCCAAAGATGCAAATCCTGTATAGTTTACGGTCGAGCCGTAAAACCTCCAGCAGCGAGCTACATTCTCGGTGTCCTCTTTCAGAGGAGAATTTTGAAATGCGATGCTCTTTGTGTGCCTGAATTTTTCTTCAAGAGATTTATGCGTCCGTCATAGTCAAGTTACCAACCTACAGTGACCATTAGAATTCTACTTATAGTCTACGGTGTGTACTACCGCTGCGCCATTCAGTGTATCGACGTCATTCTCTATTCTCAATAATAACGATCCCAATTGTTCGTAGAAATTTGTACCATGAATTGAAAATATAAATTTCGACGGCAGCTGTCATTGAATTATTTTTAAATAATCTGTACGTATTAACAAGAATTGACAGCTTCGGAATTTTCAAAACGGACTATGACGTTTTTTTAACAATTTTCAAAATGCGTATATACATACAAATACATACTGTAGTATTTTTAAATGCACTCAGATAGGTACAAAGCATTCTAGCACTTCATTACAGCTAGATTGTCGATGAATTCCTAACTCGATTGGTATACATTGTTAATGAGTATGTAAATTCGCGTGCATCGACAGGAAGACTGATGTATCATGATCTTGTGTATAATGCAGCTTATTAGCTTTTCGCATCATGCACGAAACTTAATGACGAATTTATTAGAGCAGCAGCTTGTTTGATAAATTAGCAACATCGATTGAAGGTCATCGTGAACAAAGATACCGAGAGTCTGATAAGTATGCTTAAAAAGGTTGGCGGTCTTATTTCTGCTGGTAATTTTTAGATTGGCAACATCTATTTGCGGTCATTAAAATATTCATCGAAGTCGATCAATCGATTGGCGATGATGTTGTTTGATGGATGTTTATTAAACATTTCTTGATATTCATGAATATAATTATAAACATTATTAAATTCGTTAATCAAATGTGGCATACGGATAATACACAATACATGATGTTTTATATATGATTTTTTAGTATAATCTGTATTAATGACAATTAACGCAATATGCATGTTTCCAATATACTTCATTATTATCCAAAACTACGTGAAACATTAGACAGTAAATGTTCATTTGCAGACAAATCTTAGACTACTCGACCTTTAATCTAACCTTAATTTCATTTAAAAACATTAGCGTGTGCTCAGTGCTCCATAACCTGTGATGAAATAACAGTACAACTGTATCAAACGTTTTCTATATAGCAAAGAAAATGAGTGAACTCGAGAAGAATAGTAGTGACGAATTAATTTTTTAAAAATTAATTTCAAAACTTTTTTTACATGATAGTTGGGTGGCTCCGCCCCCTCGAACCCCCTGGCGGGGGCTTCGCCCCCTGCACCCGTCCCCCCCTCACTTCCCCACATTTTCTCAATTATTTTAATTATTTACTTTCAAATACGGTCTTTTATGAAAAAACTTGTAAACCATATTTTTGATGCATAAAGTATCGTGTGTACCATGAAGGCAAGGTGTTTCACGCCTCACGTATTTGCAATATTCGTCTTCGGCTCGCACAAGCGCACTCGCCTTCAGCTCGTGTACGCGCTTGCCTACAACTCATATTGCAAATTTACGTTCGGCGTTAAAAGACCGAGTTTGCCTCCTTGATACACAATGTACTATTATCTAATCACCCTGATAAGATGATTGAATGGTTAATTTTACATGAAATCATTTTCAACTATTGTATAGGGTGTTTCAGCCTGATTCGATAGATGCTCTAGTTGGATAACATCGGCCTTCAATTATACCAAAATTAATCTTGCAAAAATGGAATTTCGAATATACATTAATATGTAGCTGATTAGTTTATCAATTTTTTTTACTTCACTACCTTGATTGATATTGATTAGATAAAAGTAATAAACCCGTTGCCTGTACGGGGATCAAATATTAGCACACGGTGCAAAGAGTCAACTGCAATATAGATAACGTCGGAGAGTGATCATATAAAGATTTCAAAAATTGGTACATAGTACGTTTCAGTAGCATAGTGAACAAAAAGGTGTATTTCCGGCCTAAATTATATAATGGAATTCCTGAGCTGGGATCCAATAAGCAAGAAACTTTTTCTAAAGAAATCAGCAATTCGTGAACCAGCGCCAAATGAAGTTCTAATCAAAGTTGCCTATTCAGGAATATGCGGCGCGGATCTTCACATTATGGAAGCAAGTTCTTAAAGTATAATTTAAATTTCAATTAGTGTTTATAACTTCGAAAATTTTAGAACAAATTTCCTGGATCAGAACAAGATGGACCCTTTACTCTCGGCCATGAATCTTGCGGTACAATCCAAGGTGTTGGTTCTACTATAAAAGCCTTTAAAATTGGGCAAAGAGTTGGTATCGATCCAAATGACGCATGTCACCACTTGCGACGAGTGTCACAAAGGGAAATATTATTTTTGTCAAAACACTGATGTAAAAAATACATGTGGAATTATTAAAGATGGTGGATAGGCTATGCACATCATAGTGAAAGAATGGCAGGTCCGCAATATAAGAGCGTTTGGAATTGATAAAGTTTTCACAAGCCCTACTTTACATAGGATTATCTTTAAGGCCCGTTTACATTGCTAACTTTAAATTTAATGGTATGATCAAACACTGGTACTGTAATTTCTGCAATAATAATGAAACCTTATTATACTGTTTCTAGGTCCGCTTAATACCTGATGATGTTGAATTAGCCCAGTCTGCTCTTACAGAACCATTATCTTGCATAACTCATGGATGGGATCTGATACATCCAATAACTATAGGAACTCGAGTATTGATAGTTGGTGCTGGAATTATTGGATTGCTTTGGCCAGCTGTTCTTCATATGCATGCACTTAGGAAAAAGGTAATCATTAGTGAAGTGCAGGCTAAGAGAAGAGAAATAGTAAAAGAATTTGGTGAGCTCTTGACGTATTGTAGACATTTAAAATATGAGTTAGATATTCTTATATCACTTATTTCTGTTGGATTTTATAAATTGTCTTTATATTCAAGATCTGGGTTACGAGGTGAAGAGTCCTACAGAATTGGAAGGTCAAGAATTTGATTTAGCTATAGACTGCAGTGGTTCTGGACCTGCCATTGAAGGAACATTACATTTATTTGGTTGTGGAGGACGCCTCCTTATTTTTGGAATAGATCATCCACAGACGAAAATAACCATAGAACCATTCCAGATAAAACATGATTTTTCACTTCTTTGAAATTTTAATACACTAAGCACCTTTTATATCTCTAGCGTTGATAACTCTTTGTACAGGTTTATAAGAAGGAATTACAGATAATCAGCTCGTGTATAAACCCATTCTCATTTCCCAGTGCAGTGTCGCTATTGCAGGTAATATCAATTAAATATTTAAATTATGAAAAATTAGGTGTAGGTGTTTATGAACTGTCGGAGTATGCCGAAGCATTTGAAACATTGAAACGAGGAGATATTAGCAAGGCCATATTCCGGTTATGAAGTCTTGGCCGCCATTAGGAAAGTACAATGTGGATAACAGACAAAACACGAGTAAAATGATTGTTTATTTTGGGGTTTCCTTTATTAAAATTCGTCGTAAAAATGTACTGTTTGAAGTAGTTAATCTATACAATTAATCTTGTAAAAAAAGACGCATACAAAAGATCTATTTATCATGATTCAATTACTGTCTATAAATGTAATTATAATCAGACAGTTTTGTCACGTATTACAAGGAAAGATCCCTGTTATTGAGTAATCAGGCTATGCACTCAATGAGATACGTACAGCATTCCTTAATTAGGTACGCACGGAATGTTTAAGTTACAATATACAACTGTTATACTCTAGCGCTAGATCAAATGGCCCTGTAACAAGATTTCAATTTTCTAATTGCCATTGCTTGATTAATTAAAAACCAAATTATTGCTCATTGGTATGCAATATAGTCTTATTCCTTGGAAAGGACTATAGAATTTTAACAACATTCGGGTAAAACAAATTTTAAGTCATTATCAAAGCCACATGGAAGTTAATATCATATGTGGCATAATACTAAAAATATCAATAAACTTCTTAACTCCTTCTCTAATTGTCAGTTTCACTGACCCTGTGAAGGGGCATAGATGAAATGTACTCAACGATATTATTGCTACACTTGCAATTGTCTAATATGTGGAATGGTACGCTACCAACATTTGTATACTGTTGGCCCCCTACATAAGTATATCAGTTATTAAGTTGTCCTTAGTACCTTGGTGTAAATAACTACAAAAATAATCGATCAATAATAATAATATAAATGAAAAAAAAAAAGAGATTCAACCACTGAGGGTGGTAGCGTTTAAATATCTAGAATTTAGTAAAAATGGTGATGCTCAACACAGTGAGCAACCACTTTGATACTGTGCAGCGATTTCCCGTTGCCCACTGCAGTCCCGGATAGTTAATATTTGGTATAGAAATTTCTGTAAGCAGAGATAGAGGTATAATTGTTCAGTGCACTCTTTTATTTAACTCATACATATTGTGACTGGACTTTTATCAGTGCAGGCAATTAGGTTGTCTTGTATACGAAAAACAATCACCATGCAAAAATAAATAACAGCATTAACTTACCTCAAGAATGCTGCCACAACTAATGCAAGGGCTATTAATGGCCCCGAAGACATTGGAATCACACCAGTTCCATAGATAGCTTGACCACAAGCCGGTGGACATACAGGAATAATGGTTTCTGCACAAAGAGATAACGAAGACACTAACGCATGCTATCTACCAAGCCTGATTTCAATTTATTATATTAAATAAAAATAATAAAAACTATACTGGACAAGTTTATGAATATAGTGTAATTATTTCTATTACGTTACGGTACCAGAAATGTAGATAAGTATCAAAGACTATGAAAACACATGTGTAAATATGTAACTAAATATTTCAAATGGCCACAAATCAAAACTGATCAATCAACAAATTGTAGTAAGGCAATGGACATGCTTACTCAATATAACATACAAACAATACGAATTTCTCAAACACTAAGACAAATAAGAACAGTTATTCTGCATCCCATGTATATTACTTGTTGCAAATTGGACTGTAATAAAATTAAAATATATTCAAATATAACAATTTGCAGACTACGCCCATTATGCTTATAAAGGATACTTATCAATATTAGGAAATTCTTTTAAAAAATTCAATAAATATGATTAAGAAATAACTTACCAAAGAGCTCAACTTTAGTCTCAGCAGTCCCAAGCTTGTTGGCAGCTCTGCACACGTACTCGCCATACTGCCTTTTTTCAATAGTTATAACTCGAATCGTCGTGTCTGTATATTCGTCGGCGGTTGCAAAATGAGATATACTGTAATGCTGATTATTTGACAACTGAACTTCATCTTTGAGCCAAATGATTGCTGGTGGGGGATAAGCCTCAACGTGACATTCCAAATCCATATCATACTGTAAAGCTTGACCAAGACGAGGTCGAGGTGCCGTGATAACTGGAGCAAATTCGACTTCTACGTTAATGTTACGCCTTGCACCACGACCGACACCATTTTCTGCTACGCAATAGTATGTTCCACGATCTTCCTTCCTGATGGCTGAGATTTTTAATGTATTCCCCCTGTAAGATTATTGTTGTTTTTATAAAGTGATGCATGAAACAATGTCTCAAATACGATTAACATGTTAAGTTATGGGATATGTGTTTTATGTCTTACCGGTAAATGGAACCTCCTGTTGGTAAAATTGCATTGTTTTCTCTGCGCCATGAAATTCTTGGAGCTGGGAATCCTCCTGCATAACAATCCAGTTGGACCGGTTGACCTTCGCTGACAACAAGGGATCTTGTTGAATTGTCACTGATGATAGGAGGTCTACGAACTTGCAATTCGACTCCGGCTGAAATTCGGTTATTTAAGGAGATGACAACTTGACATTGGTAAACACCAGCATCTGTCTCTTGAATATCCTTAATCTGAAATATTCAAGGAGAAATGTTTTTTATAACTTTATGATGTCACGACTATCATAAACTAATTGCATTTTCTATTACACATGTGCAACTCAAATATTTTATGTTATTGATTACCACAAATTAAATGAAAACAGTTCAATGAAACTAATTTAGTTATTAAATAAGTCATTGGTGAAATAAGACATAAATATGTAAAATATAAATGTTTGCTCTTAATAATAGTAAGTACCTGTAGAGTATATGTTGAAGAGGCTGTATCATATCTTAGAGCAAACCTGCTGTCACGGACAATCAGAGAAGTGCCAGATGACAGAGGGAGCTGATCATTTCCACCTTCCTTATTAAATTTAATCCAAAGAACAGGATATTCTTGACCATACTGCACAGAACACAGTAATTCCACAGTACCACCGATGTCCTTAATTTGCTCCTGAGATATATATGATATTGTAGGTGTTCTCTGACAAGATACTAAAATTAATAATTAAAAAAATAATTAATATTTTCATATAATTCATGCTATACATAAGAAAAATATAGGATGTTATCAGAAGTCTTTTTATATTAAATTGAATTACAGCAAAGTTATTATACCTAATAATGCCAGGCATTATTTCTGTATAGATTCATAAAATTGTTCAAGAACTTCACATTCAACTCGAGTACTTATTTATGCTAATTCCAATCAGAGTTAATCATCACTCGGATTTAACTTGGCGCTTACCAAGTCGCAAAACAACATGAAACACCAAAGTATCTGAACGCGTAAAGATGTACACGCACTTATATACAGCAAAGACAATAAATAAAGTATTATTGAAAATCCATAAATCAATAAATATTTATGTTCTACGAATTACTGCTAAACATCATTAAGAGTATGATTTATAAAAATTCAAAATATACCTATTTCTAAAAAGGCCAAAGCCAGAATCACGCCGATGCTCTTCATAGTGACACACCCAAGAGTCACTTAGCACGCCAAAATATTCTTCACCTTATTTCTACCCTGTTGATATTTACTACACTAAACATAGAACACTAATTTATCAGATCTTTATAAGAGATTCCAAAAGTAAGGGTTGCTGCGCGATACAACAACCTGAGATATGCACTTGTTGTCAAACAATGCAACCCACAGTATTCACAGGTGTCTGTAAATCGACGTTAAATATGGCGAATGACGCTACATCTTTAGTCAAGCGAGTTCCCAGTAGCCGTATCTTTATCAATAAAAAAAAAATAATTATTAAATCACACCCAGGGGAATGCAACCCATATCATTGATTATATATTAAAGGGTGACAAATTATAATAATTAAGTGATACTTAAAACAATTCTTTACTTATACCCCATAGGAAATATAGTGGACTCTAGTATATTACAGACTACCCCAAATACTTCTATGTTAAATGATAGCAGTATTTCAGGCGCACTCCCCTCCCCCAAATCATTAACCCTTCGAGCGCAATGGCCGAATGGGACCAAATTTTATACGATACTTGACAGTAAAGTAATAACTCTACAGGGTAACTCTACATGAGAATTCTATAAATTCTATAGAAATAACTCTATACGATTAACTCTCCACGGCCCAATTTTATTCATATAACTCTAACAGTTGAGAAGTTAGCGATATAAAGTGAAAATTTATTAATTAAACCAAAAAATATTTTTCAACGGTAATTCCAAATAATAATTGGAATTCTAAGCTATCCTAACCTTACCTAGCCATTAACAAACCCATCACAGCATTACATTATTGTAGAACTCGCTTGCTCGCCAACGATATTTTTATACTACATGTAAAACACCATGAGGATCAGTAGTAATATATAAAAATAGATAAATATCTGTCATTGTATTTCTTTAAGATCTCCCTTTATTTTTGGGAATTACTATAAAAAAATATTCTTTGTTTTTAATTCATAAATTTTTACTTTTTAGCGTTAATTTCCCGACGGTTAGAATTATTCGTGTAGAATTATCCATGTCGAGTTAACAGTGTAAACCCAGAAGCCAAAAACGGCTCCTCCAAATATCCCAGCATACTTCCAGCAAAACAGCATCATGTAAAGCGTGCTGTTATTAGGGTGGTAATATGCCGGAATATAGCATTTTGGGCTATTAGGAGTGTTATTATTTTACTATTTAGTACCGTGTGGAGTTGTCCCTCGTGGAGTTAACCGTGTCAAATTATTCCGCGTAGAGTTGGAGTGCTCTCGCTATAGTCGTACATGTAGGACTACGCACTATGTGGCACATCAGAGTGCAATTGTATATGTATAGTCATTACACTGAAAGGGTAAATCGACATAAAATATTTAATTAATGGGTTTTATATTAAAGCCTTCGAAAGTTATTGCCTTAAAAGCTTCATATACCGTTTACTAAATTTCGTTGATTTCTGCAGATCTGATATCTTATTACAATTTAAGCAAAATCAAATGGTCCGATGTGGAATAAGTCTTTCAAAAATTGGACTCAGAAAATAACATATCGTTAGTCATATTTCCTTATAATATTCTTCAGGACATCTTATAAAATATTAATTCCGATGTATTACTAAAACGAATGAACGTAATTTGAAACTGCTACCAAAACTTAATATTTTCTACTGTTGTAATGATAAAGTAAAAAAAGTCCTCGAATTAATCACCAATTACAATAACATTAACATGCAATCGAATATTGCTAACGCAAATAATTACGAGGGTTGATGCTATACGAAAAGGTTGCAGTTTAAAATAACCGGCTCAACGTACCATCTAGCACGTAACTATATCTAATTCTGGAATCGAACAGTGAAATATTAAGTATGGCTTCGGCAGGAAGCTAAATTATGCTTTCCTTTAAGTATTACGTATGGAATTGACGTATCTACGTTAGTTACGTTAGAATCAAGAAATCCATTAGGTCACCACGTTGACTCCGAACTATAGATTAACTTTCCATAGGTCATATACGGAATAAGTAAGGAACTCGTGATCCTGTGGGCAATTCCAAAAATAACTAATACCATATACATATACTGTAAGAATTTGCGCTGATACGATAAAATCATGTTTCGGCTTTTGACAATTGATAACGTTCTTTTAAGTACAATCAGTAATAAGACCGGTACTAAGAGAAACATATGCTAAAGGTGAATCCACCATGTAGTAAAATGACGTATATATAACGTTTGTTAATAGACACAGGAAAAACATAGGGAAGAGTCGCGCCTGTGCTGTAGATTCGTGCCAATAGCGATCAGGTACATGTGTATGTTGTCCATTTGGTAACCATAGCAATTCGTAAAGCTCATTGTCGTGTTATCGCTGAAATACAGGGTAATCCACCTAGTCTTCCATATATACATATACATATATTCCATACGTGGAGGGCATATATGTGGCACGTAGCCACCCTTCAGAGCATCAGTATATGACATATCCTCGGCACGAGCACTGAACCTACACACCGGTACTGAACGTTGACTGCATATATAGCGACAATCCAAAAGTAAAAGTTACTTACGTGTTTATGTACATTTCTGTAAACTTATTGATCCTGATACAACTGATAATATATGTACTATAAAACTTACTTGGAAGAATTCATCACTGATAAACCTGTGTTTCAAGTTTTTGAAAATCGTGCCGGCTTAGGAAGTATATTGTGAAGTTTTGAAGCGCCACTCAGGAATGTCTTTGATCCACAAGCATCTCAGCGAGCGCAGAGTTCTTCAGCATCGATGATAATCATGAATATCGTGTATCTTGAAAATACTCTGCAAATGAAACATTAGCAAGGATCAATGTAATGATTGAGAAAGATCAGAAAATCACTGATAAAATTTCTCTGTACCGGTTCAAATTATATCCTAGGCTGATTGTCATGGATCTTGAGATGCAGGCGGCATCTATTTGATAAAGGGGGAAAATTTTTTCTTGTTGGGTATAACGAATACGGGAAAAGGATTGGTTAAGACTGTATGATCGTACTCGACGGGTCGGCCTGGGGGTAGCTAGGTAGGCTGTGTTGCATTTATAATTAAACTACAGTCCAACCAACGCGAAGCCGCCACGGCTAGGAACGATCAAAACTGATCGATGTCCGTTTTCTGCAATGAACATTTGGACACTGTGAGAGAAGGAGTACTTGAGCGGAGACTCTTGACAATATCCTTACCTCCATTACCTGGCAGTCTTCCTGGTTGTAGCCCAAGCTTTTCCATCTGCAGCTCGACTAGTCGCGTTTTTGAAAATCTTGGCATGGACGCTGATAATCTGCGACTCGAGGACGAGACGCAGGTACATATATTGATAGTAACATTGTCGTATTTGTTTTAATTGAATAAGTATGGTATAGTCATTTAATATTAAAATTAGTGAAAGAGCTTACAATAAATATATTAACAATTAAGAATATAACCAAGTGAAAGTGTCGTTGTTATCAACAGGATTCTCACAGTAGAAGACCAAGCCGTGGCGAAGGACAATCACAGATTCCTGAAATCAGTCCCAGCAAGTCCCAATTCAGTGATCTAGTTAGATCAATAGGATCATCAGACACACCCCAGACATCTTCAGCGAATCCATCACCAAGTAAAGAGGCAGCAAATCACACTAATACAATTTATGACGTGACAAAGCCCGTGTTACAAAGTGTAAGAAGCGAATCGGTTTACGAAACGGAGAGAAACGGTGTGCAGTTGCAGGTGCAATCGATTAATGAGAACTCCTCCATGACGAATAGTCCTAGAAATGGAAGAAAATTCTCCAGGGCAAGTGTGCATCCTTCAGGAGCTAGTTTGACGGCACGAGATGCATTTGGTAAGTTTTCAACAAAAACAAACAATTATTCTATTTTACCTATTTGCTCTGCCCAATAAAATAATCGTATACCAACGACACACTCACTATAATCATCCATTGACGTAGACTTCCTGCAAAATCAAAGACCTCTACAACACAGTGTTGTATTACATGAGAAAAATAAGAAGTATCAAAATCTAGATAAAGCTAAGCAGTTGCCGGTAATACCAACTCTAAAATCCCTTTATCCAAAGAAAACTAACACGTAACACCGGTACAATGTTAAAAGATATTAAAAGGCGTAGGACACGCGATCCCTTTGATGATAATACCACATTAACTCAAGTAAGTTATTCCGTTAGCCATTTTGAACAACAGCCTGTTGCACCATCAAGATAAAACGACACGTAAGGTCCTCGTCAACTCGAGTCTGACTCCAGAAGTAATTGCATACGTTACAGCCATTTTCATTACAAAGTCACATCAATAAGAACATTGCCTTTTATGTAGACATAACCTTACCTTTGTAAAAATTCATAGAACATCGATTACCACTCAACATGTTCGGCTATATTTGTGATGACCCACATAAATTACTTGTCGCACTGTACGGAATTCTAACTCGTAAAGCTCAAGTTATTTCATTTTGTTTACCCGTAGACTATACAATGAATCTCTATCGTGTAAATATCAACATATCCATTTCACGCGATGAACTCTCAACTTTTATTCGAGTTCATTATAAAAAAATGGATTACAGGTGAACACTGATAATAAAAGAAAACATAATTGTACGACTGTGTATTATTCCCAGAGAGCCGGCTCTCTAATATTAAAAAGCAGTGGCATTAAACCACAATCGATATCTAGACGAATGTCAATATATCACGACTACTTTCAGACGCCGCGTAAATGTCCAACGATTCACGTCATATTATTCGTAATGTGATTTTCATCGATAACAACTGAATAATTAGGTACGCTGCTGCGTGCAGATACATAGCATTGTTATAATAAATGCAAGTAAATCTCATGAATACAAACCATCCATATTTCTTCTGTAAAGGCACAATTCTATTGGCTTTGCATTTTTATCCTCATACCATCCAGAACAGCAATACAAGTTAAATGATCAGCCTAGGGACGCCTATCAATCGAAGATAGTTATTTCCCACGAAAAATTAACCTGTAATACTCCATTACATGTAGTACACTTATTTATTGTAATCTAAAATATACCATAGATTAGCGTACGAGTGAAAAGAGTCAATATTGCTATTTTAAGGGCGACAACAAATTTTCATGTTGATTATTGACAAACGAACAACCATTTGACCCAATTGCATATCAAATCGAGAAATTTTGGGTCATTTTAATTATTAATGCATAAAGGGTTGATAAACGTCAAAAGTTATGTATAAAATCGATCATGCTTACGTTAATGTCTCTGAAAATAAAACCATGCTCGTTCAGGGAATTGATAAGACTGCAAAGGTAAAAGGTCATACTACTTTTTATGAACTAATTTTTCAGAAATATGTCATTCGATTTGTTAAAGGTCCAAAGTTAACATCGGCTACTCCCGATGCTAGTCCTTCATTACCGGGGACTCCTATTCCTGCGGAATCTGATAGCGAAGTCATTTGTAAAGAGACTGTAGTGGGAAAAGGTTCTGGCTCGGATAGCAATGAAACAGAACAAGATCCGGAAACTCTATTCTTTCGGTAATAATATTTCTAGATTATTGTAAAAAATTATGATACTTAGGTTGCATATTTTTAGGATACGTTTTTAAAAATTTTTCAGTAGTCTCCCCAGACTCTATTATTTTGTGTGGCCTATTTGAAAATGTATGAAATGTTTTATGCAAAAGATCTAAAAAAAGGTTTAAGCTCCATTTTATTATTCTATTATGGTAGAGGAACATGCAACACTTTTAATTTTGGATCTAATTTTACTATAACTAGTTAAGTGCGATTAATGTATTTATTATTCAATACTTTCGTGCTGAAAGGGAATAATACGTATATTGTATATATGACAATGTTTGCTTCTTGGGTGCCAATGAATCACGTCACTTTTTAATGATATTACGTGTATATCAGATTTTGCGTTGCGTGTATGAAAATATCCCCAAATAAATAAACGACGGGAAATATTTATTTATACGTTAGTAAAGGGCAGTACTTATAAAAAGAATATTTTATCCTTGGATATACAAAA
This sequence comes from Pachycephus smyrnensis, assembly GCA_030142225.1. Lineage (NCBI taxonomy): Eukaryota > Metazoa > Arthropoda > Insecta > Hymenoptera > Cephidae > Pachycephus > Pachycephus smyrnensis. The sequence continues at coordinate 1,608,545 of JARQST010000304.1, read as the reverse complement.
AATTACTTTTCATTACAATCTGTTATATTTATAAACGATATAATCAGGAGACAACATATAAATACTTTTTTATATACAAAAGTTCCTTGCACCATTTTCAGATAAATTTATACGCCATTATAAATGTCAGGGTAAAAATATAATACATATTTTTGAGGATATCATTAAAAATGTTGTCATTATGTAAATTGGTAATTCGTACACATTTATTAAGTTGATAATACTGACCTATCAGTTTATCCAATACTTTATATTCTCAGTGATGGTCGCAGAAGAATAGATATGGTTTTGGTATATCAAGAGGAAAACGAAGGCGTCATGACGGAAGCAGAAGCTCGCAGAAGAGAACAAAGGCGTGTCTTCCAACAAAATCTCTTAAAGGAAGGGCTCCAAATGGAACTAGAACCAAAGGAAAATTCATTTGACGGGAAAACATATTTTTTAAAGCTGCATATACCATGGAAGATCAAAGTGCAATATGCTGAAGTAATGAACTTGAAACTGCCCACCAAGAGATTCATCACCATATCTGTAAAAGCATGGGTGAGCAGCAATAAAAAAATTTCTCTGTCAAATGAAAAATCCCTTAATCACTTAATATAATTAATATTTCAGGGTGACGAGGGCGGTAAAGCCAAATCAAAAATATGGGAAAAATGGTTACCTTGGCTGGAATGGATACAGAAGATACATTCTTGGGACTTGAGTAAATATCCAGAAGAACCGAGCTTCTACGCAAGCACGGATTCTGGTGATAGAGAAGAGAGGTAAGAATATAGAATTATTAATTATCGTATCCAATCTATAATGAAATAATAAATAAAAATCTATAATATTCATCTTAATAGATTCGTCGTAAAGGACAGAGACACAGCTTATACGCCCGCACAGAGGTCTTTGATAGTTATGCAAATATTATTGAGAGCAAGATATGATGAAACTCATGAAAAATCTGGCATTAGAAGACTTTTAGCTGACGGTACATATCTCGACTGTTTTCCCTTGCATGAAGGCTCATATGAGAGACCTGGTCCCAATGGAGAACTCTCAGACAGACATTTATTGTATCTTATATGGGCAAGACCATCTCAATGGTGAATATCTTCTGAGGAGTCCTCTTTATTATTGAGCTACATATTTAATCATTATTTCCTGTTTTTATACCGCCTGTATTACTTATATAGGTATAAAAAACAACCATTATGGTTAATCAGACGGTACTTTGGGGAAAAGGTAGCCCTGTACTTTGCCTGGTTAGGTTTTTACACGAAATCATTGTATCCTCCAGCCATTGTAGGACTTTTGTGCTTTATATACGGAATTGCTAGCATGGACGGACCTGACAACATGCCTAGTCATGAAATTTGCGATGCAAACAGAGCTGGTGAGAAAATGAACCGATTGCGAATTATTCGGTTGAAATTTTGACTGCTAATGATCGTTCTGTTTTAGTTGAGATTAATAATGATTTTTTTTTAATATAGGCAATATCACGCTTTGCCCTCTTTGCGACAAAGCATGTAGATATCAAAAGCTCGGTGAATCTTGCCTCTTTTCTAAATTGACATATTTATTCGATAATCCAGCAACAGTTTTCTTCGCCATTTTTATGTCATTCTGGGGTGAGTTGATTAATTCATTGGATATATTAGCATATATTTATATCGCAAGACTTCTAACTATCCGTTAATGCCGCAGCGACTACATTTTTGGAATTATGGAAGCGCCGTCAAGCAGTGATTGTTTGGGAATGGGATCTTCAAAATTCCGAAGGAGACGAGGAACCCAGACCAGAATTTGAAACGTCTGTTAAAACATTTCGAATAAATCCCGTTACCAGGGAGAGAGAACCATATTTGCCAGGGTGGTCCAGAGCATTAAGGTTCATTGCAACGAGCTCAATGGTATTTTTTATGGTGAGTTAACTCTAAATGGATAATTATGACTGACACCACGGTGGTATTGTGACTAATAATTTTCCTAACGTATCAATCTCTCATTTTAAATATTAAAGAACTAATAGTCTCATTCTATATCCCTGTAATCAGATTTGTGTGGTACTGGGTGCAGTTTTGGGGACAATCATATATCGAATATCTCTGGTCTCGGTATTCTATGGCGGCGGTGGATTCTTTCTAAAAAAGCATGCAAAAATTTTCACTTCTATGACAGCCGCTCTTATTAACTTGACAATAATCATGATACTGACACGAGTATATCATCGATTAGCTAGATGGTTAACAAACTTGGAGAATCCAAGAACGCAAACCGAATACGAAGACAGCTACACATTCAAAATTTTTCTATTCGAGTTCGTCAACTTTTACTCCTCTCTAATTTACATAGCATTCTTCAAGGTATATCAATATTCATCTTTTGAAATTCTTGTAGCAATATTCAAGAAATGCCTCACAACCTTGATTACGTATTCACACCATTAATACAACCCTCCATTTCTCAGGGAAGATTTTTTGTGCATCCAGGCGACGAGGGTTCTCGCTCATCTGAATTCTTTCGTATTAAAACAGACGTGTGCGATCCTGCAGGCTGCCTCTCTGAGGTTTGCATTCAACTAGCCATTATAATGGTAGGGAAACAATGCTTTAACAACTTCCTAGAGATCCTTTCACCAAAAATGTGGAATTGGTGGCGGAAGAGGACTCAAATGGCTGCCACAAAGGATCACACAAGACAATATCCATGCTGGGAAAAGGATTATCAACTTCAGGATCCTGGAAGACTTGCGTTATTTGACGAATATTTAGAAATGAGTTAGTACCCAGTAATATTACCTTAAACATATTAATTACGAATATGAATTAAATAATGTGACAATATTTCTTAGTTTTACAGTATGGATTTGTTACGTTATTCGTGGCAGCCTTTCCTCTAGCTCCGCTCTTTGCGCTGTTAAATAATATAGGCGAAATAAGATTGGACGCTTACAAAATGGTAAAGGAAGCTCGAAGACCTTTGGCAGAAAGAGTGGAGGACATGGGTGCCTGGTTTGGTATTCTCAAGGGAGTAACCTATGCAGCTGTAGTAACAAATGTACGTATGCAAGCACGTGTAAAAAGTACACTCTCTAACAAACGAATCACAACTTTCCTTTTTACAGGCATTCGTAATAGCGTATACGTCAGACTTCATACCAAGAAGTGTATACGCATTTGTATATTCACCTACAAATGACTTAGTCGGCTATATTGATAATTCCTTATCCGAATTCAATACTTCCCATTATTTGGCTGATATGGGTAGCGACGCGGATGATCCTGACCCTCCTCTATGCCAATACAGAGGTTATAGAAATGGTCCCAATGCGGAACGACCTTACGACCTCAGTTTTCAATACTGGCACGTTTTTGCTGCCCGACTGGCATTCGTAGTTGTATTCGAACATGTAGTAAGTATCTTTAAAGGACATAATAGATACATAGCACACAAAAAATTCTTGAATATGAACTCTTTGTACAATCATTGCTTGTACCTTGCTTATATATCATTACAATTGTTCTAGGTATTCGCATTGACCGGTATAATGAGCTATGCAATCCCAGCAGTACCAAGGGCCGTTGCAACGCAAATGCAAAGGGAACGGCTTCTAGCACAAGAAGCTAAGTATGAGAAGGGACTTAAGGGTAGAGAAGATGAGGATGATTTGCTTTCGATACTAAGAGAATCTGGTGTTATTGGGAGAACCGGTGGGGGTCGTGGTAGTTGGGCTAGACGGTTTAGTAAACTGAGCGACGGTCTGGATGCTCATGTCGAAGTTGGTTCTAGGCGTAATAGACAAAGCGATGCCTCTACAGTCTGGGAAGTCACGTAGTCGATACAGAGTTATAGACTGAACTATTGAACTTATAAGTATACGTACATATCACGGTACTTGGTTGAAAAACTGTTTTGACCAATTGATCGTGACTTGAACGTATCCAACTTCTGTCGTTCATCCCTGAGGTCTAAGCTATCGATATCGTTTGTAGTATGTTGGTACATGAAGTATTAATATTCAAGACCTTGGAGAACGTACATATGTACATACGTATAGAGACGTGGTGCTGCCAAGCGTCGTTTATCCTGAGTACTATAGACATTTCAATTAAATATACAATATAGTCATTTAATCGTTTAACCCTATTCCTACCGGGCTCTGTTACCGACGTAGACTACCACGATGTGACTTTAACATTGTATATGATAAAAATTAAACCTACAGTACAAAAACTTGAAAATTTTATTTTCATACTATACTATATCGAATAATGAAGTACACGAAATGTCATTGCTAAGTAAATGTAATTACAGAAACTAAAGTTACTTAAACTTAAAATGTGATCCAAAGTCACACCCTGGTAGGAATAGGGTTAATGAAAGGTTTATCAAAAATGTTTCCATATGATACTCTAGAATGGAATTTTTTCCGGATAGAATGATAATCAAAAAGTATAGGAAATTTGAGCTTTATCTGATAGCAGATGAAGAGCAATAATAATAATACTCTTTAGGCTATTACCATTGAATCAGAATTTCTATCAAATATTATTGGCCATTTTGAAATATGTATTTCATTACTCAAAATGTATCCGAATGTCGATCTTTATGTAATATTCGTATTATTATGTTTTTCGAATTTCACAAAAAAAAACAATATCTTGCTCAAGTAAAGACGCCACTTTCTTGTTGAGTTGTAGATAATCATAATGCCAATTTATCACTAATTATATCTTAATTTTTAATGTTAAGAGTAGTTCGCTCAAGTCATCAAAAAGTGTGCAAAGTGAAACCTAAGTAGAATATACGAGTTTGACTGTACCAATTAAAAAACATTAGAAACTACACAAATGTACGAATACTGAAAATTCAATACTCTGAATGTTACGCTTATTACATTCGTCCAATGATTATTAAGTCTATCGTATGTACCGATTTAAATAAGAATGTTATTATTAAAAATGGTTAAATTTAAATAAAAAAAATGACGAGCACTCAGTCCTCCTGCATTCCTACTTCCAGAATGCAAGTAAATTTCACGCATAATTATTAGATACCATATAGAAACTATAGATGCAGTAATAGAAGTTGGAGAAAGAACAACCGGGGTACTACACAATATACTCTTTATTTTACACGATTTTATAATTTCACTTTTCTGTCTTACTTGCGTCCGACATTATTACAATAACTATCGGTAGAATATATTTATAATAATATACATGTACATATTCAATCACTTTTCGCTATTGATTCCATTTATATGTATATTTAGATAGGTGTATTGGCCTATGGTTCGTTCGATTCTGCATTTTCTTGCGTCTGATTTTTCATTTTAAAGTCTAAACGTCTAGTTACATAACATACATACCCACGTTCAAAGTGTATCACAGTTGTGTTGGGGGACAGACAGGGATGAAATGGGATAGGCGGATCGCAGGGTACAGGGATCAAATGCAGTTTACTCACAAGTTAAATCGCTGAGAGTAACATAACTTCAAAGCAACGAAGACCAGTTGCTATATGAAATACATTTTATAACTTCATCAACGAGACATCACACGATACCGAATAAAAAAAATTGTGTAAGAAAAAGCTGAAGGCGAATATATTTCAGTTAGTTAAGATGATCGTTCCTCATGGAGAAGTACGCAAGAGTGAAATGAATTTGATCTAAGACGTTTTACTGTGACTGCCAAAAATCGCCCATGATTGTATCCCATTCTACATTCTCTTACTTACCTAATTATCTAACTGAAGATAATTAGTGTAGGCAATAGAATTAATGTAAAACCATATCTTCATTCACTACGAAAGTCACTGTGAAAATGTCTTACCTTGAAGATAGAACATAACAGAGGAAAGAAGTATTTTGAAAAGGACGAAATAAAGCGTTTCGCAAAAAAGATCAGTAGACAATGATTAAAATACATGAACAACTATGCTCAACATTTCTAAAATGCTATTGCATTATCATAAAATGGGCTTGCTATATATTTTACATTATTGGAATTCTTTGAAGCCATATGTATTAGTTTCATATCAGTCACGATAATAGTTATGAGTAAACCACCATGAACCCTTCACGTTTATGTGGGTAAGGACAAGGAACAAGGAAAAGAGGATTTAACTGGGCCCAGATGGGGCACCGAAATTAAACATGGTCGTTGGTGGACGTCCTGGCAGCGGTTTTGGCGGTAACCTTGGTGTCACCGATCCTGAAATATAAATATTTTGCGGAGGCATATTAGCCACAACTTCGCAAATAGCTACATTATGAGTGCTTCAGTGAGAGATATGTATTTCATGGTTGTAATTAAGTGTTCAGCGATCTACACGAATTTACTCGAGCGAAATAAAAATGCATTTCATGGTGCTACAAACTTATAAACTTAAGGTATTCAACCTGTAGAACGTAAACTTTCAAAGTCAAGTGTAAATACGCAAACATAATGTATTTAGAGCTAGCAATAAATTAACTTTAATGGGCCAAAAAAGCATAGCTATCGAATTTTAGAATTGTAGAATTTCCGTTGTCCCAAAACTAAACATTCTGTTCATTTGTTTTCAACGTGTGGTTAAATAGTACGTACAACAAGTAGCCATAACATGGTGCCACGAGTAGGGTGCATTTTATGTGTGTAAATAATGAAGAAAAAGTTGATTGGAAAAACTCACCATTCGGCTGAGTAAGTGGAAGCTTGGTAGGACTGGGTCCATTGAAAGACATGTGTCGTCGTGGATGAGCAGGAGTGGGGCAGGAGCCCTCCAAAGTGGAATTCCGCCTGGCCAACAACGCTGAACTACTCGGATTTAAGGCAGAAGGGAGTCGTGGCGGTAGCGTCGCTGGAGGTAAATCTCTTCGTGGTGGCAATGGCGGCGGGGATGTTCCTTCTCGTGGAGGAAGCATAGGTGCATTTGGAGCTTGTCGAGCCTAATCAATTTTTTAAACAAATTTAATAAATTTTGTTAGCCTATCATAAGCGGAGAGCACAAGAATAATTAGTAAAATTTCTATATACCTGCTGCGGCGACTCACTAACGGAACTCTCCCGCCTCCGATGAGATCTGGGTGGCAAGGGCGGTGGGGGTTGGCTAGGAGGTATGTGGCTAGGTGAAGGTGGCGGAGGCATAGGAGCTCCAGGACTCCCACTGGATGAAAGTCCTGTTAATGCACCCATTACGCCAATGGTCCCTGAATTGAAACCGAAGTGAGTAGTCTGCGGCTGATGATGCGGAGGAGGAAGATGTCCAGGTGATCCTAACTGAGGACTGCTTCCTGGTGAACCGATAGAGAGGCCAGACATGCTTAAAGGACCAGGCGAACCTGGCGGTGGACCTGTTCCTAAGAAAGTTGATGAAAAAATAAGAATATCAACGCATGATCGTCACGTTGATTAAAACATGTGGGTTAATCAATATGGGTGCATACCTCCTAACAATACCGGAGCAAAAACGCTGTGGTCCCCTGTATGAGGTGCCATTATTTGCGATGTGTGTGGTGGAGTTTCTGGTAGTTCCGGAGGTGGTGGTGCTTCTGGAGCAGGATCGTGTAATCGGACGCTGGAAGCTACTGCTTGTAGAGGCGCTGGCAACTTGCCACTTAAACTCCTGGCTTTTATGCCTGGCGATTTTAAGTTCAAGTCTGGCCACTTCCGAGGCTATTGTAGATAATATTGATGAATAATTTTCAGCAAACATTTTACAAACAGCAATAACAGTAATGCGAACACTCACGACTCTTTGAGGTTGTCTGGACCCTCTCGGTTCCACTTCTAAACTTTTATTGTACAGATAGTTACTTATGTCAGCATCTTTCATGTTGACATCGAATGGACAAAGGTTTTCAATAAAATGTCTTATTCTCGGCTCAACAGAAAGACAATAAGGCTGGTTTTGGTACTGTTGAATCTCCCCAGTAATCTCAGCTACTTTTCGCCGTTTACTGAAGTTTATAAGTTCTGGACTTCCTGGTAAATAATCTGGATTTCCTTCCTCGATGTGTAATATATTGGTCAGGTACATGCCTAATGGAAATTATGACAATGAAAATAATTTTGTTAAGCACAAAGAACGTAATTATTACAAATATTTTAAGTATCAAAATTGTATACCAAAAAAGGGTACACAGGGTGGATTGATAGACCGTAATTTTTCTTGATATTTTCGAAAATGGTCGTTGTTCAGTTCGCGAGCCTCTTCGAGGGCTTTTTCTAACCGTGCAGGTATTTGCTGGATAAAAAAAATTATCAGTTGGAAATAAAAATACAATAAACTGTTTTTCAAGAAGACAGAATACTAGTATATCTTACCTGGAACGTAAATTTTAACCTAAATACGGAAGCAGATCCCATGGCACTAACAATGGCCAGAACACCATTGAAATTATTGAGATCCTGCAGCACCATCATTATCTCAATTGCACGAGAAACTATTGCTACTCTCTCTTCAAGATTCTCAGCTTCTACTATAGTTTTTTCAAGCCACCTTGTAAACTGTTATTGAACATTTTCATTAATTATTTCGTCAAAAGGCTACACTTCGATCATCTAGATATATTCCTAAAGACTTACGTTAGTCGTATGCTTGATCATTTTTAGTAGATTTGGAGACGTCTGTTCCTTGTCTTTCTTGGTCCAGACTGATCCCACCAATTCGGAAGGCTTTACTGTTCTGTACAGTTCGAATTCTAGCAAAGTCAATTGTCTTGCTAGTTCGATGGGATGTAACTACAAGAATATTATGAATGTCAATCGGATCAAGACACGATGAAAAACATTTATACGCAATGATGAATATCCATAAATCAATTTTTATTTTAATCCTACCGTAAGTATTCCCCATTCTTCTTCAGGAACTTTAAGATGCCACTCGATAGGAGGCGGAGATCGTTCAAAACTGAAAGTGATAGGTCGCTGTTCCGAAGGTTCGCACTTTCGCTGTACGATTTTTATAACTGAGTCGACCCATTTTCTCATTGATTTACCGCTTACGGTGTCTAGGAACAACTGTAGTCTTTCCAAGAGGTTTCTGTCCCGCTCGAAATCATAAAAATGGTGATCGACCTAAGAAATAAACAATCAATTATATTACAATATAAAATTCGATATTATATGATAGGTCTTAACAACTACCAACAACATTAAACGAAGCAACAACTGTAGGCACTAAACATACCCAGTGTCGTAAGACGTTGAGAACTCGAAACTGTACAGGTTGACAATACTCCTTTCTATATCTCTTCCAGTCTTCTCTCGCCGTTGCTTTACAACCAGTTGGCTTTTCTTCTTCGCCATAAACTAACGAAGGATCTGGTATATCAAACCTCTCGATCAATAACGTCAGAAGTTCTTGTGGCGAGCAAAAACTCCTAAATATGAATAAAATATAAATTATCTTCTGGATGTATTCGAATCATACCTAGACCATTTGCTCCATTGAGGAATACTGCTACGCACATACCTGTAAGTAGTAAGGAATGTTCGAACGAAAGCTGGGTCGGCGTATATGTGATAGGTCAACCTCTCAACGAGTTTAACCAGAGTTGCACCTTTGATCAATGGCACACCGCCATTTTCCCTGGCCTCCAAAACCACATTTTCCAGGCTGTCTTGTTCCGCGAATTTGTACAAGTTTGGCGGAGGTAATCTTAGAGGATGTTTTCTTTCCTCATCCAAGAGTATACTGTCTAATGTTCTCTCTAGCATACTCTTAGTATTCAACATTACGAGATCAGCCATCCAACTGTTCTTGTCCTCGACGGATTTAGCGACAAGAGTAACGTTGGGGTGGTCCCTTGGTGCGATTTCGAACGCATTTTTCAGTTCTATAAGCAGAGACATTCATATTAATCCTCACAATATTCCATGTAGTGAATACAACAAAATTTCATTGAAAAATGATTACGAGAACGCAAACTTACCATCTGTGTCTTCTCTGTCAATGATATCAACTTTCCTAATGAAAAATCGTTCTTTCAAACGAAGTTCACCTTGATGAGCTGTGTGACTACCTCCGACACCAACAGCTGCAACACTGACACTGACCCTTTTGCCACCACTAGGTTTACACAGCACTAGCAAACCATCGAATAACAAAGCTTTTCTCTCGGTTAACCTCCTTCCATTGCTGCCTACTTTTCCTAGCATATCCTCTGTGGAAAGAATTTTGATAAGTAATCTAGAGATTAGCTCAATTTTGCAATTAAAAAATTTATCGTAAATAACTAGACTTTCATAAGTTTTCCAATGATACATACCCCTGATAAACTCGTTACAACATTGTCCGATATCTCTCTGGTCCCAACCGTCGACGGTTTTCTGCAATTCGCTGGTCTTTTCTAGTGCTGCTTGCCTTCGTGCACGACTTTGCATACGCAGACCAGTGTCCTTTTTCGGAAGGTTTGCGACAGATTGCAACAATTCCATTTGCAATGGCCGCAAAAGACCTTGTACTTGTTCCAGCGTCTCGCCGTCATCGGTGTTCGGTGTTCGTTTGTGTAATACCTAAAAAGAGAAATACAACATTGTTTCTATTTATCCAGAATACAAAGTAAAGATAAGGTGTTCAGATAAATGAGACTGTGTGGTCGATGTAGTGTAACCTCTAGTTATGACGGTAATCTGGTAACTCTGTAAGATCGGTATGCATCATATGTAAAATACAGGGTCAGTAGCATAAGTATTACAAGGGCGCTCGAAAATACACGCTTTGCTACGTATGCTAAGCATATTAATAACAATATACTGATAACGGACACAAGAATTCTCTTCATAATATCGTCTCGTACGAGGTTACTACTTTTTTGAAAACTGAAAAATTTTGAATGTCACACCAACGATGTTTAGAGCTCATGGCTGTCTATGATCAATGCATTTAGTAAAATTTGACAATACTAAAGAAGAATATTAAAAAGTTGAAATCCGAACTGTCACAAAATATTGAAAGAAATCTTATCACTAGAAAATTGTACAATGAAACCACGTAGAATATAATAAATACACAAAGCACATGTGCGTCATATCAGAGTACAGTTGATCTTTGCGATTTGAAACTGACACAGGTGCTGAAAAGTGCTAAAGCATAACGTTACTATACCTTAATGTAATCGAAGTACAAAAAGCAGTGCCACACTGGTTGCATCAAGAGTTTTGGTAAATAGTATTTGACAGCTTCTTTAAAACCATGTCCAGCAGCTCGTAACGCCGCATTGGCTTCCGGCCTCGATAATAACCTCGTCAAAACGTCTCGGCTACCTGGACTATTCATGTCCCTTGCATATCTACATTAAAAACGCAATGCACAGAGATTACAAAGAGGCTGAAAGAAGGTATCAAATAGACTGAGAATTGAATTCAAAAGCCGCGTAAAGATCATACTTTATATACACGTCGAATTCTGCCGCTTCAGCTAGCTCTTCGAAGCAAGAGCCAACCGTGGGAGTTTGTTTTTCTTCCGTGATCTCCATTATATCTTCTAAACTTCCAAGTAACGTTACAGTGACCTCGTATATGTCCATAATGTTACTAAAAAGTGTTTCGAGCTCGCCCCGATCTTGCGTCAATTTAGCAATTTCTTCTCGAAACACCTGCATTAGACAAACAGAATGGATTCGTGGACACTCGCGTTATGCAAATTGATCATATTAATTATAAAATTAACAAACGATAGGTTCGACGACCATTCGATATACCTTAATGATCATATGGAGATCGCGTAAATAATGCCGTTCGTCGTGTATGAGATCTCGAACAGACTCTTCGTACGTTAAGGATACCACGGCACCTAAGCCACTTTGTGGACCTTCCGTACAGTCATCTTGATAAAACATGTCCATCAGAACCTGTCAATGAATTAGATACTATACTAGCCACGCTCCAATAATTCTTAAATATACCACTGATGAACAAACTTGGAGAATCAAAGCGCAATGAAATTACAGATACTTGTACCGTTCATTCAAATGAAAGTATTTGATAAATTACAGCGGCATACATTTTTTTTCTAACTGGAACAGTGCCATACACAACTTATTGATTATGGAAAAAGAATATAGCAACTTTTTGCAATCCGGAAAACTTGGTGTATCCATAATTTCTATCGTTATCTTACTGTTAAAAAGCAGTGCTCGACAGTTAAGAAGTGTGTTTACAGAGAGTTAGAAAAATGAGTATCACGTGTTATATTAGTTTGACGCTAAGAATTACAATGATCGACACATGCGGTAATGGTGTATCACGAGTAACTGACGTACGACTATGAAATATTTCTAGTGATAACGACACATTGTTAATACATAAAGGAACGTATAATGAAAGGGGGCCAATGCTCGTGGTAGGTCAAGATGTGAAATTAAAATTATGCAAAGTACGCTAATTTGAAAAATGCTAAAGACATATATGATTATAATCAAATAAAATTTTTTCATTATTCTAAGTCAATCTTTAATTACGATCGCTTCGAAATCTTTGGCAAACAATGAATTTTGTGATTTATAAGACACAAAGAACCCCAGTACATTGTAAATAAACCTGACAGTAAGCCACCAAATATAAAAATGCACAGTGTCATCTGCCTTGTAATTATAAAGACAACAGATAGCATTAGCATTATAAAAACGACATCCAACAAATGCATAAAAACCATAGATCGTGTTTGTGACTTGATTAGCTCTTAATAAGAACATTTATCATTCATATGGAATAGTAAAAATTCGTTAAAGAAGTAACACTGCAACTTGCTCTCCTATATTTTTTGTTGTTGTAAACATCAATTACCTAAATTCACGGATTCTATTCTATAAGTAGATGTCTCACGTGTCATTCTTTACACACCAATAAGATTTCTAGCGTGAAATACAGAGTAAAAAGTATTACATACATAGAATATCATCTGTGATCTAATAAATTTCTACTTGGGGTTCATAGGTACGTACCACCTAGAACAGCGTGAGCGAAGAACGAACATGGTTGGTGTTGTTATTAGTTAGTGGAAAGCATGTAACCAAGCAGAGAACATATGCAGCCACAATTAGCCTGTGACTAGTCTAGCATAGCCATTCGGCATATTCCGAAATTAAGTAATGCATCTGTTGCTAGTAGTGGTTGTCTCTTACCTAAATAATTATTAACGAAAGTGTATACATAGTCATAGCTGGAGGACTGTATACGTATAATAAATATCAATGGAGACGATTTAGTACTAGCAAAGTGTTTTAATTTCACAACTGCCTTTAGGTCAAACTATAAATCATTGGGTTACCCTATTTCTAAATAAAGCTTCGAAAGCTATGCTATTATTGTTAAAGAATCTAATGCGCAAGACTGATTCGCAGGGGGTTAAATTCGCTTTTTAATTTTATTATTGTAACTTTGTTATTTCGATATTTCAAAATTTATCATTGTTTGGCAATGTTTAATAATTATTTTATCTTCTATTGATTGTCTTATATTTGATGTTGGGTACGGTGAAACTATTTGTACTTGTATTAATTGCACGATTCAGCTTTCCTATAACTAAGGATTATTGGAATCAGTCTTACAGTGCAATTGGCACTCAATGTTAGACACTGTGTACGTCAAATAGTATGTGCGCGACATAGACACAGTACAGGCTTCAAGTTTTCTGAAAATGATATGTTACCATGTCTGCATACATCGCAACTCTTATATCTTCACAGGAAATCTCCACATGGCGTATATTCTTGACATAGTTTCCAGCTAGCTGGAAAAGAATTTCAATAAACAATTGAAGTCAATAATCATATTGTTAAAAGTCATGCACATTATTTTGAAGTACACTCTATTTCATTTGAGTACTAAAATCGTTTCACAAACCTTTAAAATATCAGCAGAAATATATTCCAGTACACCCACAACAAATAGACTGACCTGGGAGTCAATTTTGTGCTGCAGTACCTCCTGTAAAAATATAAAAATATGTCCCCAATAAAAATAGCATTTCATCAGAAGGACCCAGGAAAAAATCATGTATATGAAACATGTATATGACTCGTGACATCGATCACTTTAAGAAAAGAAAGTGGGATCAATGGCTTAAGCAAGTTCATAATCAATTAGCAGAAATGACTTCTTGTCATGTTCCAATTGCTATAGAACATAAATACATGACAAAGTATTGCACTTGCGAGTATTTATTTCAGTGCGCTTTCTATATAACTTGTAGAGTGTATTGGTTGGTATATAGATAATAGATATAACAGCTATAAAAACTTAAAAAAAAGATTCCTAGCTTCTCATAAATATTACATACTTTTTGTAAAAGTTGGTGGATCTTGTCCACAGGAAGTACTAATGGTGACTTCTTCTTTCCTTTTTCTAAGGCATCCCTCGCATCCCTGAGAGCCCACCTATCGATAGGAGTAGGAAATGTGCGTCTCACACGTTCCTCGACATCTTGGGGAGTATGAGGTGGAGGATGCCCACAGAGCATACCCAACATCCTTAAAATTAGGCTTTCCACATAGTCCAAGGCATCTTGTCGAGCTTGTAGACTAGGGTGCACTTGCTCCAAAACCTGTTTATAAAATGTATCATATACATATATCACATATGTATATATGCTTATAGAAGAAACCTTCAGACGAATAAATAACATCAAAATTTCAAATTTTGGTACTTGAATAGCTTAGTATTTATCTTAATAACATAAAAACAGCCGTTGAAGGAAACTACAAGCGACAAGAAATCGTCTATCATATACATTCATACATGAACCCACAGGACACCAGCTGATTCGAAATCGTTTACCAGTGTTTGGGCACATTCCCTAAGGGTCATAACCCTGGCATTGAGCATCATAAAATAGCTAACTAATTAGAATATAAGGAAAAAAACGAACCTTGCGAAGGGAGTTGACAAACACCCCCTTCCACTTGGCGGCGTTCTCTTCTTTCTGAAAGTCGTAGCCTGACGGCTCGCCCACTACCGACGCCGGCGACGAAAACATTTCACCGTATTATCCAGAAAATCACGCACTCTCAAAGGATTAACACTCAAATACTAGAAGACGCTCGGGCACGGTCCCACGATATTACACGGAGCATCGTCAGGAATTGGAGAAACTTGACAGAGACGTCCGTCCGTCCGTCAGTCCGTTGCTCAGGGCACAGACATCTCTGTGAGAATGCGACAGCTAGACCTGACGATTGTATTTACGCGTGTCCCTACTGTCTCTCGCACCTCTTAACCTCAACAGCACTTTTGGGCGTTCCCCGAACGCTTTCGGTTTCTGCCGCTTGCACATTTTATACGAGCTTTAAGTCGAATTCTTCTGAAAACCCACGGCGAACACCACTACTACCGAAAACTACCATTGCGCGACTCGCAGCGGATCGATACTGCGATACGGCATCGCCTCGCGTCACGTCGAGATGTATCGAATCTCGAATAACGTCTAGCCGCTTCCTGCCTCTTGGCTCATCTTAGCGGCCGCAAACATTTTGCAAGTGATTGTATTCGGATCGTTAAGGCGGTCTGTCAGTCGTATGAGTTGTACGACTGACACATCGGACTTCTGATTGGCTGAGTGTTCCATGACGAACGATTTTGACCAATCAGAACTCTGATTTTCCGAGTTTTTCCGACTACTTTGGGTGCGTTCCGATATTCACTCAAAACACTGCGATTATCGTTGTGTCCCTGTTTACTCACATGCAATAGAAGAGACACAACCATGCTCGCAGCGCTTTAAGCGAATATCGGAACGCACCTTTTGACTTGTCCGACAGACCGGACGAGGTCGCTTTAAAGTATACAAAATACTTTAAAGCTTGATTCACATTTTCTATGATCTTTAATGAATGTATGCTACTTGCTGTACTTTCTATATCGATGTTATTGTGTTTTCGGTGATGGATGGAAAATAGGATATTTTCAGTGGCAATGAACTTTCAATGCCACTTTGGAACCAGTAAATTAAGGTAACAATTAAACTCTGATACAAATTTATAATTTACTTAATTGTCTTTCTGGTAGTGATTTACAGAAGAAATTTGGGTAAAAGAAAATAGATATGTAAATAATATAAAACACAATGAAAGCGAATACGCGTTGATTAGGAAATTAATGAATTCATGGAAAAACCAATTTATATCCAGAGGAATATTTTTTTATTGCATTCACATTCATTTACATTTTCCTATTGAGGAAATAAATGTCATTCGATTATGCAGAATAAATTGCAACGTCTCAGGAATAATAAATTAATAAATTAATATACAGTAAAAAAAGTCAATAAATAATTTATCACATCAAAGTCGCGTACAATAATGTATTTTAATGTCACCGTGATTAGCAATAATCAACGTTAGGCATAACTCGGGCTCTACGCGACATCTAATTTCAGAAATTAAACTGTCTTTTCTTTCACGAGATACATATAATATCTCGCGAAGATAGTTACAATCATTATATCGTTAATCCAGTTGTTAATCGAGAAGCTTGCCGTCGATACATTTTTTGGCAGAATTCTCTCTAATGAAAATTATTAGAAAATAAAAGAATTATGACAACGACATCGAATTTACATAACTAAAATGGCCTGTGTTTAATAAATACGTACGTTGTCTGAAGATAGTTAAATGCGTAAAAAAATGAAAGATCATAGCAAAAAATGCGTACAATCAAGGATGAATAAATAATAAAATTCTACCTACAGCAATAAATAATACGACTACGCCAAATTCGATTAATACAATTCACAAAGGTCAACGTTAGTTTTAAGCGTATACCTGCTTATTAATTTTTAAATAAATAATATAAATAAATTCTTTAAGGGCAAGTCACGATCGGACTTTTGTCAGAGACATTTACATGGGTGTTTTCGATCTATGAATACACCACAAAATCCAATCAGACCTGATTAGGAGACAATAAGCATCCTATAAACTGAAGCCATTTGCTATTCAATAAATAATATATTGCAATAAATAAAATAAGTTACTAAATCAAAATATGTACAAATATTCTCTGAAAATACTGTCTCGCTCTAAATACTTAAGTATCGAACACAGTAAGTTACAATAAATATAGACTCCATCATAGACTCCACGGCTCCATTAACGTCTATCGGTAGACTGCAGATTCTTCATATAATTGTAGTATTTTACTTATTTATGTCTTATTTTGAAATTCATTTAAGAGTTCAAGCTCAAACGGCGGAAAGTCCGCTAATACTGTTCGGTCGCTGAGGGTTGAGAGCCTCTCCTTTGACTTTTGCATTCCCATTAAGATGTCCAAGTTAAATAAACTGATCCTCCGTTTCACCCTCGCGCCGATCACCCAAATCCTCCTGTAAGCAAAACAAAAAAACAAGGGTTAGACTAATTTTGTATCAGAAGAGCTTAAAAGACAGTTAAAAAAAAGCTTAATTAACCATTAAAAATATCAAGGGATTATGTTTCACTGTGTTATCATCCTCATTAGACGAAATGAAATGCACTCAATTACCCGATTGCTCAATTTTAATTAATTGATTAATAATTCTATCTCAATCAGTCCAATAAACTGCAACGAGACTACTGATTGCAAATCGTATATTGCCACTCGGAAATTCCTTTCACAAACCGTATTAACATGATTTCCGCTAATAGACTATCGCATCCTCTAAATATCGTAAAACCTTGAACATCTTCTACATCGTCGCGACGGCTAGCACGTGTTGGCGTCGCAAGATTGGCGAAACATAAAGACGCAGAAATATTGCACTGATGTCGCAAAGTGATTTGAAAATGGCGAGAGCAAGTGAAGAGAAGAAAAAAAATTGTTTTCATATAAAACAAAATATCGACTGTGACGCAATAATTTCAGCAATTAATTGACGACCACACAGTGCGAATCCGCCAGGCTCACGTCAGCGTCTGATAACGCAGCGAATTCACAAATTAAGAGAGTCAATTGATTTGTAAGTGAGTCACGTATTTGACTCAAAGATTAGACGGTGTATCGTACTCTGTATATATCACGATTATGCCCAATGGATGAGTCCATTAAAATTTCTTGCCAATTCGTACAGCAGAATCCGTGCAAATACTACTGATAATCTTATGCGATATAGGATGCATACTTGCAACTTTTTCAGCTTTATCATCACTGATATATTTCTTGGTGCATTTTTGCGAAATCATTGACATCACGTTATACAACTAAATCATGCATGCATATATTATATATCGCGTGAAGATCACTAGTTGTCTTGGCGCGTGCCTCGATTCTTTTATTTAGTTATGTGAGCTAATTATCTTTAGACTTGCGTTTCACTACGCACATCACTATAAGCGACAGATTGGTACTAGGATGATGATGTATTGCATGATTATAAAATAAAATAGCGTTATCCTCCTGTTCTATATTAAAGGTTCCTTTTGAAACTAAAAATTACTTATTGGTTACTTCTGACACGCGATAATTATGCATCTGAATTGTGATAAAACGAAGTATATCTTAATATTTCGAAAAATTCAAAGATAAATTAATGATCACTTTGTACGTTGAATGATTATTAAGTTTAATGCATAATGAGAATTGTTGTCCTTGTCTTGATCGATTAGATGTCGGTTCCATCACTTCATTGTGCATACGATCGAAATTGCGTGTAAGACTAATAGTAAAATTTCAGAAAGTTTCGAAACTCTAATATCGCATGATAGTAGTAAATGACTCTTACCAAAAAGGAAGATGGCAGCTCCTCGCTTTCCTCGCTAACCGATTCGGACTCCCGCGCAGCTGCTTGCAGAATACGTTGTAATTTTTGTAAACCACTTTCCATATTCGATCGTCGTCTACGACCACTGAAATGAAGAAAAATAACAAAAAATTAATGAAAATATATCATTTTAAAAATGATCATTACAAAGCAATTATACGTAGAAACCCGTAGGACAATTTCCCATTGCCAATGGGTTTTTGCAGAGGATAATGTGTGGTTAATCAGTGGAAATCAATGGAAAACCATTCATTACTTTTGGCAAAAAAGATCATTGGCAATGGGAAATTTTCCTAGCTGCATTCTCGATGTCTCTCTTGCGATTCTCGTGCCATTCAGATTTGGACGGTTATTTGAAAAGAAATTAACACTCGAGTGAAAAGTCAACAAAATTTTTGTAAGAAGGGCAAGCCTCCACTGACGCTAGTACTAAATCCAACAGTATGGAATTTTACATGAAAAATACATTATGTTCATACACGTCACTGATCATGATATATTTGACTATTGTGTAATGTCTCACTCACGTGATAGTCATTCCCAAAAACTAAAATCACTGAACAGGCTGGAATAGGCTAGCAATAATGAACAGTCATATCACGCATTAAGCCTATGCTCTTTGAAATACGCAAAAGAGATAACGAGAATATAGACATCAAGGGAAGTCAAAGTGAAGAATTCGCATTAAAAGAATACGCAAATTCCGTATCAATCGTAAATTACATGTACATCCGTTATTGAGAGTCTCTTGTGACGCGATATGTCAAAAGTCAAGATTCGGAAATTGATATTAGATTAAATAAACACATTCGTGAAATCCATCGCAATTTCCATAAATATATAAATACAAAAATTCTATTCCCCCAAAAAAATCATACAACATCCTGTATCCCAGTGAGAAATGGCATCGCATTCGTCATTCCCATTTTCCCAAGACGATAATAGCAATCGTGACAGGAATGGAGAATCGGTTTCGCGCAAACCACCGACTTAATTGTTTTCCTCGTATTGGGACTTTCCACGAAATTCGATTGTTTGCATCTGCTATCGTATTATCATTTGCACATGTGTACTACCTATGCCTGCTTTAATTTACTATATTCGCACAAATGATTGGCGCGACTATCTCTTATCAGTGTCTCTCATTGTAATGACCTACGCAATATATTTTTTGCATCGATAAGAAATATTTGCAACAATCATGGCATTTCTTGTCAGAAACAGATGCCGCCTACGATATATCGTCAACAAAAATTTCAGTGTTACTTTTATTACGCAAAAGCAGACTCCCTACTGCTGCGTCTTTGAATACAAATTTATTCCATGGGAATTTCGCGAGGAGTGATAACACGGTTAGGCACTCCATTACCGTGGTGCGTAGCAATTCCTTGATACGGCTATATGTATTATTCTATCAGTAGGTACGACTGCGACATCCTTTTACCTTAACACCCACCATTCCTGATTTCATTACTAAAGGCGCGTTTCTTTTAAATTTTTAATTTCACCCCCAGCGCATTCTGATCAAAATACTGTATTGTAGGAACGCTATATTCTTTGTTACTGCTTGTAGTAGTATCATTAAATGACTCTTTTGCTACGAGTAGCCCTTTCAAGACAATTAAGAAAACTAAATCATTCAATTTCACATCGACGAACCAAAAAAATATAAAACGACTGCATAGAAAACAATGAAACTAAATATGTTCGAATTGTATACCTGTTTATTATCAAAATACTGAATTACTTAACCAGTGAATTTAATTTAGTTAATTTTTCGTGATAAAAAAAATTTTCGAAAAGTCAAAATCCGTCGATAACGATATATTAGTGATTTCATTGATAATCGATTATTTCAGTGGTGCTTCGAAGAAAAAGGATTATCAAATATAAATTTTTATTTAGCTTCCGAACACTGTCATTCTCTCGCAATGTGTCATAGTAATCTCCACGTGCTGAAAATGCCAGGGAATGATAAAATAATGATAATCATCAAAGCCTAATACATGATATTCCTATCTATGCATATATAGACACGTCGTATTCGTAACGTGATAAATCGCCGCGCCTACTTTCAATGATAAGCATGCGAGCAGCTTATGATCGTAATTCGTTTTTAATTAGTCATCTTATCACTCTCGAACTTTTCACGAAATTTCAAAGATGCATTCACATCAACCTGTACTTTGTTCGGTATATAATAAATCATTATCACAAGGCATGCGAATGACTGCTTCATGGCATTTGATATCTTCACATATAAGATTAACTAATATCGAATCGATCTAACTAAAGCGAGATCGCTGCTATTAAGAATGAAATCAGCGTTTAAATATTTGCTCAGCGTTAAGAGCAGTTTATAGTTGTACGTGGGTTTAACGGTCGCTCGTTACATAGAACTATGCAAGAAGCCGATTTCCACGAAAAAGCATCATCAAAAGTGTTAAATGATTCGCACCCGAAAAACGATTTCCGAGTACGTCGATAAGGTATTGCGGATTTCCGTCGATGTTAAGAAAAAGAAAAAGTGATATGACCAAGCAGGAAATAGAAAAGTTCATAGGAAATGAGAATTTAATGCTTTTTCATTGTGATATTTATACACCTTCTACGTAACGTATGTGCACGTAATTTGTCAGAAGCAATGGAAGTTCTCGTTATGTAACTAAGAGCACGTGTAAATCACGGATTTCCCTTTTCCATGATAGCTGCACGAGACGGAACTGTACCCACAGAAACGGAGACTAATCGTTCCGCTTGTGCGAATTACCGTACCGAGCTATTGAGAGAATACCCAGTAATTATAGTTCAGTGGGTTATTTATGGGAAGATAAATTTTTTAATAGATTTTCATTATATCGTGTCATTTTATAATGGAATTTGCTTTGAAAAAAAACTACCGATTATTATTCCTTGTGTAGATATTCACTGGGAAATTCGATTGCGCTTGGAAAGTTACTAGGTATCGGTCGATTATTTTGTATCGATAATCGATTTCTATTCGAATTTAGATAACAGTTTTGGTAATGAGAAAATAGATACTTACAGTTTGGCTGGATCCACGCGTCCGAATCCTATTGGAACCGTGACCAACTTTCCTCGCATTCTTGCTAGTGCCAAAAGAGTTTCAAGTTCCGCCAATCTCTGGTCAGAAACACGTTTTTGTCTACTGCAAATACGAGACAAATTTTTATATAGTACCGTATATTGTATACTGAGAAATGTATAAGAATATGCTTATGTAAATATGAGATACAAATCGTAATATAAACCTGATTATATGAAGTACAGTTAAACGCAATTATATAATTACTATGAACGTAACATATAATACATATATAATATATATCAATATGTCACAATTATCAATGTATATGCACAAAATTGCAACACGTGCCAATGTATCAGATTCCAAAAGACGAAACCGGAAGGATGTACTCATTTAAATTGGCGGTAAAATCTTCCCACGTCTTTGACCATTAAATTAATAATGAATTCAATCAATCAGTTACTTAGCGCAATCTCACGTGACGGGAGATACGTTGATGACTCAAAATGAGTATAGAATAGAAACGTGACTTTAGCAATTCAAACGATGGCGGGAACTTTGCGCAATCGTTGCAGAATCTGCACTTTACAGTCATTGCTTAGGTAGGTAATACATATATATATATATGTAGTCACTGATGACGTATAATA
The DNA here is from genome assembly GCA_030142225.1 of Pachycephus smyrnensis. Lineage (NCBI taxonomy): Eukaryota > Metazoa > Arthropoda > Insecta > Hymenoptera > Cephidae > Pachycephus > Pachycephus smyrnensis. The sequence continues at coordinate 1,586,129 of JARQST010000304.1, read as the reverse complement.
TCCAATAGCTGATATCACTTAACCGGCCGTACAACCTTGAGATATTTTTCGAACGTAGCAATTGTTGAATGACATCGAAATTCAAGCTTATTGCATCATATTGTACAAGCTTGTAATATTGATGGTTATATCCATATCACTAGATAAATATTTATAATGGAAACAAGACTGTGATACGTTGTCGCGTTAAAGTATCATGTGCGGGTGGTTTCGTATAGCGAGATTTCACCCCTTTGAACGTAAAGCATGTTGCTAATTATCCAGCAATTTATTACTGGCACCTCATTTTTCAAATAAAATCTAAGGGTAACGAGTCACGAGACTAAAAAATTAAATTTGATTATTTCAGTGTATACCTATATAGACTTTGGCATACTGTACTTGCCAATTAAAATTATTCACACTGGATATAAGTGATGACTTAATAATAAGTGATCGCATTACTGCATGATAGTCAAACAGTATATTATAAAAGGATCTAAATCGGTAATAAAAAAAATACCGGTTAATTATCTTTCTTCTTCCGTCAATATTAATAATCATAATTAGAATTTTACGTGGGGCACCATTTTCATATCTAGATTTGATAAAAGACGATCGATTGTATATTGCGAATTTTGAATCACACACTGAGACTTTTTTTTCTTAAACTACGCATCTATATCCAATCGAAACGTGATTAAGTATCCTGTTAATTAAAAAGTACAGGTGATCTGTGAAATATAATTAAACGGAGCAACGAATGATTACTTAGCCTACCTAGTGAGACCGGATGGTCTGGCGTGAATGGTTTCCGGCAGCAGGATCATCAAGAACACTGCAGCAACCACTATCGTCGTGAATTCAAATCCCACAATACTGAACTTCTTCATTTTTGAAACTTGTAGTGTACGCAACACGGATATTTCCCTCTCAAAGAAATAAAACTTCTGTCGTCGTTTCACAGGTAAAAGATAATGCAAAAAAGACAAATAACGATCCTTTTGCTTATCACACCCCACTGACTTTTATGAATATTCTTTCTCTCTCTCTCTCACTAGAAAATATATTTATATGTTTTGCACAGTTTTATATTTCAATATTTTGCACCTTTCTCTATGTCTATCTCTTCCGTTTTGTCTCGTGAACTGTACCATGCTGCTGCTCGCTTCCAGCATATATACCAACCGCGTTAGCTATCCCCACTCACTCACGGTTCCTCCCTGACTTTTATCAGCCGATTGGTCCCCGGCCCTCTGAATTCCCAAACCGGGAGTTCTTCCGTTACACAGGACATGGAATTTCGTTGACTGTGCACCGTCACGGCTCATTTAGAGGATACCCAGGATACCCTCCTTGATAAATTTTGGTCTTCTACAGAACGACTTTACAGTTTTCTTTCAATTGGCTTTTTCCGCCTGCGACGACTACGGTATCCATTGCTCAAGGTAGCATTTCAAATTCTAAATGATGAATGAGAAATTATGAACGACCTATGCAGAGCAACTGATTGAGGTATCTAACATGTGATTAGATACTAATTAATCGTTATTTGATAAAGCAACAAAGTTTAATTTTTCTGTACAATAAAATGTCTCAGATTTATATTATGGCCCCCACATGGCACATAACGTAATGATAATAACCATCAATAAGGTTCATGAGAAATTGGTTTTATTAACTTTATACCTTTTCGAACGATATTTATTTTCAGATTGTTATTTCATATGATAGATATGTATGTGCCATTGAAAAGTTAAGAACGGATGATTAATGTCGTAATTTTGCGTAAATCCAAACTGTACAATACGCTTTCGAATTTTTGAATGTCCGCTTGAACTTTGCCATTCTCCTGGAACGATGACTTGATAAAAATGAATGGGTGGAATGTCTCCGACAGAAAAAGCTCAAGGGTCACATACACTGTGATCTTAATTGGTTAAACTAATTGTAAGATTTAGTAGATGATGAACAAAAAAAATGACCAAAGGTTTCTAATACGTCAGAAGAGTTGTGTCAACTGTCCTTATCAGATATGGTCTGCTGTACCTATAAGAAAATTCTACGAAGAGAAGTATATCCTAGAATCATAAATTCAAGGTATCTTCAAATGGCGTTACACAACTGTTAAGGTCGTAAAGCTGGTGTGATCAATTATTCAACTGGACAAATTATAAGGTGGGTAATACGACTTGTGAGAATTTCTTCATAACTTGGAAATTCTGTACCAATTACTTCTGTTATTTTTCTTTGTGGTCAGGTTTTCTTTCATTTTTTTTTTCATTTTTCAAGCCGGCTCTCTGCTTCATGAGAATGCAATTAATAGTTCCACCGTTCTCCTTAGCGATATAATTTATTATTCCCAATAGTGTATTTCATCATAAACCTTACGTTTACCTTTCTATAAATTAGACTAACTTTCAAAGCTACCTAACTTACGCTGTATGAATTATATTGTAGTGATGCAATTGGTGTATTCATACCTGGTACGTAAATTTCTGGGAACATCCTACGTATAGAAAGGTAAACGTTTGGCCTTATCTATGACGTTTGAAACTAGCTTTACGGTGAACATGGCGCAATCCGAAAAATTACGTGCGATCAAGTAGCATGAAAAAAATTTGGTAATAAAGATTGTTGAAATTACATGTAAAATTTGATTTCATCGATTACACCCGTTTCTAGCTAAATAATATATTGACTTGCACTTTCTGCACAAAAATCTTGTTATAAGGTACAGTCGCGATTAAACAAAGTAACTGGCTTGGAAAAATAAGTTAAATATATCATATCCAATATATTTCGAGTATTATGTATGTTTGATATAAATCGAACTAAAGGACACTGCAATAATTTATATTGTTTAGGTATTGTGCAAAATATATAAAAATTTTGTGGTATATACATGTATGATTAGCATGACTATAATATATAAAACAAAGATTGATCGTCCATATATCTAACTGATATACTCTATTCGTTTTCTCAGTGGCACTTCTCGTATTTATTTACCCGACTCGCTTTCACACTTTTCTTTATCCACCTTAGGAGATATTCGAAACTGCGCCTTACTACAAGAAACAAATGAAATTGGTACTTCCTTGGATTACAAAGTACTGAAATACGAAACTGCATGGCAAGCTTTATGTACGTTTCTAAAACCGAGACGCAACGCCCCTCTTGCGATTTCGTTTGCGCGACTTTTTTTTCAAGACGATTGGAAATGCCCTTTGGTATTTTTTAACGATTTTGATATAATGAAAAATATTTTACAATTTATGGGAATGCACTTTATGTCGTTATCAAACCTTCAATTGACGGCGGCTTTTTTCGCGCCGTAAGAAATGCACATCTATCATGTTTGTCAAACCGAGCACCACCACTGAAAGGTTACACTGAATTGAATACAAATTGAAATCTTGAGTTAACATTTCATAAAGTTGTACGGGATATAATAACGCTCTAATCAGAACACTGTCATGAACATATATCGTGAATTTTTTATCAGGAGTGTACATGCATGTACGTTCTCACGTAGATTCCTGTGAAACAGTCTGTACGTATCTTTATTAAGATTTATGATTACACAAACAGCTGCTTGATACAATTGCACTTCTCAGATGCATCATGGTACCTGAAAGATACGCACTATAAATCTGCAATTTTCACGGCATTATATTAAAGTTGATTAAAAATCAGAATATATCTGCTAAATATATTTTATCTAGTGATTACAGTAATATATCTTCCGTTTCCGATAACAATTTATTTGTATAACAATAATTCGATATACATACACTGACATTAATAATCTTCCGATTTACTAGTATCTCCTTAGTATCCATTTACAAGGTATGAAATAAAGTAATTTGTACTAGAATTAATTTTGCAATTATGCGAATCGATTAAAAGTATCACGCACATTGATTTCTTATCACGCGATAAAACTTAACACTGAACTTTCATACAAGCATTATTATCCAACGTAATCGATAACGATTAAAGAAATAGTTTTGACCTGTCCTTGCGAAGAAGTCGTTAATAAATCTAATGGATTTTTGTAAAAAGTGTATAGAATGCAGAACACAAGATGTATAATAGGATGCAAGTCATCCACATTTGAATTTCAATAGAGTAGGTACTACGACTCTGTATCCTGAAAATGACGTAGCGGTCAAGGAGAGCAGAATGATGTTCCAATTAATGATACAAAATAAAAATTCATGTAGGTCATGGTGTACGCGTTCTATCGATAGTTGGCAAGGGTTCAATAAATGTGTAATCCCAGTCATGTGATACACCACTGACTAAGTCATTGTCCGAATTTATTCCAGTTCACAGCAAATTTACTGACACTACAATATACACGCACTAGGTCAATTACAACAAACTGGACGCCGAAATGGATTTCTGTACGCAACCAATATTCTAGGAAGAGTATAACCATAATAGATACACATACAGATATTCAAAAAAAAGTTTGTAAAATATATCTTTAAAAACGAATCATGCAGTATAACAATTTTTGTAATATCGTTAAAAAGAGTAACACCTGATCGACATCTGATCAATCAATCATAACAATTTCTTCCAAGCTTTAATAAGGAAAATGGACAATATCTATAAACCTTATCGCTATACTGACCTCAATTTTCTTACAAATTAATAGACGGGATACTTATATAACATCGAATCTGGTCAAAGACCTTTCTCAAGGATAAATCGAAAACTTTTGATAGATCTCATGATAAATGCTGTCCAAATGATGGCAGAGAATAATATATACCGTAAAAATGATATTATTAATAAAAGGAAAATTATTAATATTTTTAAAACCATATGCAAGCACTATAGAGCTATGCGTGTATATCCACGAATATTGTATGGTCATAACCGTTACCCTTAATTATAACAAAATTTTTACTGCATCCTCCAGTGATTGATATTACAACAAAGTACACGAGTAACTCCATTGCGCTTCCGTTTAATTGGTCCACTTCAAACGAAATGCCTACGAGGAACCAATAAAGAAAAAAGTGAAAAGACCACCTGTTGCAGCAAACGTCTGGCACTTCAGTCTTCAGTGAAACGGAACATGGTATGAATCTCGCGAAAGTTTCTTAAAAGTTGCAAAATCCGTTCCACGAATATACTGACATGATGACATAACGCTCAAGTCCCGTGACGTCATTAAACCTTTTTTTTGGATTTCTTATAGGAAAAACGACACTCTCTACGTAATTCTCTATAGTATACAAGTACTTATAACTTGTTGATTGACACTCTGGATTTGCCAGAACGTGCGCTATTACGGATGATACTACATACTACGTAATAACGAAGAGTATGACGTCAGACATTGGTGCATCATGCATTTAAAGTGCATAAGGCGAGAGAAACACTTGGTTCTAATTATATCGATATGAGTAATATAAATGACACGTGGATTATGTTTTTAATATTATCAAATAATATTTAAACAGATATACATATATTTATATGAATATTTCGAAATATATAAAGTTTATAAATGACTGTTAACATTATGCACATACTATATGTATGTTTCATAATTTTCCTGTTGCGAAATGTTTCATCACGATCGATTGATAGTAGCTGAAAAATTCTGTGAGCACGACTCGTGGATGCCACTCGGCCAGCTATAGCCTGTCTAAAGATATCTGTCATAAGTTTCAATGATCACTGAAGAGAACTTGATATAATTTGCGATTGAGAAACTCAAGACGTCTTAGTAGCGATGTTAAACGTTGTATGCATCACACAATCCAGTGCTATATATACTCAGTCAATATTGTTTCGATACGTTGAACAATAATAAAAGAATAATTATTTTTCTATTAACTCATATTGCATATTAACTTATATTGCTATAGTATAATATATCTATAGCCAAAAAACGGCATATTACACTATATTGCCAGCATAATGACAGCACCCTTTATATGATGCTATTGTTTTGTTGGCAATATGCTGGGACATTTGGTGGGGAGCCGTTTTTTGGCTATCTATGTATATAAGTAACTTTTTGACGATATTCATTAGATAAGAATAAAACATTCCTGATATACTATGACCGAGTTATTAGTATGACACACCATACTTTATCTCTCCCAAGCCCTCTGAGGGCATTTACGCAAATGAAAAATCGATGAGGCTACATGAAATTTTCATACAATTCTCCAGAATCAATATTAGTTAACTGTTTCTGGTTAGACCTTTCGATATTTTTGATAACTATAATCCATATACATATTAAACGATATACGACCAGTTGATAGTCTCTTTTAATTCTACGTATCCATATTTTTCATTGTAATTCCCAATTAGAAATTATGCACCTTCTATATGCTGTTATTAACTATTTGAAATTCTTCGCGTCGAGTCTTGCGCCTTTATGCGCCACGATGATGATAATTATAAGCGCAAGGTTGTCGAGAGATAAGAGGTACCGAGCTTCAACGTTGAAGGAGGAAAGCAATGATATGACAAACCGATTGGAGGCGGTTCGTACGGTGTATTCTGATTCGCTAGCTGGTGAGGTTGCCGTGACGCAATACAATACAACGTCATCAGTTGCAGAGCCGTGGTCCAAAACCGATATCGGCCGTCGTCTAAGATTAGAACGTCGTGACTCAATACTTTTTAAGTGGCACACGCCTCCTTGCGAGTTGTTAATATATTATGACACTTCCCCTACGGCGCCTTGAAAGAACTGGACGGTTGTGGTAGGAATTTCTTGCATTTTACATCCTACGCATGAATACGTCATATATGAAGAACTGCATCACACATGATAAAGATTTGAAAGAGGCTTAACAAGAAATCTTAAATTAGTCAAAAATCAAAATTAGTAATGTATCACTATAATAAATAATATATACTTTATATATCAATTATATCTGGAAATACCTGATTTCAAAATTAAAATTCTAGGAGGTTATGTATGACGGTACTAATCGATTTTCTATGATCGAACTATTGTCCATTGATATCGATTATGAATCAATAACATTTTCAAGGTATCGGGTGTTTCCCAGGATCTATTATCAAACCGATCAATCTTATTGTTACTCTCGTGATACCTAAGTGCGACAATGGAAACTAAGAATGCCGGACTTGGGGTAATAACTAGGTACAATTGCGGAAGAAGTAAACTATCATTCCAAGTATTTATCATGGTGTTAACTATGTAAAAAAAATGGGTAGATACGTTTCGGATCCGCCATCACGATTCCAGAGTGAAGGTCGTTATCGAGATATATTATTAATAAAAAAACTTTCACTTTCCTTTAAAAAAATCGTGCCGTTAATCAGGTGCAACCTGAATCAGCCTTATACGTAAGACGGAAGAAACGTAAGGTCAGTTTCTAAGTGGGCGATCGCGTAACAGTGGCTGCCGGTTGCGGTGTACAGTAGCCAAGTTTTAATGTTCCGTGGCCGTTCACGATGCCGGTCAAGCAACTCCATGGCGTCGAGACGCGACCAGCGTGTCGATTGATTGACGTCATACCTTTCAGAAATAGCCGGAACGAGTGTATTTTTAGAAACAGCATTCGACGGTCGGGGTTAACCCGTTCGTGAAAGTGAGACCTTGCCGGGTGACACGTTGTCATGCAGGAAAACAAAAATCCTGGAACTCTTGGCGTTTTGAGATCAAGAGATCGCCTTAGGAAACTTACGTTTTTGGGACGCGATACGAAGGATGAGTACTATATCCTTGGATGCAAGCAATATCGCCCACGTGTGACTATATAATAATATAGCGATAGACAAGATATCCTACCTGCTGATTTCCTTGATCTACGTGGATCATTAAGAAGGAAATATATCTTTGGATTTTCCTTATCATATTGACTTTTATAAAAGTTTACTTATATAGTAAAGTTTGTGCAGTGCTTTTGATATACGGATTCAATGTATCTGTTCATCTTTTCGATCGTCTGTTCTTATTTTCGACTGATAGGAAATCTGAGAAATTAATTAGCAGTGTATATTTATACGATTTAAAATATGTTATCTTAAAGACTATATCAATTTACTACAATATATAGTTCGCACTCGATATTTTCAATATATAATGGAGGTATAGAGATATATCAGCTACGCAATTTAGAAATATTTTTTTTCCAAGAAATATGAACCACGCGTGTCAAAAGTCAGGAGACAAGTGTCACGTGATATTTGATATAGTGCTATTGGAGTGGGAAGAAGGAAGTCATTGCATTTTATAACACAGAAGAAATACGAGTCCATTTGATTGTGAAAGATACTTTGACAATTTCAGTAAATTGTTTTTTTGAAAGACTACGATTTCCTACCTCTCATTGAAATTCATTGTACGACTCTAAAATGTCTCCAATATCTCACAGATTTGAAATTGGTACCTACTCTCGTAAAACTTTCAATAATCATCAGCGTGGAAAGTTTCGACAGAACTGAACCGGAACTGCGTAAGAGAAATCTTAAAAAAAAGAACAGTCAAATTTTACAGCGATGTCGAAATTTGGACTCGTCACAAATATCAATATTGACTACGGATTGCTAAATGATTTGCGGTTTTCAAAGTCCAATGTACACGATACGAAGAATGAATGAAGTAAGTGTTGAAACGGTGCCTGGCAATACGTCATTGTAAAATGATGATTTCATTGTATCATTCGCTAACATTTCAGGAATGTCCTCAAGAAAATCTAGAGACAAAAAAGTACAAAATATTCTGTTCTAAGACAAATATAACTAAAATACGTCTTATCGACAAGTACATATTTGCTAATTCATATAGAGGTGGGGGGGGGGGGGGGGGGGCAAAATGGGTACCATTACTATTATCAATAATAGTATTAACGAGGATGCCCATTTTGCCCCATGGGGCCATTTTGCCCCCCCCTCTCCTTCCCCTACGTGTTACTTACGTTAAAAGTTCACGAATGAATTACGTCATGATAGTACTGAATGACTGCAATATTTCCATTTCTAAATTCAGTACACTGACGGAAACAATATAGAAATATCGATTCGCCTGTGAAAATATCTCACTTTTGATTAACATCACGTAGTGTATTACGTGTCAACGGATGTTACTTACGAAAACTTCATATCATCCGTCATCCTAACTCATCTCAAAAAATATTCTCTATGTATATCCGCTATCAGAAATATTCAGTTATACATGCGTCAGAGGAATCAAATGAAGTATAATGCATCAATCTGATTTGGCAATAACGAGACCTGATATATCATTCATATTAACTTACAAGAATCTGACAGTTTTATAACTGCAGCTTTAAAGCATGTGAGAATCCATAGGGCTTATCGTTATAACCAGCGATAGAACTCCCGTGGCAATCTGCAGTAATGTTTGCCAAGCCTATCTGTCTAGGATTAAATGCGTGGCTCAAAGCTAGCCCCGACTTCCTCTACCTATATCTATCAATGGTAGCTAAAGCTGGTTCTAAGCGGTTGATAGGAGGACATGAAGGTTTTGAATTAGGATATTAAAGCCCAATAAAGTATATACGCATAACCGCGTCTCCTTGCTATTAAAATATAGTAAGGTAAAATATATGATATATAACACAAGAATTTTAAGGGTCTTAACAATAGCATGAACTTTTATTTTAAATTCACACAATTCTCCCGCGGTCGATCAGGTACCTTGTTTTTTTCTCTTCGACACTGTATGACTTAGAGAAACTAAATATATCGGGAATGGCTGGTAAAAATATCGAAGCACTTTTCCACGAAGATTTTCGACGACCGATCAGTTGTGACCGTCGCTCGTTACAAATATCACGTCGAGTCATCGAGAGATAAAAGTATTTTTTGCGATAGAACTACCATTTTCAGGAAAGTGTCCTTCTATTAGTTTGAGCTTCTTTATTTTGTGTGCTTGTTGATCGTAAAGATTTTTATGTGTCCCTGTATGGCTATTTTGTGGATACTCACTCGGTAAGATAATAGAAATGTAATATATATATATAAATAAAATGATCATAATCTGAAGATGAATATATACCAATTAAAAGATTACTTAGGTTACTTTGAGCAATAATGAAACTCAAGCTACTCTTATATTAATTAATGTCATGCCTAAAAAATGGTGTATAACGTGACTTAGGTAACGTACCAAAAAAGTATGTATAGTTGGACCGCGAGATCAGTGCCAATTTGAGGGGCCGCTTTGTTACGAGTTGGAACGTGAAAGAGTCCCCTGATTGTGGCACTGATGTCACGGCCTGACCATAAGGTACTTGATACATGCTTGAGATATTATAATGTTTTTTTTTTTCAAAGATAATATAGTACTGTTTGCAAGAAAATGAAAGCATAACTTCATGTTTGTAACAAACGCTTCAATATATATTCTCCCACAAATCCGTTATCGCACAGTGACAATATTATTTATTGCGTTGCCGGGGAATCAGTTCATGTAAAGATTATGTGATTAAAAAAAATTAATATTTTTCAAAATCACTATGTATAAATTGCTTCATAGCGCTTAGTCCTTATCATATTTAAACGCCAGTATATTAATCCTTCCATTTAAAGTAACAAGAAATTTCGATTAGGGTTAATTGAAATATGGATTTTCTATTATAACATCTCATTGATCGATCGCAATGTCAATCGATCCTAAAGTAGCAACATACTCTCAAGGATTAAAATTTCACGCGCAATTATTACAAAGAAGGTCTAATTTTCAACTTATTATAAATTTTGGCTTCGCGTCCATCTTCGTTTTGTGATCGGTCAATTTTGGAATTAGACAAACATCAACAAATAATACCTCTATTGAAATAATTTACCTAGACAAAACCTATTGATCTAAATGATGTTTCTGTTCTTGTGATAATAAACGACACAAAGATACTAATTACATCTCCCACCTATACTATAATAGTAAATAAGCCCTAAGGCTTGACGCGAGAAGCATCTTAATAAAGTAAGATTAAGTCGCGCTTCGATGCTTCACGCCAACGAAGTCTGATGTCTATGAACTACAATGTTAAATAAGTTTATGCGAAACTCGTTCTCAGTATCCTTTGTAACCGTCAATATGTAAAATAACAAAGATAATTATAAATAATAATAATAATGAAATAAATAATGAAATAACCTAAACGAAGTTTAACTTCGTATACATTCTTTAATCAAGTGCGCTGTAAAAACTGAAAATATCACAATCTACTTTATTATTAAAATAATAATACAATGGTATATTAGGACGTTACTGATACAATATATAGAACCCATCGATAAGGATATCTTGTTATACTTAAATAAAATGGAAAATTATCGCCATATGCTCTGTATCTTTTGATTGTATATGATACTTTCACACGTACTCAGAATATAGTGGTTTACACTGGAATTGCATTACAGTTGCAACAGTTGTTATCAGAGCATAATGTCATTGTTTGATTTACAGCAGTACATACATAGATATGTATATTTATCAAATATATGAAGTTATACATTCAAAGTTAACTTCACCACCTGAAGTTAGACCATTCATTTTAATCCTATACCTGCATCCTGACTGACCCTGTGTAGATATAAGGTCTTACTATAAAATAGCCTTTAGATCTACTTTTGTCAAATAGAGGTCCATGACCCGTAGTCTTTTAACTCTCAATGAAAAAAAACCACAGTGTTTCGCACGCTTGCAAAAGTGATCTGTCACCATCTCATCAGACTTGCCACTTATGTCAGTCATGGAATTTTCCGGTGATTCGGATCATTACACTATCATCTGTAGTGATACAGTTCACGTTACTCCGTTACGTTCATTCACCACGACTAAAACGATCAAGATAATCCCACGATCAAGAAAGATATAATATATAGAAGATTTTTCATGACTAATCTACTATCAGAAGTTGGCTTATCTGTGTAATTCATATATGATAACACGATCTTAGATGCTGACTAACATAGGATGATAGATAAGAAGGATTTGGCTTTAATAAGCTATTCGATCAGATACAGATAAATATGCTAAATTAGATAATTTTATCTCAAGTCTTATGTCTAATTCATAGAATCTGTGGGATGATCTAAGGCGTGTGCACCACACCGCAGAGAGATCGTAACACTACAATGTGGTCGATGATTAATTTACGGATAAATAGGCCACTTTTTATGGATCCTTGTGTCTCATGGGTTGGTATGTTCCTCGTGGAATATCCCCTAACGTTATGTTATATTAAGCAGGCTTTAGCATAGCGTGCGTGATCTCTTTCTGCCACGCGTACACAACCCACGCATGTGAGAAATGAGACAGGCATCTCTCCTGTTTCAGATTTCCTTCCCTTCCAAGAACTCCTCCCATGGACCATTCGTTCATACGTAAATTATGTTACTAGAAATTCTGCGCGATTAAGACTCCAGGAAAGGACCAAACTTCAGACTTGTATTTCTTTTGGTAGACCGGTCATGACGTCACGACTATGGCGACAGGACTTGCAGGATGCAGATGCCTAATAAATATTTAATCTGCCTCTCGCATTTTGTTTTTTTCTTTAGACTCAGGAAGTCCCTAACCAAATCTCAATAAAATTCGGTATTTTTAGGTAGGGACAAGTTTTATGGTTCCAGCAGGAAATGTTATTGATAACTCGAGGCTTTGGGTGACATTGTCATTTTGAATTTGGCGCTTTTAACCATTCGTTCGAATTGTATACGTATAACAATCTATGGCGCGGCTGCAAGTGGTCGTGAATACGCTAGATTTGCTGAACGTAATGCTTCCACTCGTGATGTAAGCATTTTGAGGCGCCATGGGTAATAAAACGAGTGACGTAAATTAGTGACACATACATAAAACAAAGGCTGGTTTCCCAAAAATTGACGTAGACACTTTGCCAATATTATTTCCTGTTGTTTGAAATTAGTTTGATCGTAATCCTTTCCTTATCTCATTCATATCGGGTAGCTCAGAACTAACCCTATCAATTGAAATCAGACTGTCTATTTGATTTGTGTGATAGAACCAACTTCAGTTGGCACTACATTCCCAAATAACACTGTGCAAAAACATTGTATTATTTAAGAATCTTCCGAAATCTATTACCCTCATAATGAAAAATCAAAAAGAACTGTCTAACAATGTTTATTTTAAAAATAGAAAGCTATATCAATTTCAAACAAAAAATAATGTAACATCAATTCTTTGAAAGTTCGACTATATCGAATGGGTTGTTACTTAATCGAATTCGTTACACCTAAATGGAGCTATGGCAAAATGTACTAAATGAAACGTAAGGCGTAAATTTGATCAAGCTCTTCGCCTGGAGATACCTATACCCTCTATATATCCATGTCAGCCGGATTGCCATTATATAAGGCGCCTCCCGGCGATAGTTTTTTCTTACTTCAATCATATATCTATCTATACTCGGTTCACCGAATTAAATCATCTGTGTCGCGCAAAGGTAAACGAGATATCTTTACTTCGGCAGACTATACGAAGACTAGTGCTCCCTCTTCCGTGTTTCAAGTACAATATTACCTACAAGAGGTACAAAACGTAAAATGAGTGGGTGTCAAATGTGCTCAGACCGACTGGTGCACCGAAAAACTGTGAACCAATAAATATGATATTCGAATAATAATTGTGCACAAAATATTTTATGCCAAGAACTCTGCACAATTCATTTTTACGACCTGAAGACTGTGCATGGACGATTGTGTACCACGAACTGTGCACCGTTCAATTGCGCACCATGGCTTATTAAGTGTGCACGACCGATTAATAACTATGCATATCAAATTTTTACATGAAAAATTGTGCACAAAATTTAAAAAAATTGTATACAGACCATTCCATTTTCCTCCCAGCGTTAGCTTGCCGGTGGTCCGCATTTCTACTATTGTGTGCACAGTTAATAAAGCATGGTGCCCAATTGAACGGTGCACAGTTCGTGGCGTACAATCGTCCGTGCACAGTCTTCAGGTCGTAAAATTAAATTATGTACAGTTTATCGTGCACAGTTGTCATAAAATATCATGTGCATAGTTATTCGAATATCACATTTATTGGTGCACGGTTGGGGCACGCCCGTATATATAATTTTTTCAAATATTACAACAGTGCAGAAACAATAAAAAGAAAAAGAAGCTTTACGGTTAACATTTACAGACCAATTAACAATGCAAATCACAATATAGTAATGTTCAACTCTAGACCTAAACACTGGAGTCTTTTTCGTCCGAGCGATTTGTTTGCTCTATTGTAATTCTCAGAACAAGGGGATTAGAAGGTTTTCCATCCTACAGGAAAAATCTGTGCGGGTTACCCGGGACTCCCAATGATCTTGCAGAGCTATTCATTGGATGGTTTGCACATAATACACATTCGACAATCGTTGGTACAATAAATGACCTTCCTGTTTAGCTTGAGTAACGCAAAATACAGTGTTCAGCTGTAAGGTTAATGCTGATACGTGACGTCGCCACGTATGGTAAAAGCATCTTACCAATATAGAAGTAACACCTTGAAATGGCATACGAAAAAAAATCAATTCTATTGTCTCTCTAGAGCAGATCGTAAGTGACAGAAATGGAAATATGGACCACTTGTCGCGGTATGAAAGAAAATAAATTGCATTTACGCTTTGGCACAATTCTTCTTTCGTATTCTTACAGATAAATTAAGTTTTTCGGCTTTTATCTTCTTTTTATTGCATCGTTCTTTCAGTCACCTTTGCACTTTATTTTTATCGATCTTTTTCATCGTAAGGGATATTTACTAAAGATAAGTATACTATATATAAGTGCCCAATGCGCAGCTTCAGGCGTGCTACTAGATTATTCAATTTTACCTCTCAAAGAGATACCGGTACGTCCTGACGCTGTGCCTTCTTCAACCTTCAATTACGAAACTCGACATCTCTGATGAATAAACTTTTCAACAATGAGAAATTGAGCAATATTATTTGTCTGTTCTTTTTTTTCTCCTATTACCACACTCCAATTCAAGAGTCTTATTGATTAGGATCTACCGAATTTATCTAATAATGAGATGTGGTACTCGCAAAGTGTTTTTGCAAATGACGCAAATAATTTTTGTATTAGTCGCAAAATGCCACACTGTGTGTAAGAGAAATTAGGCACCTTGGACAATTTATTGATTAAATTGAAGTGGTGGCATTTTGGCGAATGAAGAAACGGACTTTGTACCGTTTTCTTTTTTGTGTTTTATTATCATTTGACGAGGATCATTATTTATTTAAAAAAATATCAAGTCCGGGATACGAATAGGGAAGCCGTCTTGATTTTAGCTTGCACCACGTTATTAAATAAACGTAATATAATGTACGGAAGTTAGAACGCAGGATCGGTCTACTGAGTTGGTACACGTCCTTCCAAATAACTTATCTACTTTCTGATTCCAATTTAGAGTAAACTGGGTGAAAAGAAATATTCTTCTAGACAAAGATAAACTATATATTCTAAGCGTTAATACAAACTGCTCTACTCAAAATAAACTGTACGAAAGCAATTCATCCCATAGAGCACAAAATGTTTGAAAAATGTTTTGGAAATGTTGTGTCTTTACTTTCTATGAAAACATTTCTCAGGTGTCTTTAAGACCTAACCTTTAAATACTTTAATATATATGTTGCATAACGTTTAATATTTTTAATTTGCAAAAATTACCTTTTCATAAAACTCAATGCAGGAACGTGTTAATAATATATATAACTTCGGGTAGTGCATATGCTTTGAATTTCTTGTTTGCCCGGTATAGTTATTATTATAGTCACCCATGATAACCCAATTCTGTATATTGTTCGATGTACCTTGTATCTTTCAAAGAGAGGCAATCAATAAGATTTACATGTATAATCGTTTTGCGTCACGTATTGTAACGTGGCGTTACAGGCTAGAGGGGGTACCACCTAGGAATGACCGAAAAATAAATAAATAGGACTTATCAGGACGGACAGAGTGGGTTCGGTGGCACAGTGGTAAGTGCCCTGACTTGGCAGTCCGAAGGTATCGGGTTCGATTCCCGATCAGAACTCCTAATTTTTCGGAAATTCCTAGCCCTCCAGCGCTCCCTGGCGGCCCTGGATTAAAAATTAATTATAGCGGGTGGATCCAGGCAACCCGTTATAGTATTTATAATGTAACATTGCGAAGGTGAAGAATGTTATTACTATTATTGCCTATTGAGGTAAATTCTGTATAGAAAATGAGTTTTCCGTGATGATAGCACGTAGGATTTTTGAATCACCATAAACATAAAGCGGAAATTATAACTATCTAATTAAAACATTATTTATCGTCCTTGAAAGTTCAAAACGTACGTCAATCGTTTCAACGTAACGAATCCTGTGCCTTGTAAGGTAAGTATACCATTCGTCGTACATCTAAGACAGTCTTCGGATTCTAATAATGATTTAGCACTTAAAGACCAACAGGTCGTGTAAATGGGTTGAATCAACTTGAAGATTAGGGTTTCTAGTTTCTCAAACAAATCCATTATTTATTACAATATTCAATATTTTATTATTTATGCGTAAATATTATGAAAAATTCGAATGTCCGAGTGTCCACAGAGCTATTATTCGTCACGTCCCGATGCCCGGATACTAAAAGACCCAGTTTCCGGACACTTGGATATTTAGGTCTATCGTTGACTTAGGAAAAATGTGTAAATAATTTCTTCCGTATCAGTGACCGAGGGAAGGAGAAGGGTTACTTTCCACTTCCTAGGCTTAAAAATAAATATTTGGATAATTGAATTCAGTTCACATCTCCATGGAAAGTAGGCTTCAAAAGTGTCATAACCTCACATTGATTAAAAATAAGTAACTTTATGAATACAGATTGTACATTCCGTGATTGATGAAATATATAATATCAGCAATGAGTAGTTACCAAGCTGCTTTTCCAATAAGCTTTAATTCATCTTCTGTACTCAGTTTTACTCATTTTTCGAAGTAATTTCACGAAGTAAATATACGGTGTCCGATTGCTAGGCCTACCCAACTTCGCAAGGATGTACCAATGTCCGGACAAAGTCTTGACACTCGTACAGTATATAATTTGCATGTCCCAATAACAGAATACGAAAATTATACCGTTAAAAGTGCTTTTACGGGAAATTGAACGGCAATTTCTGATACCCTACTTCTTCCTGAATAGAAAGAATTATAACTTATCACGAAAATACGTAAAAGCTAAACGATATGATGGTAAAAAGCCTTCGCCATTCCTTTGCTTATTGCATAAGAAATAGGTTGCAATTATCTTCGTAACGTGAGAGTTTCAATAAACTTCTAAAATTAAATTATAATCTACGTGGGACTGTATTTGACATTTTTTCCATATATCATTAAGTATAGCAGATACCCTCTCAAGTGTTAAATCTGCATTTTTATTCGTAAAACGCTTAATAAATTGAAATATTTTCAGTAGTGTCCAGGGACTGGGATGTTCGCGTACACTCATACACTTACCTTATATTGAAAAAAAAAATATTTCGCATGCCAGTGAGAAACGATAAATACGTCATGTATCCGTAGGTCATAAGTGAGAGGTAGATTTAATGCTGATATTATTTCATGCAAAGAATATTCGACTAAATTGTAATTGACGTTTTCTGTAAAGTACATTCGCATTAACGGACACAATTATTTCCCGTAAGATCCTTGAACGACTGCAAACTTTCATTTTTTGTCACTGCAGTGTAGTACAATAAAAAAACGCAATTGAACGTTTTATCCGCATTCGCCGGTACGACTTAGCGTACAAGGTTGCATTCGTGAAATTGTTATATTTAACCTTGACTAGAATACTAAATGGGTAACATCGAAATATATTACACGTTAGTTATAGTGCATGTAATAATTGTAAGATTACGTAACAAACGTCTATTTCTTCTTGTTTCGACTTCGTGATCTGATGCTGTGATGAACAATTTTTGGATGAAAATATTTTTGTTTAATAACAAAAAGTATATGTACTTTATTATCGTACCGTTCAGAATAACTGTTTTTGTCACGCATTAATAACAATTAACAATTTTTAATGAGGTTTTATCTTTTTCATATAATACGACAGCAGATTACAATACATATTTTTAAGAAATTTTACACGGTAACGCATCGCAGAATATAAAATATTATGAATAACGGTAGAAATATATATAACGGAAATATTGTCTAGAATTTAATCCGAGAGTGTATATTTCTTTACGCCCTACACCGAATATCAACATTTAAAATAGTAACACATTCGATGTATATTATTAATACGATGTCTGGGAAAATTTTTTTAAATTAAACGGGAATGAAAAACCTACAAATACATCTAGCAACAAACAGAGCTTGTATCAATCGAAAAACTAAAATTAACACGAATCGCAAATACTAATTAATCAACAATTAATTAATCTTGCACAAATTCGACCGCCAAATATTACAAGAGTGACCTGACACAGTTGACTTCAGAGGCTATTAAGCATTTAATTAAAACACAATCTTCATTAGTAACAGTCGAAATCCACCATTGAATTTAACTCTTAACTACACATGTGCGATCTCTCAGACGTCACCAATTTGATGTTTTGCCATCCTGTCGAATTTGTTTCTACGTAAATTTTCAATAAACTAAAAGAAAAACATATTATATAATTATTATTTAATACCTAGTCCATAAATTCGTTTACACAAAAGGAGGGCGACGAAAAACTCTACTTTTGAGCTATTCTATTCGTCGTAATGACCTTGCAATCGAGTTCCACATATTGAGGTCTCATACACTTCACCTTGTAAAGTATGTTCGTAAAGTCGGACCTGTGTAGTTAAGGGTTAAGTCCATAGGTCAAACGCTTTTTTATTCCAATCAAAGCTGCGGCACGGGAGAAGCAAGTGTTACGAAAAAAAAAATTAGTAGAAGGGGCAATTATAGTATGCAGTAAAGATATTTAGGTGGGCAGGAACGCATGGTTCGTGTCAGTTGTAGAAGAACTGTGGTACGGCTGAGTACACATCTCGCTCTCACTTTTGAGACTCAGTGCCGTTGTACAAGACAGAACGGGTAAGTAAAGTGGTTAATGGGAGTTAGTGCACTGCGTGAATGCAACCGAAGAAAGTGCTTCCGTATCAGGTTGCGCAATAGTTTGGATACCTCGCAGAAACTCTCTCTTATTTACATCGATGCAGATACAGTGGTTCACAAAAGTAATCATACCTTACCCTCCTATCGTATTACAATATAAAATATATGTGTAAAATTGGCTGAACATAATGCAAAACCAGTCGAACTTACATTGGGATAAATTAAGTATACGTACGTATGAGAAATAAAGACTAAAAATTTGTATATGAAAACTAATACGAACGTATGCAAATCTTGTCTGATAGTATACATCGATATACTGAGAAATACTATAAGATTATATTGTTAAATGTATTATTTTCAACGAATATAAAAAGTTTTATGATTTTTACAACACCGAGGAGCGTGATGTAGGAATGATTACGTAATCCAGTCTATATTATTTTATCAAAAATATTGTTTTTAATATTTTTATGTAAACGTCAATGAAAGTAACATTAGATCAAAAATGCTGTTTAGGTTATTTGACATCGCGTATTTTAACGTTAAACATTATAGCACAGACATTGAAAAACGAGGATACAGGTAAGGGGATTTATATTGCGTACAATTATTTTGAGTTTTGTTAATTCGCAATGTGAGAAGAGTTTGCTGGAATACACTAAGTGGTTTTTGCGATAATTTTTGATATCGTTTAATCTCAAGCCTTGTTATTCTTGGTCAGTTTTGTCACCACAGCGCTCGGATGTGGGTTTAACGCGTTATAGAAGTGTGACATATATATATATAATAATTTACGATATAGAAAAATATCCACTAAGAATGTTTTATCTTGAAGAAATTTGTATTTATTCAGATGGAACTAGTTTAGTGTTGATAGTAAATATAATTGGAATAGTAGACTGACTAGCGGCAAGATGAGCCAAGAAAAACAAGATATATCTTGCTGAAATAAATTATTACATTGACCCAAGTGCGAGTCGTTGGCCATTGAAAAGTAAAAGTGAGTTACTATACAATCTACAGTCTGGCATATTGTCTGGTCGCTGCACTTGCGCAACATTGACTCTCACGACTTTACTCATGCATTTCAACTGCTATTAGTTTGACTGAATCACCGCTGTGATAAAATAAAACTATTTCGAGACTTACAATAATAATTCACAATAGTACATAAAAACCGGGTTCAAGAAACATAGACTGTATAAAACTTAAAAATCATATAAACCAGTTTTAAATAGAAACTTATTAACCGTCAAGCCTTATAGACCGTGTGTCTATAATGAATTCAGTGGATCCTCCGTAATAATCATAATGAAAGAAATTCTTTTCGCTTGAAACTTTCTGACGCTTATACAGGAATTATAGTTTTTTTTTAATCGTAAAACAATCCTTCGAGAAACTCCCTGTAACAGCGATACCAACGATACAGGGAGTTTCCCTGAAAAAAACGTAAGCGATATTCGATCCGTAAGCAACCCCTGTGGGTGCTGCCACCTCTCGTCATGGGATAAACGACAAGCGCGCGGACCACCTGCCAATGTCGACAAAAGCAGTCTCACCCCTTACATATCCGAAACGGTAACCAGTAACCCTCGAGGTACGGGCATCTTTGGTCGCGTATTTACTTCGTAAAATGGGTACGTGCCAGTGAAACGACAGTTCTGATCGGCTGCTCCTGTGTCAGCTGGGTAGGGAGATGTGTCAGAACGAGATTCCTAAGAATAGTTACGGGCGACGCACCGGGACACTGTGTAGGGATCCGAAAGGATAATTCTGGAAGAGAAAATTTCGTGAGTACAGTGGCCAGAAAGAATAACGATATATTGTTCTCTGGGTATGAAAATTAATAGGAACAATGTCAAGCTACTTATTTTACTTATCCTCCTATTAACACTTGACATCCTCATTGAGATATTTGAGTGAGCATTTAGCCGGCTGGCAACAGATGCTCAGTTCTTAAGAGAAGATATCGTAGAGTGCTGCACCCAAAGAGGGAATATAAGAGGACTGACTTTTATGAGAGAGTGAATCCAGTGCCGATCCTTTTTGAAAGGAGAGAAGAGTGGCTCGTACCCATCGGAACCTCCGTGATGGTCCTTCGTTCTTGTGGCGAGTGTACGTCATGGCGAATCTTGTTGAGTTTTCATTCTCTTTTGTGAAGTGAACGTGCTCTGTACTCCGAGTGGCTTTGTTCTGTTGCTTTTCGTGATAATTCTTGTATTGTAACAGCCTGAAAAAGTCTCTTTGTAAAATTTCTTCAGTTCGGAAAAGCACAATTCATTCCCTGAAACAAAAAAAGAGATGGAGGAAAGTTTCGTAACGTTGATTTTACATGCTGTTGATTAGCTGCATTACCGGCTTCAGGTAGTTATTAATGATTCGTTAAATTCTTGTGATTTTTTTGGCTACTGCTTCTGTTTTGTGATTATACAGGATTTGTTTTTTTTTCTGAAAAATAGAAGTTCTACATTGGTTTTTTTCTTTCTTTTATTAACTCTGTCACGAACGGTATGGAATGCCACTGATATTCTGCTTACTATTTGATCATATCTCTCTGTACGCTTGAATATATCAGATGTATTTCTTGGTATGAGTAAAATAAATAGCGCGTGGGTCTGTGAATTAAGATAAGCAGAGTATGGCTGATGAGTGTTATACGAATGTTAAAAGTCTAAGGCAGCTGAACTCCTGATACTCTGCCATTTTTAAAAGCATTTTTGAAGGTCGTCGTGTATGGTAACAATGTTAAGGGAAGGTTCACGTGCCAGAGTGCTCGCGATAAATTATTGAGTTTTTGAGAAAATAATTAATTTTACGAAAGGAATATATAAGTCGCATTCCAATAAATGCATTCTCGTATTGTCTCAAGTGTCATTTTATCATTTGTTATCGATAACAAATTAACATATTTCGGAGCAAAATTGTATACCATTTATCAAGTGTTTCTAAAATGCGTGATTTTAACCTTATTATATCAAACATCCAAGGAATATGATTTTCAATCATATATGCCAGTTAAACACTTGCTATAATAATAATTATCATTATGACAGTTTCTCTAGGAATTAGATAACAAAGCCCATAGCAACACAGAATTTCGAGTGAACTCCTCGTGTAAAATATTGAGCCTGTCCATACATTACAAAAAGATCCATATTTGCATTGTGAAAAATACTACTGTACAGAAATTGGAAACTGGAATAAATTGTCAAAATGTAAATATACCGCAAATGAAATATGTATTTCAAAAGTACTTGAAATATACACAGAAGTTTATTTCGTTATCAATCCAAATTATATAAAACTGCAAAAAAAGCATAGCCAGAGAATATGAAAATTATGACTGAACTACCCATCAATTTTTCTTACTATATAACATGCAAGTTTCACTATCACGTTCAACCTTATCGCTTAGATATATTGTCTTTCGGCACGTATACGTGAAACAGATACCGTGGATCGATACATCCAGGATCATAACGTATAGCCATGTTTCTTACGGCAAGTTCAAAACAGTAAAAGTGTTTTCTCCGCTGCGTAAACGTTCCGGTGTGCCGATTATCTAACAGCTGCGCGCAATGAAGCAAATAGGTTAACTTGGTTGTTGGGCAGAAACAATCGATAACTAAGAGAAGCATACGAGTAAAAACTCAATCAATTATATTATTAAAAGTCTTATCAATAATGTCGGAAGTGTGGAATAGGTTGGACGTGTACCTTTGGGTACCTTCGCGTTTGGCATTTCTAATTCATGAATAATGGTCAGGCCGGCACTCACCGAAAAGAGGAAGTGAATCATCGGATGTTCACTTATTAAGAGCTTTCTTTCTGATATCTGCCAACATGGGAATATCGATCGACTCTAAGTCTGTTTAGTCCGCGCATATGCCTTCAGTAGGGCACACGTGGAAAAAGAACTGTCACATTTTTCTATATATATATAATATGGTTTACTCTCAGTTCTTCGAAGGTCAATTCTTCGAAGGAATTTCTTCGAATGTCTGTTCTTCGAAAGGGTGGATTCTGGGAAAAGTTCAATTTTTCGAAAGTCAATTCTTCGAAAAGATAATTTCTTTGAAAAAAAATTTTGTATTCTCGTTTCAATTCTTCTGCTAAATTATATTTTTAAGTAATTTCTTCTAAAGGACGGTAGATTTTTTATTTAATCGCAAATTTGGTTTCTTTGGTTACATTATCTTTTTCTTCTCTATATATATTATAAATATATCAAGGAGTAGTCACGAGGGCATTGCCGATTATGTGGCATTCAAAACGACAAAAGGGAATTCAAACAAAAAACCAAACCTTGGGGAACCTACCATTGTAGTTTTAACCTAATCAAACCTACCTAACCTCACCATTTCTAAGCCCATCACAGCATTGGTAAGTATTATATCGATGATTTTTATTAACTAAAACATCATAGGAATCAGTAATATTATAGTACACTGGCTCATAACAGCACTGATGTGGTTCATCAAAGATTATTAATGATATAGTCACAGGTACATCCCTAGCGAAAACGATTGCTTTCCTTCCGAATAATGATTTTCGAATAATGTATATTTTCGAAGAATTGACTTTCGAAGCGATGACCGCAGACCATATAATATATATATGTCCAAATATTTTTTCTCACTCTTATATTTATTTTTGCAGCTTGCGTAAATCTCGTGCAACGGAAATGCATGAAAAATGGACATATACAGTTGTATACAAATTTTATAAAGATATATACATTCTGTATACAATATATTCTGTATATATATATATGTATCTGTCGTAATAGGAGTATCACAATTATTAATAAAGTAGTACATGGTAACTTGTAACAATTTAACGTTTATTGAACACAAAATAATTAATAATGTAACTACAATTAAACATTACACTGACAAATTTGAATATCTAAGGTACTTCTTGGTTAAAGATTTTGAAGAGACAAAATGCGGTACACAGAATCGTCAATTGTCAATCTCGCATTCTCATGCATACTTATGTTTTGAATTTTCATTAATTTTTCTACTGCATCCTAATTTTCGTATTAGTAATTCTTCTGCCGTATATTAGTCTGATCCTCGGCATCTATTAGGTTCCTATTCAATCGATGAATTACAGCGATGATTGCAAAGGTTGTCCAGCTCTCGTACAATTTTCTATTACGTGTTACTGGATGAAGGCGAGCACGAAGTACACCATATTTTGTTTCTAGTGTAATGAAAACGGCTGTGTTCACAATCATCGCTACGATGGAAAGAAATTCAAGAAATTTCTCCTACGACAATTCTTGAATGCAACAAAAACCTATTAGATGCCGAGGATTAGAATAACATGCGGTAAAGAAATTCATGAAACTTCAATACGTATGTATGCATGACAATGCGAGATTGACAGTTGACGATTTTGTGTACCGCATTTTGTCTCTTCAAAATCATTAACCAAAAAGTATCTTAGATGTTGATATTTGTCAGTGTAATGTTTAATTGTAGTTACATTATTAATTATTTTGTGTTCAATAAACGTTAAATTGTTACAAGTTACCATTTACTACTTTATTCATAATTATGACACTCCTATTTCGACAGATATATATACACATATATATTGTATATAGAATGTATATATATAAACTTGTTCAGTGGCAGTTTTGAGAACTTCGCCGATTATGGGGCTTTCACAACGGCAAGCTGAAATGTTTCTTTTAAAAAAAAACTAAACCTTGGGGTATCTAGCATTGGAATTCTAACCTAACCTAACCTAACCTAGCCATTTCTAAGCCCATCACAGTTCCGGGTGCCTAGTATTGAAAAATTTTGAGAAAATTCGGTGTGGTCGTCGCTTGATGGCTCTGGAAACTGTCCTTGGATATAGGATTTTTCCAGGTCAGTCCTTGAAACTGCCAAGCGTCCTCAAAGCTGCCACTGCATATATATATATATGTCCTGGAAACTGCCCTCAGATATATTTATCTTTATACAATTATATATGTTCATTTTTGTATACAGTTGCTGTATATTATTTGTATACAAACTGTATATGATTTTTTCACGTGGGCCTGGACACATTTGCATAACTATGTACTACTGTTTTGAATAATAGGACACGCGAAAAAAAAGTCATTAAAATTACAGATACGGTAACACACTGGAATATAAATAAAAAAAGATTGTTATCGAAAATACGATTTATTTAATTTAGACAAATATATATATAAACAAGGTACTTATTCGTATATACAGACATTTAATACGTTTAGTTGAAGATTAACCAATGTTTATTGAATGTTTTATGATAGAGCTTAATAATGTAACACATATCTTTTTAAATAATTTGGTTAATCATGCATAAAATTATATATCAGTTAATTAGTAGCCATACTCCATTATCGATAAATAAAGCGTACTGTAAACAAAACTAAAAAATGGTGTTAATAACATTATAATATTATCGTTAATATGAAAACGATACCTAAATCAGTGTTGCCAGATGGTGGGACTTATCGCACATGTGGGATTTTTCTTGCGCATGCGCAGTCAATGATCCCATCACTGAGCCGCCGTATTCGCTATTCTCGATATTATAACTTAATATTTCGACTTTCTATACAAGTTATCACTATTATATAATTGCAAAATGATTGGAGCAGACTCTAAATGTGGACGAATTTACTCTGAAACTTTGAAAACTACATCGAATTTGACAAAAAGAATTAAGACACTCGTAACTGATTCTCTTTTTTTTTCTTATTTGACACATCATTGACAAACAATTGAAAATATACGCTCTGCTTCTGCATTTGAATGCGAAAGAAAGAAAATCGATTGAAGTAATATCTCAAGAATATAAAATATTTGTTTATCACTAAAATCTCTTGATTCCAGTACTTTGCTCCAAAATTCATTAACTTCCAAGCTGATTAAATGCTTTGTTTTCTCTTTAAAGCAATGAACAGGGAACTAGTGAAAGATATTAAAACAAGTTTGTGAACAATAAATTAACAATTTATGTTTGAACAAAGATTTATATATTTAATATTGACTCTCTAGAAGAACTTTGTGTATTTAAAGAATCCCGACCAACATAATGTTACATGTAACGTCCACGTTAATTGTAATTTCAAACATTATGTTTACTGGGATTCTATACACAAATATCTAATAGCTAAAATTAATTTAGATATTTTATACTATTTTAAACTTATAGCGTAAAAGAGTTCTCTGAATGTGATTTCGCGGGTCGATCATACGTATTCAAACAGAGAACAGAAAATCCCACGCGAGGGATTTTCTAGAGTACTTGATGTATGATACGCGTCAAGGTGTGTTACCCCCACTTTCTGGTGATACAGAGCTAAATTCGTTATCGCGCGTTCTGAGAATTTCAAAATTATCTTCAAACTATTAAAGTTATACCCAAATAAACTTTCTCAGCAATTTTGTATTATCCGTCCGTCCAAGCTATCAGTAAGTACTCGTTTTTATACTAGGTCTGAGCAATCGGGAGTTAAACAAAGACTGACTTTTATTAACGATCGATATCTGTGAATCGTTAACCGTCGTTCCTTGCATTCTATATACGATACAGTATACAATATGCATGTGTGGAAAATGAAGTCGATACCTACCTGTGCAGCATATTCCTTTACACGAAAGATCGTATAGTCCACTTTTACGCCTGGCTGTGAAAGTATGTATCGACGTGAAAGCGATATCTTTAAAAAATACATAACTAAACGAATTGGATAAGACAATTATCGAGATTTTATCAAGCAGCGCGGATGTTAGTTGACTAAGAATTTCTAATCGTTATTACAATTTAGGTATGTAATAGGTACGTAAGTAAGTACGCGATTTGAGAGGACGAGACATTTTATCATTCAAGGCAACGTCTATCGGTAAACATGCCATGTAAATAAAACGTCAGATATGGCTAATACCAGAGATGATAGCGAAAATAAGAATGATGATAATGATGATCATGGTAATGGTCTAAACAGTAATGTAACGGTGATGTAGCTGTAACAATTAACAGTTTGAGATTTAATTACATACATCGTAATTTCTTATTTATTTTTGTTCTATGCTTAGTGGGATACTAATTGTTACAATTTATAAATAATTTCATTCCCGCGAATCGAACAGTGAAAGACCAGTCTTGATTAAATAATTAGCGTGAGAATTAGTAATTGTAATGAACACGTTTTATAAATAGCTGTAAATATTTATGAAATAAAACATGTCCGAGATATGATAACAAGAATGATGAGTCTAAACAAAAAATTGTTTTTTTTCAGATTGTTAAATAGTTAGACGAATTCTTCTCATTATGGGCACGACAAACGCACAGACCGATCCGGAGCACAGTCCTGACGAAGCCAATCCTGGTGGGAGTTCAATAGAAGCTTTTTTTGCCGAGTCGGTTATACTTATCACTGGGGCAACAGGATTTCTTGGAAAAGCACTGTTGGAAAAGCTCCTGAGATCGTGTCCCCGACTTGCCACCATTTTTGTACTTATCCGTCCCAAAAAGGGCCGGACAATCGAGCAAAGACACAAGGAATTGATTGACAATCCGGTTAGTAGTTTATTATAAATATCATGAAAAAAAATCATCAACTATCTTCAATTTTGTGTATAATTATTACTTAAACTTTGTTTGAATTTAAGGTATTTGACAGAATCAGATGGGAATTCCCCGGTGCCCTGAACAAAGTACTTCCAGTCAAGGGTGACGTTAGTCAAGCCGAACTTGGCCTCAGTGCTGAGGACAGAATGATGTTATGTCAACGAGTGAATATAGTATTTCATAGTGCAGCTACCGTCCGATTTGACGAACCGTTGAAGGTCGCAGTGAATTTGAATACGAGGGGTACAGCGCGGATGGTAGAACTGTGCAAAAGTATGAGAAACCTAATTAGTTTTATTCATGTAAGCACGGCCTATAGTAATGCAGATCAGCAGGAAATCAAAGAAAAGATCTATAAGTGAGTGAATATTTTTCATGATATATATTTGTAGTTCATTGATGCACATAATTATATTAAAAGGAATGTATTAATGTTAATATCATTTTTACAGTACAAAAATAAAACCTCAGACGATCATCGACATGTGCGAAAATCTGGATGATGAAACTACGGCGATCCTCGAAAAACGATTGGTAGGAAAGCATCCTAACACTTATACCCTGACAAAAGGTCTAGCTGAGCAAATTATTTTCACTAGAGGTACTGAGTTGCCTGTCGCTATTGTTAGACCAAGTATAGTATGTGCTGCTTATCAAGAACCTTTTCCCGGCTGGGTCGATAACGTTTGTGGAATTACAGGTACCTGATGATATTGTAAACTGTTATGCAATCGATATGTTATAAGTCAACTGCTTGTATATTAATTTTAATCCGTTCGTTTCTAATCGTCTAAAGTCTCATGAAATTTAATTTTATACGATTCGTTATTTACAGGTATTATGATGGAAATTGGCAGAGGTACTATCAGAAGTATCATATGTAATAAGGATTTGGTAGTAGACGTAGTGCCTGTCGATTATGTTGTGGACACGTTAATATGTGCATCGTGGCACAACGCAATACGGAAAACAAATGTTCTTAAAGTATACAATTGTACAAGTGGACCGTTCAATCCCATTAAGTAAGTTTCGTAAGATATAAATTAATACAGTATTGCACAATATTTATAATTGAAATAATCACAAAAACCGTGTATTTTACAGATGGGAAGAATTTGGAAGTCTGACAAGAAAACACGCGATAGAATCACCCTCCAAATACGTTATGTGGTATCCAGGATTTACTTTTAGGAAAAATAAATTTATACACAAGCTCGCCGTAGCTGTGCTCCATTTTCTACCAGCTTTTGTGGTAGATCTTGCTTTACGATTTCAAGGAGGAAAACCGATGTGAGTTGACAATTTCAATCGATCCTTCTTCTACATTTCAAATAATAATAAAAAACTACGTATGGCTATAACTAAAAATTATTTATTTCACTAGCATGATGAAAATCACAAGGCGATTCGAACGTGCTGCAAAAACCGGTGAATTTTTTGCAGTAAATGAATGGCAATTTCATGGAGAAAACATGAATGAGTTGGCAAAATACGTAAAAGCAGCTAACGACGCTAATCATTTTAATGTCAATATCACCAGCTTGGATTGGGATTCGTACGTGCACCAGTATATGCTGGGAATTAGAAAATATATTCTAAAGGATAATCCTGATACATTAACCAACGCCAGAAATCGTTTGTTCAAGTAAGTTTTGACGAGTGACTAACTATTCTTATGTATAATTCTATTATAATAATTCATAGTCATTACTGTAAAAATTGCTACCGTTCCAGGTTATATTGGGCGGATAAAATCACCCAGATACTCAGTTTGTTCGTCCTAGTAAAGATGATTGGGCGCATCGGTCGGTGATGTTTATGAAAAGTACCTCGGCGAAATGTAAACGTATTTCTCTATAAGCACACAACTGCTGGAAAGCTCTCGAAAAAAGAAGAAAGGTGTATTATGTATATTCACCATTTATTTTTTAATGCAAATCTCGACTAGTAAGCTGAATATATTAGTAATACCATTTACATCGCTTGAAGCGATCTATGTGCACGAATTTGCATCGTGGGTATTATGCATTTTTAGATAAAATGCAATCGACAAGTGCGACGTGAGTAATTCACGAAAAATCTTACATATGTGACCTTTGCGCACGTGTACACATATCGTTTTAACATATTTACATATATGCGAGAGGGTTGTTTGTCAAAAGCTATTAAGATTTGTATTTTTTTTCTGGGAAGCACGGGTGTGTAGATATTGATTAATTCAGTCTAGAAATTTATATCATTATACTGTACGATGACGCAGTCGGTCGGTGGAATTGAGAAAAATATCTCTAAGAGGAAGAAGGAATCGACAAGTAGTAAATGGATATATAATATATTTGAAGTCTTGCCATTAAGTCAGAATTGAATTGGTCAACGAATTCAATAGTGCCATGTGCATGACACATAATCTCTCATTCGGTTATTTCACGTTTGTAAATGTTTAACAAATGGCTCTCGTTACTTTATTATACGCTACTCCTAGGACATTGTCAACGTAAGTGCAAGATCAACTTGAAATACCTCTTAAATGCTGCCCATCAGTTATAATGAATTAGCTAGATAATGTAACGATTACGATACATAAGGAATCAAAAGTACTACAAGAATGCGATCGATTAATTCGAAGCCATGACACGATGGAATATTTATTGCGAGGATCGACTTTGTGTGTCTTATGAATAAAATGTGGCAAGCGATTTCTTGAAATTTTCTAACGAAAATTGTTTAATCAACTTTCATTTGACTTTTGTCAGTTTTAACACGTGTGTTCTGCGTCATACTGCGCACCGGCTACAGCACGGTATATATATGTTTATCAGTATATTATGGGCAGCTACTAATAACATGTTCTATTTGCAAATTATACGATATATATGTATATATATCCGATTATAAGGTGCTGCAGTTTCCTTGTTAAATTTCTACATAGTTGACATGATCAAATATGTACTGTGCTGTACGCTGAGGTAATTAATTAGGAAGGTTCTGTGTAGCTAAAAGCATTTGTGTTATCTCTTATGATCGTAAGATACGCCGACCACAAAACTTTGTAATCTACCTTACAGAAAAACTCAAGCAGTTCCTTTTTGTTACTGATCCGAATGAAAACGGCCACTACTTGAATAACACGATCCGTGTTAAGGGTCTCCTGGTGCATTATGAGCTTTTATCATATCCTACCGATTCTAAAAACTCGCTTGATATACCGTACAATCAAAGACTAACCGAAAGGCTTTAACATAAACAAAGTTATAAGTTTTTTTTATGAACACATTATAAGTTATGCATATTATGTACTTTTGCGACGTAATAAACGTGTATACTGAGATGTAATTGTACAATAATAATGTTTTTAAATAACGAAAGCTCGTCCTTTCTTATAATACACTATTACTATTTTTAATCACAATACGTAATAAAGATGAGATTTGGAATATCTTGCCAATCTGACAACTGTTGGTAAATACAAAGCGGCTACCGCACGGCCATCATGGATGCAACATTAACCAAGTAGATGTTTTAGAAAAATCGAACAAAATATACTCACGTATAATAATATACAAACTAACTCACTCACGATCTATAATATCTTGAATTAAATCGATGGGTAAGGAGTTGGTTGTGGCGGTGATCGGCCACTTCTTGTTGCGGTTTTCTATTTCTAATCAAAATTATATAACGAAATTATCTGACGATCATCATTCCACGAAAAGATATCGTTATCTTTTGCTTTTTTACATGACTAAGGCAATAGCGCTCTGAACAAATACATTATTGCACTACACATTTGTACCACACAAAATTACATAATTATGACATTCTTTATCAAACATCATACATCCACTAACCAAATCACATCGGTATTTTTCTAAACCAATCACAGTTAGTTTCCGGAGTGGCAAGCTCGATCAGTGAATTCCGTTGAACCGAAAGCTGTAATTTTATAAATATCAATTGAATGAAACTCTGTTCGATACACTCTTCTCAGTTATACATTTTCAAAAGAAAAATCTCCTTTATTCATAATTCAGATTTGCATACTCCCTTTTTTGATTAAAATTCTTTTCTCTCTTTCACCTCACCTATATAGATTGCATGTTCTACTTGTCATCATCCTTCCGCCCACAGATGACCTGAAAATAAACACACAAAATATGACCAAAGAATGTTATTCTTTGTTAAATTGAATTCACAGTTACAAATGAAATAATTCTTCATTGAACTTATCTGATATATCCATATGTTCATTATTCTTACATTGTTTCGGGAATCCACCCAATGTCCTAGTACCAATGTCTTTCAAACATTTGCTATCATACTATTATTCCAGCACATGCCTTTGTGAATAGTTACGTTAAACTCTCGTCTCCATTAAACTTACTTCATCTGTTTCTTCGTCTCCATCAAACTTTCTTTCCCCATACGCTTTTTTTTTCATTTAGTTCTTCACCCGTATGTAATAAAAATATTATCTCTCTTTATTTCCTGCAATAAATTCGTTTCTCTTAACCCCTTTAGTGGCAGGCCAAATTTTGAGTCAGGTGCCACAAATAGTAGGTACAAAAAAGTTAGAAAAGAAATTGCCTAATTTTTAAGAAGGTTGTTTTTACATCGGACGCGTATATACGTCGCTGCCAGTGAAAGAGTTAACTAATACTTAACGAATATATTTCTTTTTGAATGTTTTCTTTAAAATTGATTATGGTATTTTTAAATGAATCAGTTCATTCGCAAATCAGTCGATCCAATCAACTATGTTTTTCACGGATAAAATTGTTCCTTTCTGAGCAGACCTATCTCTCTTCAACCGCAATAACATTTTTCAAAATCGATCATTTCACTTATGAACCAAAACGTTTATCCAAAGCGAAATAAATTTTTGAAAATTCAATCTGTCTGTTTCTAAATTGATTAAGAAGATAGTCCATAACCCACATAGCACAAAACATCCGTCGGATGAACATAGGACGTCTATACGTCCATAGGACGTCCGACAGACACCCTTAGGATGCTTTGTGCTATGTGGGAATAGCGCACAGAAAAAATAGGTTTTTTTAAGGAAAATATAAGATAAATACAAATGATTTTTTGGAACACAGCGAAGTTATACCCGTTGTTATGACATTTCGAAAGCTGGAACTGTCTAAAAAAAGTTTCAATTTGAAAAAATGAAAGTAATTTTTTAAAAGATATCTAAAGACTTATTGACCTTAAGAAAAAAAGCTCCTGTCTGACAGAAACTACATGTATGTATTTTAAAAAAATTCCGTTGTCTTTTATTTTAGACAAATGGTTCTCTTGATATTGTGACAACCGTCTCCTCACCTTTTTTTTCGCGGTGTTACAATACAGCCATAACTCCGCCATTTTCAAAAAATTTTAATGAAACTTATTGTGTACCTTAATTATACATATTATCATTGAAACATGGCTTGTATCAATCTTTTACTTTCCTCAAAAAAATAATTCCAAAAACACTACAGCCGCTACTGCGGCTCATCCTCTTAAAACATTTTTTTAAATCAAGCGGTTCTTTCGCAAATTAGAGGGCGTTCTGATATTCGCTCAAAGCGCTGCGGGTATCGTTGTGTCCCTGTTTTACTCACATGCAATGGAACCCATAGTCAATCCATTTCTAAACACAAAGGATCTTTCAGAATCACACGTCTTTACTGCTAAACCCACTATAATTTTTACTGGTAAAATAATCGCTTTCTAAATCCACCTGTTTCTCTTTAAACGAAACAGCATTTTCCAAAATCATTCATTATTTTAAAACTAAAATCGGCGTATTTCTAAATTGACCAGAATGTTCACTAACCAACATGCCAGTTTCCGAAATGATCAATAGCTTCTTAAACCAAACAACCCTATCGTAAATCAATCAACATTAAAAAAATAATGAGCATTCAGTATTATACCTACTCTACTTTACTGTATCTCAAGTCCTCAAAAATGCATATTTCTCATCATTTTTTTTCTTCAGATTATTGAAATTTATTAGCACTCCCTGCAACCATGCTTTTTTGTGTGAACCTTCACGTTGTCGCGTTATGGCTCAAAAAGTAGCCGCAATCTGTCATATTGACTGCACGGTGTGAACGCGCACGCCGAGCGGCAATTCGCACGTATTGAACGACAATAGCGATGACCAATCGACATCGCGGAAAAGCAACAATAATACTTTCGAGATATTTTCGATATGCGGCAAATTAACTCGGACATGGATCTTATACTAAAGGGAAGGAAAGTCACATGGATTTTTTAGGAGATGAATGCTTAAAATAAACGTACATACATTGTTTTTTTTAACCGCCTAGATATACAGAGGTTGATGTACCGATTTAATCCGGCTTGTAATTCCTCTGAATTCCTCAGTCCCCACCGTCTCTCAAACTGCAGTGGATGTAATGTGTTCTTTGATACTTTGCGATGATAATCGCACCACAAGTTTTCATTAATATAATGAGTACATGGAAGTTAATTCAGCGACGGTGTTACGATTTACTTTCGTACAGATATTCGCTACTTGTGATATTAATTGCGTTCACCTGTATATTCATCGGCATAATACACTTTGGAGAGGTTAGATATACACAGATCATATGTAATAATAGACAGCATAGATTTTTACTGTATGATTTATCAATAAGAATATTCCTTATTTCCTCCATTTTTATCGAATTTGAGTTCTTCGAAATTCGCATTTTGAAATTGTATATTATCAAATATATGATTTACTTATACTATTAATTTAAAGAAGTATTAATAAACTTGTATGGAGAGTGAAGGTGTTTTGTGTAATTATGATCTTCGTGAAAGTTATTTTTTAATCTCTATCATCTTGTTTTAGAAACTTTATATTAATTAAAGCAAACTAGATTTTCATTTTCTACTTTATAAAATATAAGATTCAACAGTTTGTTACAAAATCATATTGTAAACATTGATAGCAATTTAACAAAACAAATAGTTATACACTCTGGATGTAAAATGTTTGTTTTAGGTGTGGATTGAGTGGAGTAAAGAGAAATATGAAGCAGTCTTTCATTCTTTTAATGACAACATACTTGGCATATCTTTTCAAAAGAAGTTGTGTCAGCACGTACCCATTGATGTAGTATATACTTGGGTTAACGGATCTGATCCAGTATTTCTTCAAAATCTTAAAAAATATATTTCTGTAACAGATGTCAATGTGGCTGCATCAAGATTTAATGATAAAGATGAATTGCGATATTCTCTTAGGTCTTTGGAAATGTATGCCCCATGGGTTAGACATGTTTATATAGTCACCAATGGTCAAATACCAAGTTGGCTAGACATGGATAATCCACGGATGACACTCGTGACTCACGATGACATATTTCCTGAAAAAAGTAACTTACCAACATTTTCTAGTCCTGCAATTGAAAGTCATATACATAGGTAAAATGTATAAGAAAATAGTACTCTTTATTTAAAAAAGTTTTAAGAATTAAAGTGACATTCAAAAAAACATTTTTACGAAATACATAAATCGAAATACTGTTATAGAATTCCTGGAGTTTCTGATAAATTCATTTACTTCAACGATGATGTTATATTGGGTGCTGAAGTTTGGCCAGAGGATTTTATAACTCAAGCAGGTGGCCAAAAAGTGTATCTAGCCTGGTGGGTTCCCGATTGTTCAGAAGTTTGTCCATGGGCTTGGGTCGGTGATGGAGCATGTGATCCTGCTTGTAACACAACAATATGTGAATTTGATGGTCAGTCAGATTTTTCTACATTATTTTATACCAATCTATATAAAATATTTTTTAATTCCTGAATCAACAGGTGGAGATTGTGATCCAACACCAATTCCCACTGACAGTGAAGCTATGGAGGATGGAAACGATTATCCATATAAATATTTGCAAGAAACACAAATAAGAAATCAGGATGCAGTGAGGATGTTAGATATCGTAAAACGAAGAAGTAATGCTCCATTGGCTAATGCCAGCACTAGTACATCGTTATTTCGAACATTGAAGTCTTATGGTCAAGCAATTTTAGAAAATAATAAAAAGAAAATGCACAGTACAGACACGCGTAATGAATTTGAGAAGTATAATAATAAAAAAATTAAAAATGCGAGTAAACAATATGGGGTAGAACAAACAAATACAACAGATGTGGAATATACAGTAACAACGAATTTTTTGGATCTGGATCATTTCAATTATACTGAGAGACGCGCACAATTGAAACATTACCTTAATGATGACATCATTAATCTCGTGCATGTTAATCATTCTGAAAAATCAAATAAATTAAAACATTCAAGTAACTGGAAGCACAGAAATAGACAATTGGATACATACGCGGAGTCTCTATTACATGTTAACAGAATTTATAATACAGCTTATGGATTTGAAAGGCGTAGAGTCCCTGCTCACATGCCTCACTTGCTGGACAAATGGATCATCATGGATATGCAAAAACGTTTTCAGTTAGAATTTAGAAAAACATCCAGTCACAGAGTAAGAGATGCAGAGGATATGCAATTCGCATTTTCATATTTCTATTTCCTAATGAGTGAAAAGCGCGATGTATCCACTGCAGAAATTTTTGCTATGTTTGACACTGATAAATCAGGGTAAGTAGTTTTAATATTCACCATTGATTCAAAAAATAATTTGTTCTTATATTATTCGTAGGACCTGGTCGGATAGAGAAATTAGAACTCTTTTATCTAAACTCTATCCATTGCCATTGGACTATAGTTTGGTTGTAGAATTTGAGAACATAATATCAAATTGTTCTCGCAACATAGAACTTATAGAAACGGTAGAATCTCCATCTGGAGAAAGATATCTGGATTCAACTCTCGTAAGTATTCACATTAAGTTTGTACACATTTATTAATGAAAATAAGCATATAATAAAATACGTCAACCTCCTTCAGCCAGTGGTCACGAAAGAGCTAATAGTAAAATGCAATTCGATCTCTAAAAGACTTCTTGCCAAATTTGGGAAAAGCAAGCGTTACAAACATGAGATAATTAAAGCTGGAAAGAATGAAATTTTCGAAATGCTGACCAGTAATGTGTCACTGACTGTTCAACTTTTGGACGAGATAAGGCGTGATCCCAAGTGAGTAGTCAGTCCAGAATATATTATCAGTGTTTAAACCCTGCTTTTAAACATTCCATGAAATAGCATTGGCTTAAACGAATTTCAGGAAATTTATATGCTTGAATGATGATATGGATCCAATTCGTCGTTCTGAAAATGATATAGTTCGGGCACTTCTCAATGATTTTTATCGATCTCTGTATCCTTTAAGAAGTAGTTTCGAACTACCATCTCAGTATCGAAATCGCTTCTCTCATCGTCATGAACTATTCGAATGGAGAGCGAGTCGTATGAAAGCTCGAAATTTGTTGCTAACTTTATTAATCTTGTTGCTGATTGCAACACTGTATCATTTGTTTCATCATCAAGTGCGAAGACTATTCAGAATGCGAACACTGCCCACGCTTCTTGTTTAACATAAGGAATCTCATGAAAATACTCAGCATCTGGTCATTGAGTCATTGTTTTAACATTGTCAGCTTATGAAACTGTTATTATTAAGTCTTTCCAGTAATCAGTTTATTGCTATTATTTAAATGTTTCACTTCAAGCCGAGTGATGAATTATAAAAATAGCTCAAGGCTCTCTGTTAAAAATCACGCAGGAGTTTCGTCCTTTTAAACTGCAACGGTTTTTGACATATCAATATAAACGACACTAACATATAATCGAGATAATGCAAACCACTCAATGATCAGGATCAAATTTCGAATCTTTATTCAACGTACATGTGATTAGATAACGAAGAGCGTAAGAATGTTTTTTTTTTGTTAGCGTAATATTCATCAGATTGTAAAAAAGTGGACTGACTTCCAACATTAACAGAAATACTATTACTGTGATACGTTATAGAAGGTACCATATAATATTAAATTAGGAATACTTGAGAGACTGTAAAGATCTCTTTTCATTTGTTACAATAAAAAGGACAATTTCAACCACCGATTACAACTAGACTGAATTTGTTTTTTTTTTTTGTTTGACAGGTAGTAATGTAGGGTATCTAAAGTTGATTCACTTTTTTTCATATATATGTGAAACTTATAATCTGACGTTTTTATTACTCTTATTCACACTTTATTATAACGTTGAATTGAATATTAAAAGATTGATTCGCGTATATCAAATATATTTGAATCAAAATATCTCTCAATGGACGGTAGGGTTATGTATCACATAGAATAAAATAAGTGTCCCGTCATCGAAAACTCATCGAAAATCAAATATTTCAAATAATCGCCGTATTTTAGAATTATTTAATATTTTTGTCACTGTGTAGCTTTGTCTAATATTCCAGGGTTGCTATTTCAATACCTCAAAGTTTTCAAATTAATCTATTAATGAATTTTAACATATCCCTAACAGCTTCGCTGTTTTGATTTTATTATCATACTTTTCTCGTATAGAGGGGATTTTATTTTATACATAAATCTAATTACGTATTCCTATTTTCTTATAATTGCATAGCTTGTGATAAATAATGAACAATCAAATACAGTTTCACTTTATAGCATCTTAAGAAATTGTAATTGTACATAAAGTATATTATACATTGATTGTTCATTGTTCATCTTGTGATTTAAGTAACGTACTCAGCAAGGTTTATAATTTTCTATAGTGATTATTGACGCATTTCTTATAATTCGTTGATGCTCCCGCATTAATGGTTATTTGTTAACAAGAGGCATACAAATTTAAGCGATCAATAATCGTTTATATTTTTTAGTACAAGTCTTTTAAAATGTTGATATATTTACATATAGAATAATCGTATGCAATTTTCATTATCACCTAGTCACTTAACGGCATACTATACTTATACGGCCCAGTGTGCAATTTCATAGAAATTTGTATGAAATTATAAAATTTATTATAAATATATCACTGTTAAATATATATTTATTAAGTGACGATTCTACAATAAAATGTGTGAATAACATTTATGTATGAAAATAAAAGTAGTATCTTCAAGTTTTTATCTTAAAAATCTTGCGAGCTGCTTGCAATGTCCAAAACAGTTAACAAAAGTAATGGAAACTTCGACAAAATGCATTTTTTTTTATTATTCAATAAAGTTACAGTTTATAGGAGTACTTGGAAAATGTTTCGTTGAAAATTATTTGTACTCCAACAATAACTGAACGTGTTATACGATTTATAAATGAATATACTAAAATTATATTATTTTAAAACTATAGTAACAGATTCTGTTTGTACATGTTTCCTAAGGACATTTATAAAATGGACTATGTTAATAAAATACTAAAAGCATTTACTGTGTAGATGACAAGTCATCTTCGGAATCCTGAATTTGTTGTTTGCCTAAGGGAGGACAATGAAAATGGCGAATATTTCTTGGGCCAACCATTCCTTCCTGCCGTTTAGCACAGTCACACATCCATATCGCAACATTAGCTATTTGTTCCGCTGACAATCGAGGACCTATCCCTATTATTAACAATAAAAATTCTATAGAACTTAATTGAATTCTTTACTGTTGAAGATCAAATGCAATTAATAAAATCGTACCTGGTATATTTGGATAATATCTGAGCAGTGTAGAATCATCATCAGAATGTGATCGCTTCCTCTCGATACTCAAATCTGATTTATCCGAACTTTTAGAATTTTGTAAGGTTCCATCTTTATCTAGACTTTTTATACTAGATTCATTCTCGCTGGAATTTTGCTTTACGAGTTCTGTAGAAATCTTCGTTTTTTCTTGATCGTTTATGACGCTATCATCGGTTACCTTATCAACATTTACCAATGCTTCATCATTCTCTTTTTCTTTAACGACTAAGACCAGTTTCTCTTCGCCAAGAGAGTCGCCATTGCCAATATCACTTTCCGTCTTGTCCGTTACTCCATTCTTCTCATTTACAGAACCTAGACGAAAATGGGAATTTTGTTGCACATTTTTAAAGTATTGTATTTGTACTGTCTTTCAAAATTACCATCATCCATGTTTGGAACTTTAGAGTCGATATTGATATCTGTATTTTGGCTTGAAGTTGAAGTTCTACCCTCAATAGCAATTTTTTCTGATTCACCAGATATTCTTATCACCCGAGATGGAACATTTGATCTTTCTTGATCAGAATCATGCACGACAAAATCCGACAGATCTTCATCAAATGATTCTCTTTCAGAACCATCGCATCGCAGACCAGCTAAATAACTACCGTACATAAAGTTACAATCGATCTAGTTAGTTATCTGTTAGTTAAAAATACGAACCCATAAATTTCCATGAATAATGTAACAGGAATCATCGCAGAACCACCGTCAGATTCATGAGTGAATAATTCACAAATGACAATCATCGTCTCATAAAGACTAGAAGTAAGAAGACCAGCGGCAATCGCAAGGAACTTTTTCACTTGGCATTCCTGACGGAATTTTCCAATCATCATTATTAAATTCAAATCCTTGCGATCCAAGCAAAGACATTCCCAGCGACGTAAAATTGTCTTCACCGATAATACCTTATTGTAATCTAAAAATCCAGGATTATTTCTTACACTGAATCCACGTACACTCCTTCCCTCGATAATTAAAAATCCTGTATAAATAACTTTGAACAAACATACCGCCGAATTGTCGAAGAAGAACTTTTAGAAAGCCCAAAGTTAATCCAGAAGGAGTACTCGGTGGAGGATACTCCAGTCTCATCTTCGTAGGTGGATCCTCACCGTCAGCTAAAGCCCGAAAATAAGCACTGGACCATTTAAGAAGATCATATGGTTGTGTTCTAATAGCCGCTTTACAAAATTG
The DNA here is from genome assembly GCA_030142225.1 of Pachycephus smyrnensis. Lineage (NCBI taxonomy): Eukaryota > Metazoa > Arthropoda > Insecta > Hymenoptera > Cephidae > Pachycephus > Pachycephus smyrnensis. The sequence goes on along the minus strand of JARQST010000304.1, from coordinate 1,545,554 downwards.
TTTCAAAATCATAGGTAATCGTGGTGGAACATTAATTTGTTGAGTACAGTAAAGCTGCTCGGCCAGAGGCATTATTACAAAAAAAATAGTATAACTTTGACAATTTTTTTATAATCAAAAAATCACTCGGAAGGATAGACTACTTTTTATACTTGTAAAAAAAATTCATTAATTAAGCTAACGACGAGAATTAATAATTTACTGTACGAGGTAACTGTGAACACTCTGGAATAAAATCGGACTTGTTGCCATTCGTGTCGGTACCACGTTTCCTTGGAGACCATATTGACAGAGCCATAAGGCTTAAAGTGGGAACCTATATACTGTACGTATATATCTAATACTCAATTCTAAATCACGTTTAGCTAATATAATATAAAGGGTTATGAAATTTGATAATTCCATTAAATAACAATGGCTTAAAGAAGTCCATTATTTCCATTAGTGTCTGCGTATCTCTTAGGTAGTCAAAAAGCCATACTGATAGAATTATTTTATAATACTTAAAGGAAGCTGATATATCGTACTTCATCTAGTGATTACAATGCAATAATAATGATTCCCTGCTTAGAGTACTTAATTGGATTCTTATTAAATGTGTATGCGTGAAATTAAGTTCATTGAAAAATTCATGACCGCCTGGATTTCACTTATCATTATCTAGTAATGCGGTCGAAGATTGTCCAACAGGTCACGTCAGGGCTCCATTTATGTAATAATTTCAAGAATGACGACACGATAGAGTTCACGCGACGCTCGCAAGATGATGAATTTTTTCAAAATGATTAATTGCACGCGCATAGTCAGATCCAAGGGAAATTATATATTCAAGTTTAATTATATATATATATATATATATACAGCAGTGAATACGTTAATCACTTAAACAATTATTGTACAGTTTTTTAATGCTATGTTACTGTTGCCTTAAACTATTTCTTGTACAGATTAGTCTAGCAGATTTAAGAAGGGAAAGGATTGTTACGATTTTGGTATATTATGCCAAAGTGTCTAATATAATTAATTTGTTAATTGGCGAAGTCTTGGCTTATCAACTATCAAAGACAACAAATTCTGGGATGAATGGCGCTTCGCTACTAAAACCGGCTGCAGTAGTAACCCAGTGAGAAGACGAGTGGTATCGTGTGAGAAGTCATGTCACTTGTCAACTTTTACATTCTTCTGGGAATAATAATTGCCTCAGGTAAAAAAAATCATGGTTGACAATGAGTAACCCTATACAATAAATAATTGAATGAGTAATGTACGTACAATGACAGCAGAAAAGAAAATATCTAAATTCGTAAATTATTATATTGAGTAATTCACGCATAGTGTATGAATGAATATTCAAAATCAATTAGTATACACATACCTATTTAATAATGCAATATAAATTTTAATTTTTCAGGAAATTCGCATCAACAAAACACGCTTTTTAATGACGTGGAAACTATGATAAAGTCAGTCTTCAAGCTCGTTCGCGAGCCAGCTATTTTTAATTTGTATACCAGGTACGTAAGGATAGAAATTGAAATATGTTTGTAACAATGTTCCAGGCATTTAAGCATAATTATCAAATAATCGTATGTGACAGAATCATTGTCACTGAAACATGACAGTTTTTCAGTAAATAACAATGCTTGATTTTAAGCGAACAATTTTTGCGTTTTAAAATGGAATCACCTACGATTTCATATCAACCAATATTCAATTTATTTATAATTAAAATATGCAATATATGTGACGGGTACAATTTTTACTGTAAAACCGGATGTTAAATTGAACCTTGGCAAATTGATGAAGGTCGTGGTCTCAGCATTGTACGATCTAGTGAAATTTTTAACTCGCTTTTAGATTCAAGATAATTGTAACCGTAAACGCATTCATTCTTCAAACAGTCAGTCATAACATAATCAGTAATCACCGTGTTCTATTCTCAGCGCTGACGTTCCAGCAAGTATCATGAATGCAGGAATATCGCGGACGCGCCTCTTCTCTCATTGAATGATTGAAAGATGGGGAAAAATGAGGGAATTGACAGTCGGAAAATATGTAGAATTCAATAATTAATCTGTATTCGTATAATTAATACTTGTTAATTTACCTAACATTTTTTGTTCTTATTAGATTAGGTTATACACTGCACTTTTTATCTACGAGAGAATTAAAGAGGGAAATTAAATTAAGGGTGTTTTACAGAACTTACAGAAATTATATTACTCTTTGTGCAATGTAATGTATATGAAAATATTTTTCATGTGTACAGAGAAAATCCATTTGGCGAGGAACAATTGTTTTTAAACAATACGGAAGTTCTATACGCGTCGCACTTCAATGAAAGCCGACCGACAAAGTTTATCGTACATGGATTTAGCGATACAGGAAGTGAAGTGTGGGTGCGCAATTTAATTGATGGTACGTTTTTTATATGATTTTCATAACTATCTGAATGCCTGTATTCCGTATGGGTCACTATTGACTCTTAAAAGATTCATGTAAAAGCGTGAGGAATTGTTCAATATCTTTTATTTCAAAAACAAAGATGTAGAAATTTTATGACAATCAGGGTCAAATGGTTTCGGTAAATACGGAATCGTCTTTAACGAGTTCAACGGTCATTGTGATAACGATTTAATTGATGGTTTACCGTTTTTGCTGTGACGCGCAGTCATAAAGTAAATGACGCAATGATATCGTAGGATCATTTTAATTCATCTAATATCCGGTATAACATATCTACCTGGCTGTTCTGATTTCATTTATTTTTTTCAAGCATACCTACTACATGAGGATGTGAACGTGATAGTGGTTGGGTGGGGCCCATTGGCTGCAGAATTATATCCGATAGCAGCGAACAATACACAACGTGTTGGCGAATTTTTAGGAAGTTTCCTTGAATTTCTGAACAGGGAATCAAATTTGGAATATAAGGATGTGCATATTAGTGGTCATAGCTTAGGCTCTCATGTAGCAGGCTTTGCTGGTGCATATTTAGAAGGACGTATAGGCCGAATAACAGGTACTAAATAAAAATAAATTTTAAGAAGCTTATGACTATATAAAAAAAATTCGATAGGCTTAGATCCAGCGAGTCCTCTTTTTGAAACGATATCCGGTATCGTCGACCCAGATTTCCGGCTGGATCCAACCGACGCTCAATTTGTAGATATTATCCATACAAGTGGACCAGCCTTTGGTTTCCTGGCGCCACTCGGTCATGCAGACTTTTACCCTAATAATGGAAAGTTTCCACAACCAGGGTGTTCCTTCTTGCCAACAACAAGTATGATATTTTTTTGTATTAATAATAATAATGTATCATCTTCTTAGAAGAGACGTACGGGTAAAAAGTTATACAACAAATTTTCTATCAATCTAGCATACTGTAGTCACTCTCGTGCACATCAATTCATGACTGAAAGTATTGGCAGCACATCCGGTTTCAAGGCAAAAGCTTGCGAAAGTTGGGAGAAATACAAGGAGGGCCGCTGTGATTATAATCCTGTAGTTCTTATGGGAGAATATGCATCTACGTCGTAATATAATTTTTATATCATTATATATAACGGTACTGTAATACGTTTAATTATTATGCAACAATATTGATTTTGTGTTTCAGTTTACGTGGTAAATTCTACCTGACAACCAACGATGCTCCGCCATTTGCAGTTTAGTCAAACTAGCCACACTGGTTGAGTTTGAATAACCCGACAAAAAGTGATCTTGTTTTGCGACGTAACATTTCGTGCTAGTCATTTTCTGTAAACTTACTTTATTTATGCGACGATATCCTCGTTATTGTATCTTTGATCTGACATTGAACGAATATACACACCCATTGGGAATCTTCCTGATTTATTGGATGAGATTACCTTTTTATTGCTCGTTCATCTTGATACTTGATTACAGAATAGATGAACAAGTTAATGAAAGACAAGGAATGAAAAGTCATGGGAAAGACAATGATACATTTCGGGTTGAAAGCGTAATAGATAATATCAAATATATAATTTACTTCTTCTTCTTGGACTTCTTGTTACTAGATTCTGGAATTATTGCACCGGTTAAGTCAGCCAATTGTTTTTTTAGTTTGAGCAGAATTTCAACTTGCGGTTGCCAAACGCTTTTTTCTTCTTTTGTCTTCAACTCGCGAACAAGGACTCCCTGTTTTGCATAATTTTGTATTAGCTTGATACATTACACTAACGATAATAATCTATTAACCTGTTCTGCTATAGCTGCTTCCAAGTCAGCAACTCCTACTGTTCCACCGCCATTTTGTTCAGGTACTACTGCTGGCGCACTTTTATTTTTTTCTGTTGCCTGGACACTGATTTTTCCTGTATTGCTAGTTAAATCAGCCAACTGTTTCTTTAATTGCAATAGAATTTGTACCTGTGGTTGCCACACGCTCTTATCCTGTTTGGCCTTTAACTCTCTGACAAGTAGACCCTAAATTGCGGTATTGAGAAAGACAGATTAAATTGTTTTTAAATCGATAAAAAAAGAAAATTATTACAAACCTGTTTAGCAATTGCTGCCTCCAAAGAAGCAGCATCATTGCACTTCTCTGTGGTCCCAGAGAAAACTTCTCGTGCTGGAGATTCTTGTTTCCCAGCATACTTTTTCCTCAGCTCCTCAACTTTCTGATCATCTATCTTCGTAAATAATGGACTAGGTTTCCCGATTTTATGACCGGCTGGCAGTATTGTTGTAATAGTGTCAGGAATATATCCATAACTAGATTTATCTAATCCTAATTGGGATCGTACTTCCCTTGACGTATTGGGCATATATGGTGCAAGTAGTGCTGAGAGCAATGCTACCAAGTTGCAGCAAATGCCAATGACAGTTCCAGCCTTTTTCCTAGCGATAATGAATAATTAATAAAAACAATGCGTATACGAAATATCACGCTAATGATACTCTATAGTTTCTCTTACTTACTTGTCATCATCAGTGCCCTTCACCTTTACCCAAGGTTCCTGCGATTGCATATACTGGTTTCCGTGCTTTGAGATTGCAAGTATGTGCCTCAATGCGTCTCTCAATTTAGCTTGTTCCAGAGCAGCAACGTATGACGAGAGTTCTCGTTGTGAGAGCGCAAGTACCGTTAGATCATCTTCTTGCGGTTCCATAGGTGGAACTTTCGAAGCAAAGTTTCGTTCCACGAACATTAAAGCACTAGTTTATACGAAAAATCATGTTTTATAATGCAGACAACATGTGCAAGGGTTATTAGCGGATAAATTATTTACTAACCGATTAATAAAATTTCCAAGATTATTTAATAACTCGCTATTGTTCTTCGTGGCTAAATCAACCCAATTAAAGTTCGAATCTTGACTCTCAGGTCTGATATACGCGAGATAGAATCTCCATACATCGGGAGGTATACCAGTTTCTTTAGCATCTGTTCCGAACACGCCAATACCTCTAGACTTTGAGAACTTCGTATCCTCATAATTCAGGTATTCTAAAACGTAAAAACATAAAGAATGCATTAGTCGATGAACTTTGAAAAATATATACGTGGAATTTAAGTATGAATTGTATACCAGTGGCCATAATATGCTTGACTAAAGTATGTCCCTGATCAGCTGCCAGCAACGAAGCAGGAAACATAACAGAATGAAAGGGCACATTGTCTTTTGCCATGAACTGATACAAGCTAACATCTAAACCTTTAGGTTTCCACCATTGTTCGTATTCTTTGGTGTACCTTTTTGTAATACTAATGTAACCCACAGGTGCATCAAACCAAACGTAAAAGACTTTGTTTCTGTATCCTTCTAAAGGTACTGGGATGCCCCATTTCAAATCTCTTGTTATACATCGTGGCTTAAGACCGTCACGAAACCATGGTTTAGAAACGGCTCTAGCTACACTGGACCATTCTGTCTCAGCAGATTTTGCCCATTCCTTTAGTTTTGGTTCAATCTAAAGCGAGACATAATTCGTTAATATTCTTTGCAATTAGAAAATCATGGTTATTGTTTTAGAATTTACTGACCTTCGGCAAATCTAAGAAAAACTGTGTTGATACTTTTATCACTGGTTTGCTATTGCATACTTTACATCTGGGATTTATTAACTCGGTAGCGTTAACTAGATGACCACATCCATCACACTGATCTCCACGAGCATCTGTGTAACTACATCTTGGACAAGTTCCTTCGACAAATCTATCTGCTAGGAATCTTTGACAGTTCTCGCAGAGTAATTGATCAACACTCTCCGTGAATACGTAACCTTGTGATTGAATTCGCAAGAAAATCGCCTGTACAATTCTGCAATGATAACGTAGTATAACAAATCATGTAGTGGCGAGATGTATTGACGTTGTCAAAATTATGAATTTTCTTACTCAGTTTGTTCAGGAGTGGTGGTTCTCCCAAAATAATCAAATCCTATACCGAACCAACGATAAATATCATTGTGGATTCCGAAGAATTTATCACAGATTTCCTGTGGTGTTGTTTTTTCTTCGACGGCTTTAGCCTCTGTTGCTGTACCATATTCATCGGTACCACTGTAATGATACAATATTTATTAACATTTTGTATCGTGTTGTTAACTGGAAATAGACATAATAAAGCAATGCAAGAATTTAGTAGTATAACGGTGTTATTACCAAATAAAGAGCGTATTATAGTTTCTTTGTCGACAGTATCTGAAATCAGAAAGACATTAATAATAATAATTGAAGCCTTAAGTAAATGTTATGAGAATATTCACATACCTAGCAAATATATCTGCTGAAAGTACGCAACCAATGATATTTCCCAAATGAGGAACATTATTAACGTAAGGAAGAGCTGATGTGACCATTATATTTCTTTCGCCTTTAATAGGTAATCTGATTAAAACATTAAATATTAATTATTAGTGGAAATAGCGAGTGCTATCGTTTGCATATTATCATAATTTGCTTACGTACACAGGATAGGGAAGTTCTTTGACTGTGGAATAACATTTTTCAATCCAATTCTTTGCCGCATTATTGAGTTCTTCTTCACTGACTGTCTCAACTTCCTTTTCCTTCCACACATTGACCTGAAATTTTTTTGATCATTCCAATTCATTTGAAATTATCGCTATATTCATTTACACATAAATAAAATTGTATAGGAGACATGAACTTACAGAATTAATAATATGCAGCAACATAAAAAGTCAAGTAGTGTAGTTACGTTAATGACGATCAATAATAGCTCAATTGAACTTACTTATAATAAGAAAACTTTACTTACATCATTGGATGCAGACATTGAAATGCTGCTACCTGTATATGAATTAAGAGGAAACCAGGAAACAGCTTGAATACTGGCAATAGCTTTTAAACCTTTTTCAATGTTGAATTCCTTTGTAGATTCCTATTTGGAAATTGAAAATATTTAATATATGCAATGTACTTAAATACATATTTTTCTGTCTCTATCTAAATATTTTAATTACCTGAACTATTGGTATGACTTCAATAGTTTTTAACCATTCATTCACAATTGGGAACTCTATAGCTATCTCTTTGCTTATATCCAAAACTGCTATAGTTGACCATAAAGTAACCCAAATAGATAAATCTACTATTGATGGGTCATCCTTATCCTATAAGGAAAATCATATGTTAAATACCATTGCTAATCTTTTAAATATTTCAAAACCAAAAATATTTATATTAGAATTCTAAGTGAATTCTATATTTATACATAAGTATACTGATTGAAAATTTGTAATTTACTACCTTAATTAAGTACTTCTTGTCTTTTAATGCTGCATTTAGTTCTTTTAAAAGAGACCAAATTCGTGGTTTATGAGAAGTATCAAGTTTTCCTGAACCTCCATACGAGACCAATGCAGGCTGAGAAAAATATTGTTTATATCAATAAACTTACATCATGTGAGAACATTTGTACAGATAAAAAATAATCACCTGTAATTGTGAAATATCCCATTCTAGCCATTTATTAATACAAATACTAAATTCTTCATCCATTGGTATAAGGAATTGTACTGCAGCACTTATACTAAAAATGCTTGTACCAGATGGCAACTCAAGCAGAGGTAAGCGTCCTAATTCAAAATCTGTATAAATAGCATAAATAGGTAATTTAGAAAATTTAACACAGTTATAAATAAAATTAAAACACTTTCTTTCTAACAGATTGTTTATGGTAATATGGATTATAAAATAGTGCGAGTTACATAAAAAAACTTTATGCCTTTTTTTTTCTGTATAAAACACATGAATAAAAACTTGACCATAATAATTTAAAAAAATTATTTTGAGAAAAAACCTTAAAAATTATTAGAAAACAGGTTAACTAACTCACAATTCGTGGATACAGTTTTAATAGTGACATGCTGTTGGCTGAGTTTGGCTGCAAGGATCAGCTTCAAGGCATTAGGATTGCCACTATTGGTTACAATATTCATTTTTATTTATAAATTATTAAATATCTGCAATAAATAGAAAAATATGTTCACCGCACAACCGACACATGTGAGCGATACGTACAGACACGTAAATGCAGTGAATGCAGTACAAAGGCTGGCAACTCTTGTGAGATCAGCAGGTAGAAACAGTATGTATGAATATCAGGGTTGCAACATAGCGATCATTAAAACTGATTAGAAAAATCTTTATTATTTTACTTTAATTTACAAAATAAGTCTATTAACTACACAGTAACTCATAACTCTGATCACTTTTGTTACAAGGGCCTTTTTAAAATTGAGATATATATTTTTACAGGCGTCATGAAAATATTGGTAACATTGCATCATGAAGTCATGAATTGTCATGAATGAGGAATGGGATTCAGGCAACAAGTTGTGATTATATTGGATTATATTAGATACTTCGAACTTATGAATGAAACTATCACTTTTTACGAATCATTTAAGATGAGAGTTTTCAGAGAATTACAGTCTATATTCTTCAAGATATCTATAATACATTTTTCCCAAATCAGGCGAGTTTAGTTATATGACTTCTCTAAAAATTAGATCGCTATTGACTACTGTACTATTTACATAATATAATGGCATTATACTGGTAAATTATATATTATTGTTTATTTAAATACTCTTATCATTTTTATTCAGCTGCAATTCTTAGTATTGAAAGTAAATTTAAAAAACAATAAATCTTTGCTGCCTCGGCGGTTTGTATTCTTATATTATTGTATATGTAGAAATAGAATGGTGCGCCAGCGTTGCTGAATGCTGCCCATTGGAAATAACAGGCCGGTCTTCCTCGCTTGTTCCGTATCACATTTGACATAAAAAGTACTAAAATTTTTCTTGTAGGTAGAACGAATACAACAAATTTTTACGTTGAAAATCGGTATGACAATCTGATTGAAAGTGCCGCGTGTCATTACGAATTAATAACGTAATAATGGGTACCGTTTACGCAAAGGTAAATTTTTAAGGTAGCCTCTTATAACCTAGTTATTGGATTCATTTCTATCCTTAGCGCGACAATATTAACGTAATCTCTAATAATACACTGTGGTTCATCCACAGGACATGTTACGTTTGCTTAAAATAAATATGGATTTGGTGTTGACAGTCCATTTTATGTTCATTCATAACTTTAAATACATTGTCATGCAATGCAGTTATTATTGGAAAAGTATACATCATTTCTCAATACTTTTTTTACTCTGTAATATATCGCACGTGATAATAGTTTAATGATTCTAAATGTCATATGAGAAATAAGAGTATCTTTGTGTACAATAGTAAAACTATGCTTGAGAGGATAATTAGGAAATCATTTTTATTATTTTGTTTAGCTAATTTTTTTATAATATTTACTTTTTAGGAATTCAGTAAGCCCAGAGATTTTGGCACACCACCTAGTGATAACGCATCACACAACAGATCTAATTATCCAAGAGACTATGAGCATGTAGGTTTACATTTTTTTTATCTATAGAATCTATTTTGTTAATATTTTTCAATGGAAGGAATATGACTGAGTTTATCTGGGATGAAAAGAAATGTGTCCTTCAGAACGAAAAGTGAGTTTTGTAACGACAGCTGGAGTATTGCATTGGAAATATATTTATCTTAATTTTAAATACATATTCATATTGGTTTATTACTGTTATGTTATATAACACTATATGTTATCCTGTTTCAGTCAGCATATTTCAATAAGGATCATGACGCTTTACCAAGGAAACCAACAGTGCCAGAAACAAAAACCATAAACTTACAAGAAGTAAAGGTATATGTAAATCAATTAATTGAAAAAATGATCAATGTTACTCCCTTATTTTAAACTGCCTCACGATTTTATAGGCAAGAGTAGATAAGATACACGTGGATGGTTTAATCCGTACAAAAGATGATATTGTCAAAGCACAAGTCAAGGAGTTGTTTAAAGCACAAGACTTCCAAGATGTTCTCGCGCGAGCGCTTAAAGTGCGTGAAAGGTTGGAATCCTTAGGATGCTTTAAGAACATAGGCGTCTACATTGATACAAGCAACGGTCCCGACGCGACTCCCGAAGGCGTTGAAGTACGTGAGCTTTAACTATTTGTATGAATATTAAAAAGAATAATTTCATTGAGAAACTAATTTAGTGTACTGTTTTTTAGGTCACATTCACTGTACGTGAACTGAAACGTGTAATGGGAGGCATCAACACGATGGTAGGAAACAATGAAGGTTCCCTCATAATTGGAGCTAGAGCACCAAATATTTTTGGACGTGGCGAACGATTACAATTCGAATATTCTTACGGCAATAAAAAATCTACCAATATTAATATCTCAGCAGTTAAACCATTCGTAAATGGCTGGCTTCACAAAGTGTAAGTCACTTAATTGTGAATTTCGTATATGATCATTGACGTAACAAGTTTACTACCAACTTCATCAACAGAACTATTTTATATCAGCATTAACTGACTTTCAATTTAATTAACACAGATTAACCGCAACTGTGTTCAGCACCGTTAGCGATCTGCCATGGTCCGGTTACAAGCAATCTGAAAATGGATTTCTACTGGATATGGCTATATCACCAGGCGGAACAGGCACCTTAAAACATAACTTCCAATACGAAGCATCTTATCGAGAGGTCACATCGGCAAAGCAAGTATCATTCCGCGTTCGGGAACAATGTGGTCCAAGCCTAAAATCCGCCTTGAGGCACATTTGTTCAATTGACAAACGAGATGGAATAATATTTCCCACTGTTGGTTCCCTTGTACAAATTACGACCGAGGTAGCCGGCCTAGGTGGTAATATTGGATTTGTTAAAAATGAATTTGTCATGCAAAACAACTGGACACCTCATGAATACTTCGTAAGTCATTCTAGTTCATGATATAATGTCAGATAATTAATTTAACAAAAATTTATAGACTTTTCAGCTAGGTTTGCAAGCAGGAATGTTAAGAGGTATCAGCAATGATATGCAAGTGAGCATTGTTGACAATTTCTTCCTCGGAGGACCACTTAATCTCAGAGGTTTTGATATGCGAGGCTGTGGTCCTCGTCATGACGGCAATTCTATTGGAGGAGATGTTTACTGGGCATTAGCACTTCATCTTTATACTCCGTTGCCATTCAGGCCAGGGCGTAACAGCTTTGGTGACCTCTTTAGGTTGCATGGCTTTATTAATGGTGGCAACTTATCCAACTTCACATTCAAATTCGGTACCTATGCTTGATTTCACATATTGTACTAATTAGTAAAATTTTATTATAAATCATTCTTGTATTTCAGATAACGACTTCAAGGAAAATCTGAAGATCTTCTCGCAGAATGTTCGATGTGCCGCTGGCGGCGGTATCGCTATGAAACTCGGTAACGTTGCACGAGTGGAATTGAATTTGGTCATGCCATTATATTTTGTCAGGAGCGATTTACTTCAACAGTTTCAGTTTGGCATTGGTTTACAATATTTGTAGATATCCCTCTAGTACGTCGTGCCTTCTTCTACCACTGAAAATAGTAATTATAATTGTGTAATAATTCACATATGAATTATCACAAGTAGCATGTGACAGGAGACGCGAATCAAAATGTTACTTAAATACTCCTGCCAAATCTATGTTTCTGTTGCTGACATGTGTCTGTAAAGTATTTAAAATAAAGAAAATTGTATTTATTCGCTTTCCTTTTACACTTATTCAAATTACGCTCTAAATATATGAGAATAAACAATAGAATATGACTATGAAAATTGATTTGCACGTCTCCGCATAAATACAATTGTAATATTTGAACATTAAAAATAATTGAAATATACGTGGCTAACTCGAAGTAATGGGATATAGAACAGTCGTTGATTAGTTTATAATACAATCAATACATGACGCGTTTGCTAATATTACTTTGAGTATAATTTATCATTGATATTAGGGTCACTGTTCAGATACTGCACGTCATATACATACAAATATATTTGATTCCGAGTACAGTATTCCTACTTTCATTTGTTTTCGTGATATAAATTTTTTGCTGTTTGAAATCTCATTTTATAATACTTAGTCTTCCTACTATTATACCTTCTGTAGCTGGGAGAAGAATGACTAAATGCGTTGACACACTGTGACATCAGATTCTAAGAAACGGATGAGTCCGAAGGTCAAAAGTGATGTGTTCATCGTTCGTTTGCTTTGAATAGAGTTTTTGCATTGTTATAAACATTATTTTTATAAATTTCTAAATGTATCCCCTGCTTCAAAGTACATTTCCTAAATAGGTGATGATTCATAATACAGAATAACATGTTGTCAGAAACCAGTATTGATAACTCCATACTTATGGGAAGTTCGTATACATACATTTCATCGTATAAAATATAGGGTAACATGAATAGAGTCAATGAAAAACGTCATAAAATCATGGAAGCAAAGCTATGTTAACATTATTTTAATTTTAAGTATAATAATTTACAATGATAGAATTTTCCACCATGTTCTCGGATCACTGTTTTCAAATGCGCAGCAAATGAGCATGAAGGATTCAGCGCTTCCAAAAGCTTCTACCATGTCCGATAAAAATATCAATTTGATTTTTTTATGATTCCACTGCATCAGTTGTGATAAAATTATTAGTTTCTTATCAGATAACTTTCTAATATTCAATAAATATAAATAATTATGCACGTTATAACGTTCTAACATGCGCAGTATAGTTTCGATCAACTTCGACGTCGGGGAAGAACGCAAGCGCCGCCTCACGCGTGATTATTTATCCGATGAAAATGGCCGCTTGAAAGTATTCTACGCTACGAGTATTACTACAATGTGTTTTTCTACCATGGAATCCTTCGAAATTGCCGTGAATACTGAGCAGAATATTGTTGTGAAGAGTGCTAAATTTATTGGGAACTATTTATTAAAGGAAAATTGTCAAGGTATTACGAGAAAATCGTTGTCATACGGTGAAACTGATCAATTTAGTGATTGCAATTGTCACGCGTGTGAAGGCTGTCCTTGCTGTAAGTATGGACGGAAGTCCGATTGCGTAGCAACTATCGTTTCGTTGAGTTACCTTTGCAGAATGCAATAAAACCGATTTTGAATAACCCTACTGGATTAAAAACTTATATTTTGTACATGTAACCACTAATCTATGGAATGCTTTGAACCTAATGAGATTTACGCGCGCTACGTTTCACCTTTCAAGACTTAAGATACTTTAGAATGCCACATTCTCCATATATTAATTTTTGTGCATTTTTATTACATGTACTCCCCTTTTTATTATCATGTAGAAGAAACTTATGCGTGCATATTTTTGTTGAAAAAATTTGGTGTTTTGGCGAATTAGAGAAATGTGTTTTAAAATTGTATAATGTACTATGAGAAACATTTTGTACAGTGGGTTGTAAATTCTGAATGAACAGAATATATTGTCTTTATACTTCAATAATATTATATCTTACTGATTTTACATTCAATGAGGAATATATTGGTAAAAAAATACTAATTTTAAGTTACGAAATTGGAATTTTGTTTTCTTTGTATAAACGTTTATTTTTTTTTATAATTATACTGATGAAACATTTCTGGCCTTATATTTATTTCGTAACAATACCACATTATATACTCTTATAAAATATTGAATTCATGAATTATATAAACTTTTTTCTTTGTTTTAGCACCTTGTACAAGAGGTATTGCGCTTAGAAGAGGTGGTGGAGATATTCCAGTTTGCTGAGTCAGGACATGGAGATCGCTCCTAGCTATCCTGTATCTTTGAATTTGAATTTGCCTACATTGCCCCCTGTTGCAGCTTACTTGCAAAGTCCTTTATTTTACATTTGGGTAATGTATTCCATACAAGGTTTAGATGCACCATCTAAGTCTCTGATGGAGAGAATGTATTCGACAGGCCAACCCCTAAATGTGGATAATAGTCTGTCCAAAATGGAAAGTTCCAAGAAAGAAAATATCTGGCTCTTATCACAGTTCAGTGCTTTGAAGAATGTTGGAGAACACCTCTCAAAAATGGGTAGTTCTTTTATCAACAACTCGTTATCAGTAACAGTTGTACCAAACAAAATTGTACCTCCTGAGTTCTTTGAAAAATTAACTGGAAGTACAGAACATCTAGGACCAAACAGCTTATACAGTCATAGTATGCAGAAAAACGATACACTAATGGTTGATGATAATATGTACAGTGTACCAATGACTATGAAACTATCTCATACAGCTGACACATTTGGAAAGAAGCCCCAAGAAATTCTCATACCTGTGGAGGAAAGTAAGAAAATTTCGTATACGTCGGGAAGCATAAAATCGCATGACAAAGATGTTCTGTCAAATCATAATGCATTAATAGCCAATTGCATTATAACTTCAGCAAATGGAAATTGTGCCTTACCATCTGAACAAACAATTTCGCAAAAAAGTACAAAAAATACTGGAAACACAACAGCAAGCATTATCAGTAACGTTCAGGAGGATATGAAAGATTCTTTATGTAGAAAAAATCTACCTAACGAAAGCGACGCATCCGAAAATAAAGATTTGTACATGAGGAAGTGCACGACGAGAGAGTTCAGGATGTCACATAAAATCTCAGAAAGTTCGGAGGAAGAGAGCACGAAAAGCACAGTTCCGTGTAATCAGACTAGTATTTCAAATTTGCTTACAAACATGTGGCAGAAAGTTGTCAACGGTGTGACTGATAGATTTCATCTTCGCACAGAGTCCCCGGATTCTGAAATTCCAACTAAAAGACCGTTTTCTCCAAAACTACGTGGAAAACCCAGCGTTGTTGCAAGTGGCAGAGGCAGAGGAAGGGCACGATCACAATTGAGACGTTCCGGTGTAAGTCAAACAAGACATCGGCAAGAGCGGATACGACAAAGTCTTACAGCGGATATCCGGGACGATCTCGATGCGTTTGAAGAAGAGTACGATACACTGACAAATGATGAACTGTCAATTTCTCCGAACGTGGAGGAAGATTTCACAATAATTCCAAATGCAGAAGATACGTTGTTTACCGAACCTCCTGCGTATACTATGTGTTTTGCGTTAGCCGATCTCAAACCTAGAAAACGAAAGCAAAGAACATGTAAAATCGTCGATCCGGAATCAGCCAAATTCTCAGCTAGAGTCAGATATGTACCTGAATATTCGATAGATGTCGATATCTATAATCAAACTCAAGACGAAAAAGAATGCGAACACGAAAATAACGCATTCCGACCTAGATTGATGTCTGAAAGTTCCGTAGACTCTGAGGATAGCTATTGCATAGTCTTTGAAACTGGTCCAGAGTCAGAATATGAGACTGAATATGAATTTGAAGAAAGCAGTGACGAAGAAGACCACGATGAGGATACAACATCAGTTCAAAAGGTACATAAAATATCACGATCGTTTTATCAGAGCTCTCAAATTTACATGTAGACCATACATTTGATATCTTATTGAAATATATTAAACTAGTTTTTTTTATTCTAGGTGAGATTTGATTTAAAACCAAAGGTCCACACAATGATAAAATGGGATTACGCATATCGAGCTGCACGTCGAGGGCCTTGGGAACAAATGGCACGAGACAGAGAACGATTTAAAGGCCGCATCAATTGCATCGCACGTGTCCTTGAGCCGATCTTGACAATTCAGCATAGAAATCATGTTTGGCAGGAGCGTTTTGCTGCCAAGGAATAATTTCCATGCCTTTCTAACGTCCGATCAAATAAGGATCATAAAAACAGCGCATGAGCAGTACAGCAAGTGCGAAGAAGGTAAAGGAGATACTATGCAGCACTGTAAAAGGAAATATGTCTAATGAAAGTCTTCCAATTTCGAAATGTAACGCTGCGGATTCAGAATATATCGATGCATCTCACAATAATAAATGGTAGTTGACTAAAATCTGTTTGAAATTATTGGAATGAAATATTATTCGTGTCGGATAGGAAAAAAATGTTCCCAAAATAATTTGTAAACCTACAGGATGGCTAGGTGTGGTGTTCTCGACATATTTGACATTATACAAAAGAAGGGCATTGATGTTGCGTGTAATCATTTACATGTGATCAGCATTCATCTTTGTTTCCATTTTATTACTAGTATCGATTTGTGAATTAATTTATTGCTAAGAATTGCAGAGTCCAATACACAGTTGACAGTTAATGAGGTGCGAATGTAATTGTTCCCTCGTGTAACATTAATGTAGGAGATTGCACAGGTCGGGCTTTGAATTATTACGTGAAGAACAAAATGGAGAGCACAATGCAAACGTACTACGGCATTGTTGAAAAAAAAAGGTGCTAATGATGTTGCAATATTTTATTGCTATTTTCTCTTTGTACCTTATTAATGCGATAATTATCAATTCCAAAGATATAAAATGCCATTCAGTAATGAATCTATGAATTTAGTCACTACATTTGAATTGAGCTTACCCCAAAAATGAAGCTGTTCTGGATTGTTTTCTTTTACTAAACTGTATATAATATTACATAGTTGTTAAACTACCAATCGGTACGGAAGATATTAATTATACATATTAACTTATTTCACATACCGTCGTTTGCATATTTTAATGCTACTATCAGATGGAGCCTGGAAAAAAGAAATGCACGAGTAATTCTCGGGTATTTATCTGATCAGTGGCTTTGCGATTCAATTCGATTCTCGTTGGCTCGCATATAATAGATATTGCATGAGGCTAATTCGAAACCTCGAGGACGAAGCCTGCGATTTTATAAAACTGATAGGAAAAAAAAGATACATCTCGACTAGACCACAAATAGAAAATTCTATAAAGTTCGGTTAATTTGCCTTATGCAAAGATGAATTTCCTTATGACCGAATAACGTTCTCTTCTGGAAACTACGAAGCAGACAGACAGATGAAAGCACGAAGACACAAAATACGAACATACTCTTTCCTGCACTGTATTTATATATCAATGTATAATAATATATAATTATGGTATAACGACAATGCAACTGTACATAATTCAAAGAAAAAAATATATTGATTATTCCGGATTAAAAGATTGTGGCAACGAAAGAGTTTATGCGGAAGACGATGATATGATTTATATTTAGGTAGGTGTAGGTTTAGGTTATTGTTTATGTTGTAATTGTATATCGTGTGAAATCAATGATGATTGATTGATGATGAGGGTACGCCTAATTTTAATTTAGATTTTTTTAGGTATAATAGCTTTACAAGGAAAGTAAGAAAATTGTGATCTACTACAAAATACATTGCCATTTATCGGCGCAGTGTTAGCGAGTTGGATTCGCAACAAGTTTCTGTTCTTCGTTTTCCTTTAATTCTGCATAAATTCTTTTATCGTCATATTTATAGGTACAGTAATGTGTATTGTATTTAGCAGATTATTAATAAATAATATATATTCGGAAGCATAAATGGCTTGTACGTTCTTTATAAATTATTTCATCAATTTCTTTATTTCCTATGTCCTCCATTAGATAATATCATCCAATTGCATGGTGGTTCCAATTATAACTATAGCTCTTTATATTACACAACCAAATAAAATTTCCCATGGACAGCCAACGATTCGCAAAATAACCTATGCGAAATTGTGTCAAGGGCGATACTCATGATCATAAGATAAAAGCGCAACGTACAAATTAATTTCTTTGTTAACTACACGACGTTGCACGGAAGTCGTGAGTACCTGTATGTCACGTAACTTAAAGGTATCCGTTGTATGGTAGAAAAATACGTGAGATTTCTCGTGAATTTTGAACTCACTGACACTGACTGTTACGTGATCACAGTCGAAAAAACCAGAGACAAACTAGTTTCTTGTTTCTCATATTAGCTACGTTATTTATTCTTTATTTTTGTTGCCGTAATAACTATGCACTTATATCAAGTATCTTTCGCACGATACAAGGTTCACTCTGCTCTTTACTCAAGGTACGTACCTTGATGTCTATTATTCGTAACAATTATTTCGTCCAGCGAGAAAATGATATCCACAAAGACAACATTGTCCTAACGACGACCTGCCGCGCGACCTATAAAACTTCCAGTGCGTCAATGAGACAGCTACCCTGTCTAACAACTATGATTCTCAACGATTACGAAAAGTGAAATAGCCGGTACACCATTACCGGACACTCATTAGTATAGAGAAAATACGACTCGTTACTAAAGAGTGAAGGCGTGGAATGAAAAATAAAGGCGCGGTTATGCCATTACATACATCCCTATAAAAAGCATCAATTAATACCCGAGTTGGCTAGTAACTTATTCGTTTCTACTTCTCAAGAACATTATCACATAATTTATGTATGTACTAGGTATCTGGAAATCCTTACTACAGTCCTAGGTCTTTGACTATTTCAAATAATGATGACTAATTGTCAACTTCCGATGAAAATGAATTTACGCAATGCTATACCCGTTAACTGTGACACAACATGCAACTCATTAATACAGTTACTGTTTATTCTATACTTTAGAAAAAATATTCTTTTCGTTATTGAAAATTACTTAAACCTAATGCCTAATGGTAAGTATAACAGTTTCATTATTATTTCATGAATTACAGTAAATAGCTAGTATAACGGTATGTCAACATATTCCTCCACATATATAGGACGAGTTAAAGGCCAGGACACTGTTGAATTTAAGTATACGTTTGTAAGCGTGTCTTGACTTTTGACTCAGTCTGTATATAAATGTACTGTATATAAATGTACTGTATATAGGTATATTGGAGGCAAATTCCTCACCGGACAGCTTTTTTCTCGGTTGGAAAATTCTAACAGCGACTGAAACTGAGAGTAAGGCCCAATGAACAACCTAACAGGAAGAGGATGGGCATGGCTCTAATCGAATGGGCCACAGAAGTGGTAGGACTGTTGCAACACATGCTTGCAATTGGAATGTTATGAACGTACACAGAAAAGGTTTATTGACACATCCTAGAAAGATGATAAACGTCTAAGTATACCATACACATAATCATCGCCTGCAAAAATCCTGATTACATCACTTTTTTAATCAGAAATGAAAAGTGAGTGAAAGAAAAATATTGAATGAGTTATTAGAACATTTTTGGTGTGCAAAATCTGAAATCACGGGTGCTTATAAAGAGAGTATTAGCAGTAGAAATGAGTATATGTATATATGGTGTGAGTGCCAAATTCTTGGGAATTCATTCATATTACATAGTGGGTGTTTGTTTTTATATGGACAGCCCAACAAAAGCGCGCTATAGTTCGCACTGTATGAATCATAGATTTCTTAATGTCAACTATAGTGTGAATCGTCGGTGCGCGCGTACGCACTTGGAACTTTGAAGTCTTCTCTTGCAAAATTTCACTGCCACTTTCTCGCCTAATGTCCGCAACACCTGGTTCTTCATATAATGGAGTGAATTTCAGTCCTGCCATATCCTCTTCGTAGAAGATCTTGATATAAATACAAAGCAGCAGCTGTTGGTATCTATTTCCAGTTCTTAAATAAATTGTGTGTAAATCCGGCGAGCAATAAGCGTTAATTGTATCTCTTTTTTTTCCTAATCGCTAACCTAATTAGCTTCTCATTAAATTCAACGTTCGTGTACCTCTTCTCGTTTATCCAATTTAAAAGATGTATATCTCGGTGCGATACTTCCTATACTCTCGTAATAACTTTGTAACATCCCCATGACCTGTATAGGGCATTTTTTTCTTTTAGCTTTATCTCGCAAGTCCTCCAAAAAGATAAAACCAAAAAGAGAGCTTGGCAACGTTCGAAAGGAAGAATTGCTCCACAAAGAGAGAACTTTTACGTTCTCTCAGGATCATTCGGTTAGATCTGCTTTCACCTTTTCATGTTGGACTTGATCAGGTCACAAAGGATTCGGAGGATATAAGATACGAGCAATAAACAATAGCGTAGATTAATCGATTAATAATAATAGCAATTATATTCTTCTGTTACCATTATTATTTTGTATCCTTTTTTATGAAACGAGCTGACAGAAACCAGTCGGCCTACTTTACAAATTCGTGACAAATGCAGAACCTGTATGTCTTCAACATTCCCGTGGCCAATACTTAAGTCCCGTATGAATCATACAGGAGATCACTAGTGTATAACGATATATATATATGTATATAACAAATAGAAATGTACATATTACAGTTTCATTTTCAACAGTTAGATCACGTCCATTCAACGTCCCGCATCAGAGAGTACCTACTGATTTTGTTAGATGTGTCACCATCATTACTATGCCAGTCATTCTAAAATAATTGTATAGAATTTCGTAAACAATCTGTATCTCCGGTTGCTAAACCTGTATTAGAATCAATTGAAGGGTATACAACCTTGTCGATATATCCAATACGGATCGGTAAACACGTTAGAAATCTTTACGATCACTGTGGCGGAAGGTCACGCCAATATGGATTATAGACTTCATTTTTGATTAAAAAAATGAGCATCGCATGATAATCGGACGTTCATTCTACTTTCTCATTAGCAACAGAACCGGATTGACTCTTCTTAAGGTAGTTCGATCATGAGGGCACTTCCAAGATACGGATCTGAATTTTGTATATGTTCTTGGAAGGTGTTTAATGGTCGCGCGTGCAAAATTTCAAAATTATTTATCATCTAGTTTGCGAGATATACGGAATGAAAGTAGCCAAGATTGCACTGTATCGATATAGATTGCGTGTTAAAATAGCTATACATTTTTTTAAGATATCTCAGCTTTTAGGTGGCAAAAGTGGATGAAATTTCGAGGACACACTTCTTTTACATCGAACATTACTACGATGATTTTTGAATTAAAAATCTTGAAATTTTTTAATAATTTTTTTACCGCATTGTTTAAATGATGTGATATAAAATTTTTTAAATGATGGATCTCTGTCCTTCCGCTTGTCTCGAAGATAATACTTTACGTAAGAAATATTTTTGTAATGAACGATATACAGGATATTCACCAAAATAGGAATACTATTGGCATGATGCTAGGCGAACCACCTTAAGGATGAAACGATCTGATCCACGAGAGTGAATGTCTGTCGCTTGTTTTTTAATTTTTTTATTTTAATCTGACAATCGCTGAATTTATTCCAAGCACGACATTATTCTTCGCTCAAGGAGATACTCGAGTTTTTTAACGGGAACAACTCGCATCGAATTTACCTCTGATCCGGTTGGTGATGAATTGTTTCTCACACTTCTGTGGTCACCGTTCCATAATTTGAACGCATTTCGAACACGTAAAGGGGTCGACGGTTGGATTTGATACCTTTGATATACCTTACACTGACGTATTTTCTTGTAACTTGACAATTAAACAGAAACTTTCAGAATAATTCAAAACACATTTTGTATAATTAATAAATTGAGAGATTTTATACCAGCAGAAATTATTTATTATCCGTATGTAATATCTCATATTAAAGCTCAAAGTGAAATTAAGAAAGTCAATAAAAATCAAAATTGAGATGTCATCAAGTGCTTTAGAGATCGATATGATTGGGTGTATAGTTTATAATGCAGAATTCAAAAGCTGCCTACTTTTACCAACGGCTTTCTGGTGCAAATTCGAGAGGAGACCTTTACGATACGATGACTCTTTAGCATTTATCAAGAAAGCTGGCAGACATTCAGGCGTATCTTAAGATGTGAATGTTGCCTAATCGACTTTGGATGAATCGTACTATACTATATATTAACATAAACTAGTTCGTTATAAAAAATCAATCATGAGATTACGCATAGACATAAGAATAAGAATAAGATATAATTCCATGTTATTTAAAATTTTTGGAAATTATAGATTTCACTTGTATCTCCTATAAGTGATGTCACTGTGTAACTTTCGCCGTCCTTTCCTTTTCACTTCCATTACATATATAGAGACTAAATTTATTTTCATGTCATTTAAGTATTCTGCGAAAATCCTACATCGACGTCATTCAACAAAATTATATTATCATTCAATTGCGAAATGCATTCGCAGCAGACTAAATCGTAAATAAAATAATTTAAAAAAAAGAACATTAACAGGAATTCATAATTTATGCGGCTGCTGGGAGTGTTCTATGGTTACAGATTCTTACGTATCAGTGTTATACAGTTAGCCATGTTGTTATTACATATTATATTAACTCCTAATAAGTTAATATCAATAGAATCAACTCTAACCAAACTTCGTTTTAGATGCTAAAGGGATTTCTACGTATGGCTGTACTTGCATCTATAATAGTAAAAAAAAGTTACGCAAAATTAAACCGTAGCAGCTCGTAACATTGTTTCTTACTATTTCTGTCAGTAGCCAGAAGGAAGTGTAATTTAAAAAGTATTCGAATTGGATGGTAACATCAACGTCCTAAATAATACTTCTGTATAAGTGCTAACCATCCTTGGTTACTATGCTTACGGATACAAGAGACTTTAAAAGGAATACAAGAAAGTGTATTGCTGGATTAACGAGTATAAGTTGGAAGTAAAAGGCATTAACCCTCCATCATGAACGTGAGTGCAGAGTGTAACTCTAGGGCGAAAGTAACTTCTGAACGTTGTTACTCAGGCGGATAAAACTTTTTATTTAATTTCCTCTCCACCAGGTAGCCTGTTCATGAGGTGATTTTCACCGGTTCATAATCAAAGTATTACTTATTATTATAATATACAGAAACAAGTGTTACTGGATTCAAACTTTTCGACTTGTCATAGTTTCTGTAAACATTATAGTCGGGTCGCGACATCAGACTATGATTTTGACAGATCGAACATAAGGAATTTTCTAGATTCTACCACAGGCTGTTTAGTAACGAAAATGAATATATTATTCTATTAAGGATATTATACTGATCTTAAGTTTAGGCACACAATTTTAAATACTGTACATTTGCTTCATCTTATCGATTAACCTCATAAAAATCTTATGTCGCGACCCGACTATACTACTTGTACTATTGCATCTATTGCTTATTGTGATATTACCTTTTTTTTATGAA
This sequence comes from Pachycephus smyrnensis, assembly GCA_030142225.1. Taxonomy (NCBI): domain Eukaryota; kingdom Metazoa; phylum Arthropoda; class Insecta; order Hymenoptera; family Cephidae; genus Pachycephus; species Pachycephus smyrnensis. The sequence continues at coordinate 1,522,093 of JARQST010000304.1, read as the reverse complement.
TAGTGTAGGAGGTGATATGAGACGCTTGTATGATTGTATATACCGACCACTGGGTTGGTGATTCTTTGGAGATCGGCGTTTCGAGAGGTGAGGTCTGGTTGGGTTGGGTTAGGTTAGCTACGGTAGGAAGGCAGGGAAGCCTGTCCGGAGCTCGGCTATAAAATGTCGCCACAGGGATCGCTCCCAACCAGTCTTAATCGGTGCACGGAGGTTCTTTTTCATTTTTGAGGCTCGCTTCGCAGTCCTGTTCTTCTTCCACAGAAAGCAGAAACCATGAAGCTCGTCGCAGTCATTGTTCTGATCGCCGCGGTTGTCTATGCCGCTGACGAGAAGGAGGAAGAGCGACCTAAGACCTTCAAGAGGCTCATCCCTGCGGACGTTCTTAGAGGTTTGTTCCGTTTTTTTGTCGCATTAATATTATAGGCGAGGGACTCGAGAATTAATTTGGAAAAAAATGAATGCGACTTATAACCCAGTTTGCTATTTATGATTTGGGTTTTTGGATCTTTGACATTGATATTGTTAATTATTAGCAGAATGGATATCATTTCGTTAATACTAATATATGAAGATCTCGTAGATATCAAAAATAGGAAACGGTAGTGTCGATCTTGTCACGATCGCGAGAAAGTTCACCGGTATGACTACCGCTTCTCATCCTTGTTGCTAAATACGTGCAATGCTTAAGTGAATGTAGCCTGACTTGTACAGTTGTATCTGCACTTTAAATCCCGAGATGGTGTACTCGGATATATTTTTTGCAACTCTCGATTAAGTCAAACAAGAGTTTTATATATTTCATGCACTTTCACGTAATTTCTTTATCGTTATATATGTATACATATTCAATATTATACTACGTGCCATCATTTATAAATTGCACGATTTAATAACAATGGATATAGCGATGAATGTGAGTGTGCAGATTTTTATTGTAATTCCATACATGCTTCGCATGACTGATAATACGTGCTCTAGTCTGTTTATGACAGAATTTAAATTTAAATAGCTGCAAATTTAATGGATTGACCTTCTTCAGAGAATCCTTGTAATTCTAGCTCAAGCATCGGTCTGTGATCAGTCTCCGATCGCTCTTTTAATTGCAATGGCCTAGTTGTTTCTTGTTTCTTGCACCAGACCTAGATTCTCGCGAATAGGTGAACGAGACTGTCTGAAGCGATCTCATTAGGTAATCTTAATCAAAGGTGGGCGTAGACGTTTCAATATTTTTAACTTAATTCTAAGAAGGACATCCTTTTCAAACATAGTGCTTAACCGTTAAGTGAATCTTATTGGCCTGCTTTGACGTTCGTCGTATGTATTCATATGCAAAGTCCGAACCTAAAGTTTTTCAGTAATTTAAAATTCAGATATGCAAATTCATAATTGGCCCAGATGGCGAAGAAAATTTTAGGGAGTCTGTCCCACTAAATTATTATTTCTTTAGCGTATTTCTTATTATTCGACGTCAAGAACGCGTTACATATAGGCCATATTTAGCGTGTTGTAGAATTTCAATGATTTCGTGATTCTCAGCAAGTTGTCATCTCATTAGTCATTCCCGAACTGTCGGCAGCAGGTAGTCATCAATGTGTTCACAAGTAATTCTTGACCTGTCGTTAACATTAGGCGTGTTAACAAGTTGACAGACATCCGACATCGTACAATTTTATAAATTCAATTAAATACATCATTGATCACTGATAAATTATTGTGGAAAATTATAAGCATATCTCAATTGCGAATATTCATACTATAAAGTACTTCAATTAATATTCAAGGAAAATCCACACCGCAGTTCTTGTTTAAACATATCACGACCAAGAGGCCATGTATAGTTTGTGGTGAGACATATGATTCTGATACAGGGTTTACTCGTTACACAAGACTTCACTGTGTGTGACAGTGAAAGTGTTTCTCCTTGAGATTTCTAGTGCAACTGCATCGAATTACGCGGTGTGTCGATGAATCTACATACAATTGAACTTTCCGTGTAAGAATCATTACTGTTTCAACTACAGTAGCCTCCCGTTAAGTAAACGACTACGGGATTGTAAGGGAGGTGAATTCCGAAAAACACTGACTTATCGGGTGCCCCCTCTGTACACCCAACTACATACTGGAAGCGTTGACTTATTCAGCATCGACTTAACGGGAGGCTACTGTATTATAAAATGTATTCATCCATAACTGATATAATAGAAATTCAGTAGGTGTGTTACATAAAGTATATATGACAATAGATATCGTCTAACGTAGTCATAACATAATACTTTTGATTGATAGTTTAATTAATGACCGGTAAACTTGTCAAGCACTAGCCATTTGACAGTAATCTTTGAATGATTTTAATCGTTATATACTGAGCTCAATAACAAACACATAATTATGTTTTCTTTTATGCAGATTTCCCGGGAATGTGTTTTGCCTCTACAAAGTGTGCCACCGTTGAGCCCGGCAAGTCTTGGGATCTTTCGCCGTTCTGCGGCCGCTCGACCTGCGTCCCTGGTGACGACAATTCCGGCCGTCTCTTCGAATTGGTCGAGGATTGCGGACCTCTGCCAAAGGCTAACCCCAAGTGCAAGCTGTCTGAAAAGACCAACAAGACCGCCAGCTTCCCCGATTGCTGTCCGATCTTCGAATGCGAGGAAGGCGCTAAGTTGGAATACCCTGAGATCCCAACTGTGGCTACACCTATCGAAGGAGAGCCTGAAAAGGCCGACGCTTCCACTACTCCAAAAGCTTAAATATTTTTTACTTTAATCTTCGACCTCGTACGGTATGGCCTCGCTGCGACGCGGCTTCCTAGTTCTTTCTAGACCGTCATCAAAATCATGACGAAGGATATATCATTCAGGCAACAGTGTCTTGAAGGAGCCTCCGTTCGTGGTAATTTAAATCTGGTAGCGGATAAGATTCCGTTATTTAAGTTGATGGTGGGAGACGTATAAAATTGCAGTGAAGAGAGACAGAAGCTGAGTAAGAAGAAGAGAGGGACGTGCGAGCGTGACAAGCGTGAGGAGAGGGAAAAGGAAAGAAGTAGGAGATGAAAAAAAAAATGGTCCCGATAGATAGACTAGTTTGGCGGTTGTATTGTCAGGGATTATAATTGATAGGTACACGTCATCAGGACGAGGCCGTACTGTATTTCCATTCACTGTTCATGCGATTCGATGCTGTATATGCTCCAGATTTCAATTGGTGTATATTTATATAAGTTCAGAACTCGCTCTTACTTTCTTGTAGTGTATTATACTGCATGTCTTTTATTGATTAATTAATTCTTATACTCTACTGGAGTTTCGAAATTCGATACGTATAAGAGATCTTTTTTAATATTTTTATAATTTTTTGGTAATTCTTTAGAATCATTTTTGCATTCGTAAATACGATCGAAAAGCTTTTTTTTTACAATTTACTAGTCGCTGGGTGAAAACAGGATTTTTCTTGTGTGTCTGCGGCGTAGGTTTTTCTAGCATTGTTCTCTGTTAAATTTTCATTGTCCTTTCTTCTTTTTGTGGTATTTTTTATTGTGAATGATTATACGTGTTTTTGAAATATCGGAAGTAAGACAATATCGTTTGAGTTCGAGAACATATCCCTGCGGAGGACATTTCCGCGTGTGTACTGTAAACGTGTGTGATTGTAACTAAATGTGATTAAATTAATACTTATTTAATGTACAGAATTTTTCATGTCCTTATTCGATTCGACTCCTATCCTTCATCTCTTTTTTTGTTTTCACGAGGAGCAGAATACCATGAAGACGGTTATTTTTGTGGAATTTCGAATTTCGATGCGATGCAACTACTACAATCTTGTTACGCTCGAGGAGACAATACTTTTAACTTTTTGCAGGGAAAACCCGTGTTCCAGAGAAAAATAACAGAATCCATGTAGATGTGGTTTTACCATACATTTGTAAAAACTGTCGAGAATACCAAAAAATATATTCTTAAAAAAAAAGGAAAATTTATGAGCACAAAGTCTAAGAAACCCGTATACTGTTTTTATCGCATACAGAAAGCACTGCAGTGGCAAAAACCTTAATTACGAAAAATAGTGATAATAAATGCTCTTACAATATCTGCTGTAATTTTCAGGATGAGTCAGTATATTGTGAGAAACAAGAAGACAGTTTGTGTAAAATGACGAAGAGTTTAATTGGTAATGTTCTAAGTGGAAAAATACGCTCAGCATATTCTAGGGATAATGATATAGTGGATACAGGGTCCTTGGCACGACATTGTCCATATCATAAACATATTAAATTAATAAAAAAGAAATATTATTCCAAGCATGAAATTGCAAATCTTTCATATCATTATCAAGCTGAAAAAGAAGTCAGGGCCATGGTCGCGCGCCATTGCTCTCAGGAAAGCCTGGAAATTGCCCAATAAACCAATCGATTCGTCTGATACTGCTTCCCTCACCAATCAAATGAAAAATTTCTTAATGCTCATTCGCCTGTGATACCGGATCGCACGCGGAAATATGCAATTTGTTATGTCTGACTGATTCCACACATTATCACAGGATGACAATTACACTGGGGTTAATATTGTTAATGCAACATGTCCTACTGCTGAAATTCACGCATGAAATACGTGCAATTGTTAAATCGGCATGAACTGAGAAGAAATTTATATATAATATTAAAATTTATATATATACGTAGGCAGTATATTAATGTATTATTAAAATTCCTAATGTATCTGATAACAGTCACATTGCAATAGCCAATGTTAATAAATATGCATCGACCATGTATTAAAGACGAATGATAACTTTCAAATTTTTTATTATTTTTTAATCTGCAACACCCAAGAGGAACAAACTCGTTGAGAGATAAACCAATGCAGATGCAAATTTTCAACCTTGAGAATAAACTATCCTATCGCTATACGTGGAATACTTTACATTTTATATCCGTGACTATAGAAATGTCAAAGGAATATAGCGAAGGAGAGAATGGACGATATTTTATCAATAAAATCAGTAAGTTCTTACAGCGTTCACAATCCGCGACGAAATATCTCGACGTACAGCAAAAACTTATTTCCGTCATGCGAAGGCTAACTGAACAAAAGGAACTATGTATATGAAATTCTGTGGACGAGTAATTTTTAGAGAAGGATTTTTGCTTCTTCAATATCGATTACGCTTGGCTTGAGAGTGTCAAGTGCAAAACTGCACAATTATCTCTTATTATATAGAGGCAAAAGATCTCGCTTAAGAAATAACAAAGCATTCGATTTCTATAAGGCTTCCAAGCGTGATGGAAATTTCGTGTAAATGGCTTTTTAGTTAGTTATCGAGAGGTATTTGCTTCCTGGAGTGATGGCCATCAGACAAGTTTTTTTTTTCATTATCCACGAAGAATTGGTGATCGTTCAGTTCTATTCGTCTTTTTTTTCCAGGTCCAACATCACGGTAAAGAAAATTATTTCCTATTAAAGATCGCTGCTCACGTTGGTCACGCTCTTGGTTTTTCCATACCAATTATCCTTCACAGTAAACTTCCCTGAATTGAATGAAATCGATTATTATGACATGATGGTCATATTACTTACAGTGCACGTTAATGGTCATATTGAGTATGCATAAAAGGTATGTGAAAATTTTTCCATAATTACGATTACCAATATGGTTGAAAGAAAATTCACATGGTTTTTAATATCACGTTTGAAGAATTATTTTGTGTTCATATCGGTGGTATGATTAAAAAATAGTAAATACGAAGCCATTTCTCATCAGTTATTTGCTGCAGAACATAGCAGCACATACTTTCCCGTGAAAGTGTTTTATATCGATATAGTCATTCTGCCCGAGAATATTCTAGATGGTGAGAATGGGGGCATACAGTGAGTGGGAGTCATCCTACAGTCTAGACTGTAATATACAGGTATTGCACGTATATATTATGTAGGCAGGAACGTATACAGTTCTATAGAATTGTGAGTATATGGTAGTAAGAGAAGGGACTGAATCAGAAGCAGATAGATAGAGAGAGAAAGGAGGAGTATATGGCAAGTGAAAACGTCTTGTCTGCCTAACTGAGAAGTAAAGGAATATTCCATAACGATTAGTAAAGGATTTTTAAAAACTAAAATATCATATTGCCTTGTTCTTCTTTTAGTGCGCTTTTAACATCCTTGATCAAAAGCTCCAAATCAACTTTGAATTTAACGATCACGAGCATTGTGTAGAAGCGTAACTGGTGGTTCAATTTTTATAACATTTTGCTACTGTAAAATTATTGTTGTTACATTTGGATTATAAAGTTTCTGTTATGATAGTGCTAGATTAGCTTATTAAGTGTAGGGATTATACAAATACTTTGATGGAACAACTATATTTGGAGAATTGTAAAAAGTTATTGTCAGTTTTTACATGTTGTCTAACCAATCATCGATAAGCGTCCGTTTCTCTTTACTTTACTGACCACACCTCTTTGTTACCCGTAATGCTACCAATGTAATGGCTCTTTATTTGGCCGCATCAAGCTGGCCGGCCGTTTGAGTTATGAACGTTCAACCGGAACCTCATTCCAGTTTTAATTCTTTTAGTTCCTTCCGCTTTGTTAGATGCATCTATGGATAGTGCTTTTCCAATAATATATACATTAGTGCTGGGTGAAAATTGCTTCATTAGATCTGTTACATAATTTTAATAAATAGAGTGGACATCAAAACAGGACTTTGAAAATTAAGAATGGCGGAACTATTGTTTTATATACATATATATCTTTGTGTATTCTAAATGTAAGACTTGTAGTTAGGATTGCTGCCAAATAACTAGATGAACTTGACAGTTAAATTTACCTTGTGCTATTTCTAATCATTAGAAAATTGATGAAGATGTGAATATAATCAATTTGGATTGTAACAATGCGGTTTCATTAACTAATGTTTTAAATACCAGAAACTGTTATTCTGATATTGTAATTAGCTGTGGCATATATTTGTATAATCGTCAATATTGTCTGCCTGTTAGCGAGACAGAGGTCAGACTAATAATAAACTAAACAAAAATAGGACTACCCGCCAATTACCGAACCGATATTAAAGAGAAGCACAGGTCTCTGAAGTTAGTAAGAATGGCGAGCCATGATCTTGAAGAAAAAGTGATCGCTTTATATCGGGAAGACAAGTGGAAAGAAATAATAAGTTTAAGAAATGTTAAAGACACATTTGAAAAGTATAGATTATTGTGGGTTTGGCCAAGTTTGGACGATTTACAGTGGATAAAAGATATAATTGCTAGTTTACAATTACATGGAATTATAAGCATTGGTTGTGGCAGTGGACTATTAGAATGGTTAATTCAAAAACATTCCGGTATGTATACAACGCAGATAAGAAATAAATAGTAAACTATTTAATTCATGATACTACCAAAGTATATGTAGATAGATCTAAATTTTGTGTACACCTCACGTATGCAATATTTGAGTGTTTAATTATTTCTTTTATGTTTATTTATTGTGTATGAAAGGTATTGATGTCGTTGGAATAGAAGTGGATCGTGCTTGGTGGACCTGTGGTTATTCGCCGCCATTGTTCTTGAAGAAGGTCATCTTTATCGATGAGGATAACAATAATGTGGAAATACCAAAGAGCCATGCACTCTTATTTTGCTATTTTAATAACGGACCTGCATTTTTTAACTACATCACGAATTACAGCGGAAATACAGTTCTTGTGATTGGACCTGGCGAAGGACGTGGTTCTCATACCGATCCTACGCCATTTGATAAAAAGTTTTTTGATCTCGGTTGGCAGCTGTACAAATTTCGTGAAATTGGAAACACCAAGGATTATATAGCCATATACAGCAGATAACGCTAAGTTACTTTTTTATATTTAATTTACATACTGTATAAAATTTAGCTAGAAAACGTGGAAGCCAAAAATACAAATTACCTGTAAAAGTGAACATTATAAAATGTATATAGATCGCAAAATAATATATGTAGACAATAAAATATAACTTTTTGGAACGATTTCGAAGGCTCTTCAAGGGTGCATATCAATAAATGCACAGATATCCATGGAAGATATGTTTTACCGGAATTTATAACTATATTAATTTTCATATCTCTACGTATGATTAATTATAACGTCAGGGTACTGGTACCGAATTAATTGTTATAGGAAAGTTTGATTTCTCCGGTGATTTCGAAGTGCTCTGTTCATGTTTGGCCATGTGGGTATATAAATTTTCCTTCTTTACCGATCTGTACGAACAATACTGGCAGGAAAACATTAATCCATGGTCCAAACCTGAAACCATAATATATAGTACAGTACAAAGTAGTATAGTACAAAATTGTATGCTCTGATGTAAATAAAAATAAATTATTCTAACACAATAAAAATTGATGTGAATATGATTAGACTTACCTGGATGTTTGTTCTTAAGATGAACTTTATACGTAGAAGATTGAATACAGGCATAACTGCAATGCGGGCAGCTATAAGGTTTTAATCCTAAGTGTCGTAATTTATGCCTTCTTAAGGAATTATGGTCACCCGTTGAGTAACTACATTGCTCGCATGAAAATGGTTTTTCTCCTAATAAGATTGTCGAGTTAGTTAATATTTATCTTGGCCTTTCTTTTAAAACTACTTGTCTCAGGGAAATTTCATTAAACCGGACACAGCTATATATTTCATACGCACCTGTATGCCGCCTAAGATGTAATTTTAGTGCGCTTCTAGTGGATGCTGAGTAGGTGCAGAAATTGCACATGAATGGTTTACAATCTTTGTGTACTGCGTCTTTGTGCAATTTTAGTAATCTTGTATTTGTGAAAACCCTTTTGCATTCCTCGCACTCTAACGGTTCCTTGTTTTTAGCTCTGTGCAGAGCTCGATGATTTCTTAATTGTTTTGTCGTTTTGAAACCTGTATACAAAGTAATGTATTTTTTTATGAATAAACCATTTAACCAATTTTGATATATATGTGGTAGAAACAAATAAATACCTTTTCCACAATTGTCACATAGGTAAGGCCTGTCATCTCCATGTATACCACGATGTTGATTCATCAAATTGCTTAAACTAATGTACAAAAACCATATAAAATTTTATCACAATAAAATACAATCATTCAGTATTACAAACAGAAATACCTAGGTGTTTTATAACTGCATAGATCACAAGCATGTAGTTCCATATCGATAATATGTGACCTCCATAAGTGGCCAGCCACGTTATTCCAATTATTAGATTTAAATTCTACGCACTCGGGACATTGATAAGTCATATTGCTCTTATCAGTCGTTATTACCGCATGGCATTTCTCATGATAAACAATATTTTCCTGAGCAAGCATACGCACGCCACAATCTTGGATAGCGCATCTGTAAGAGTACATATACAGTAATTGAATAGTGCGAATATATACAATAAAACAATGAACAACAACATACACGTACTTGTAGCCAAGTTGTTTTAACTCCACTGAATTTTGTTTATTTGAATTAGTCTTAGATCCTTTGGGTCTGCCTTTTTTCTTTGGTTCTACTGTCTTCATGTTTCCTTCGGTATTTTCTGAATCGAATTCGTTTTCTGATATATGAGTAAACGTTGTGTCTTCAATATGTACAGCACGATCTATCATACTATTCTCTTGCACATGAGATTTTTCCTGGTTTTGAGATTCATTTTTGAAGTCCATATATTCCACGTTTCTTACGTCTTGCTTCAATTCGTGTAAAGCTAAGCTTTTTGATTGATCTTCACCTTGTGGTTCTCCATTCTTTATATGTATTCCTTCCTCGTATGCTTTATCTGATATCGTTCTGACATCGCTCAAAATTGGTATAGATTGTAACCTCTCCACTTCAATATTATCCGCTAATACAATTTGTATGTTATTTATATTCTGCAGGTACTGCTCGTCATTATTATTAACTAATAAATTGTTTTCTAACGTGTGCACGTTTGTATCAACAGTGTCAATAGATATACTCGTGGGCAAATGGGGTTGTGGAATATTGTCAAAGCATCGATAAATTTCTACAGTAGAATTGGAGGTTTGTCTTTGCAAAACTCTCTCGTTTTGTGCTTTTCTTATCGGAACAATTACTTCGGACGCTGATTTCGTATTATCATTTTCATCGATGGATTTTTCTCGGTAGCACAATTTATCTATCATTACTTGAGCCTCAGTTTCCTGTACCTATAATATGATGAAATACAAAATAGAAGTTTATTAAAATGATGCGATTTTTATATGAGAAATATTAATCGATAATCCATATTTAATGATTCTTATACGTACTTGATGATCATGCACAATATGCGAGAGTAAGGACGTTCGAGCATGAAAGGTATTTGTGCAACCTGGACATTTCAGTACCAATTGTTCATGTTGTTCAACAATGTTCGAATGCTCTTTTTCAATATGTTCCATAACAAGTTTATTGTTTAAACTTATGAATGGACACTTTTTACACTTGTAACATTGAAGATTATCATTGCACTTTTCGATTAGCTGTAATAAACGTAGTATTGAAAGTAATTCGATTGTTTAGTCTATAATTAAGATTAGATTTTGAATATTTTTACTATCTGTTTTGGATCTTTCGGCGATTTTGAATTCGTGCATTGATTTTTTAATTGTAAACGGGCTGAAGCGTTTATATTCATACATTTTGTCATGCTCTTTTTAAAATATATATAATCAAACATTAATAAGAGAAAATTACAGAATAAGAATAGAACATACCTGATTACATGGTAGCAAACTATTTGTGCATTTAATCCCGTCGTATTCTCGATTATCTTTCGTGTAATTGTCAGTTTCGTGTAGATTCAATTCCTTGCTTTGATTCTGCATGTCTATCAGCTTCAATACAGAATCAATCTGACTGCTACTGATAGCTGGAAATTCTTCGGTTTTCAAAATAAGTTCGTTTTTGGATTCGTAGATATTTCTCGTCGCGTCGGTATTTATGATTTTCAACTCGTCGCTAAAAGCTTCGTTCGATTTGGCTTGGGACGTGTGATCGGATATTTTCCCTTCGTGTTTTACGCATTGAATATTAATCGGTAATATTTTATTAAAACCCTGGCAAAATATTTGTTTCGATCTCAGATCATTGCCTTTCACTGCAGGAGACAGTAACTGTTGCATTATAACAACTGGTTTCTGTGATTTTGGCTTCATCAAATTTGTCTGTTTAGACATTTGATTGGAATTCAAATTTTCCATCAATTTTGTGCCATTCGCTTTCAATTCCTTATTAACATGAGTATTGGTCATCACAGAGTTTTGGATGGGCAATACCGCAGTAGTAGGATTTACGTCACAACTCAAAGTTTCCAAATTGCTGATCATAGGAACGTCATTAGAATGTTTTGGAGTAATATCCATCCCTGCTGATATGTCGTTGGAATTAATTAAATTTATTCTATCAGACATATCGCATTGGCGTTGAGTAATATTATGAACGCTACGTATATTGTTTTTAACTGTGGACAATTCTTGCAGACAGTACTTTGATTTGGATGTTACTTTATCGTCCGTATCAATACTGATAATAGTATTGGATGTATCCAGATTTTGATTTTGAACCATTACAAATCGTGTTCCGTCATCTTTGGTTGTCAGTTTTAGACGTTTTGCACCATCGCCATTGCTAATCGACTCGGAAGATCTCGTAGCAAATCTTTCACTGGTACAATATTGATCCAAATTTGAAATTAATTTATTACCACTGCTATTATTATTAGTGATCTGATTCTCTCTTGGGGTAATAGCAATAAAACTCGGCTCGGTCTTAATAATTATACCCTGATTCAAATCGAAATTTTGGATACTCTTTGGTGAATTTGTTTTTGGTGCAATTGCTACGGGGCGCATTGGTGTCAAAGTTCTTCGACGTTTTTGACCAACGCTTTGCCTTCCAGGCATTTCTTCGCTTTTTACAGTTTCGGAAATTATTTCTACTTGGCTGTCTCCCATGATAATTGGTATTATGAACGATTATCTGTAAAATAAATTAAAAGTAATATAATGTAATAACTTATAATTCACATACATAATAACTATATTTGGTGTTTTAAAATATTGGGTTGTCCCATATATTCGTAGCGTTGATGCAATAACTGAATGTGCACGACAACGCTACGAATATACGGGACAACCCAATATATCGATAGCCTAAGTTATATATTGTAATATCAGATATTGACTTGTGCTGATGTAAAGTTGTATTTAAGATATTTATTTCTGTTGGTTTTGTTTTACGATTTTGATTTTCCCGCGCTTATTGTGAGAATGACGTAACGTAATGCTACAAGTACAGTTTAATAATATTTGCCGTTTTATTCCAACAATCAAACCTCTCGGTATTTTATACGAAATAAAAACTTTCGACAATACAATCGTTAAGAGTATAAAATATATCAATGCTGCAGTGAATGCATTATTGAAGAAAAAAAATAAATATCGTAAATGGAGCATCGCCATTGAAGCAAAATTACCTTTTTCGGCCCGTAAAGAGGCTACACTACCAAAGCAGTTTATATGAGAAAAATTCAATTCCATCGATGAGAATATTATAAGAAAATCAATAAGATTTTCTATAGAAACTTACCCCAACTTATTTACAGTAGCAATTCGCGTAGACGTCACGAAATATCAAAGTCAGTCGAATATATTATACACGTCCCGAACGCCATGTTGAAATTCTAGAGGCCTGGCATAAGGCACATGCAGGGAACTATTTTGTCCTATGGCGGCCTAATCGAATTATCACGCTTTAAAAACATGATACTGATGATGAATTTTTATTCGTAGAATAAAAATATATACAACCGGAAATCATATCCGATATATAAATACAAAATGAAAAGTTTTTATGTAATTAATTCGTACGAAAATTAAATGATCGGATTATCGTATAACATTATATGGCAAGTTGTCCATTACAGCATATATTAGTAGTTTTTTTAATTACAAAATCTAAAAAATGTTCAAATTCAAAATATTTGTACTTGTTATAGGTCGATCGATAGCTCAGGCAATACAAAAATTTGCTTTTGAATATAATTTGTTTCATATTTTAACTAGAAATTACAAATTTCTCAAATGGTAGTCCTTGTAGTAAGAGTATAGTATGACAAAATAATTAACAATACAAATAATTTATGAATACAACTAATCTTATTTCTACGTAAGGCATATGAATTATCCATTGTTAATGTTCGCGTTGATAAAACAGTGCATATGCAACCCGATCACATATAACACTAACATTCGTTATAATTTGTAACATTTCTGGGCATGCTGCAAGCTCATTTTGTATAAAAATATTAATTTAATTATTCTTTAGTCAACAATTTCTTTAAATAGAAATATCTTGCATAGAAAAATGTATATCATCCGAGGAAACGTTTAATAGAATTCGCTGAGTGATATCTGCTCTTGAGTGTTCACATATCAGCAATCTATGGGCACCAAGTCTTCCACAAATCCCCAGCGATTCTGTTATGCTGGGTACTTTAACACCTGATAAACAAATAACAAAATTTACTTATTACACACGTTGTTTATGAAAAAGTTATCACTAACGTATCTTTCTATTGTCATATATAAATAGATAATGCAATACTAACCATCAAATGAGCATAATGCTTCAAACTGTTTAAAAACATTTTTAAATATTGCTTCTTCGATCCCTGTTCTTGCTATTTCAGCACTAACGGCTTGTAAAAATGTTCTCTCCATTTCTGAACAATGTTTAATAGCCTGAACCTTTGCACTAGCGATCATTTCAGTCAAGGCTTGATTAACATCTTGCATGGATACAGTTCCGGCATCATGAGATTCAGCAATTTCTGTAGCACGTCGACATATATCTAAAGCTCGTCGAGCATCTCCGGATACCGCTGCTACTTTTCTGTGAAAACCAATATCAAATTATATGAGATAATCTCAGCTACAGTTGTTGTCAATCAATTGTGTTAACTACTCTTTCTTTCATTTACCTTGCTACTAATTGAATAGCTTCGCTTCTGAAGGCATTAGAATCTTTTAGTCGAGTAGTTACAATTTCCTGTAACTGTTTGTGATTATAAGGCTGGAAAGTTAATCTTGTAAGACCCAATCTAGAAGTGACACGTCCCATTAAAACTCTTTCAGGAAGATCCATAGTGTTGGCTATTGTTATCACAACTAATTGGGCGTTTAACTTTGTAGGCCAATCTAATAAATTATACACGACATCTTGGCGTTTATTACATAATACATCGAGCTCGTCCACAAGCAGCAACGTCATAGATTTCTTTGAAGCAGGACGGATGAACTGCTTCTCAAGTAACTGATGTGCCTGTTCCCATGTTGCGGTACGGTTTGTTAGTTGTTTTAGTATATGAACATAGGCTTGCCTTGGCTCAGTCAATTTCATCCCGTTAATTTCAATGAACTTAAAATCATTCAATTCACCCTTTGACACCAATTTTTTTAAACACCTTATTACCTCGTTCACTGTTGCAGTTTTACCTGTACCAGGCACACCGCTTATATACATGCATCTGAAATAATAATAAAAATATCGTATAAAATGCATAATATTGGTTTTAGTTATATATGCAGTAACGTATAGGATTATGAATTGGATTATCTCGTATAATGACTGACAACATACCCTCCACTGTTATCCAATAACTTTCTCTCAAGAAATGTGTAAATGTTATTGAACTCCTCTTCTCTGCAAGGTAGAGATTTCGGTACTGCACTAACGTGTAGTCGAGCTCTGGCTTCTTCAAGAGCTGTAGTTGGTTTTAAGAGTGCAGCATTTCGTTGACGCATCGATGGAGTTAAATTTCCGTGTTTAATGCTTGAAGGTGTATGAGATTTTGTAGCAGTTGTTATGCTTCGTTTCGGTGTCGAAAAGCCCAGTTCTTCTTTGGTTTTTGATGCAGCATTCCTTCGGCTAGGTGTGGATGCCTCCGCAACATCTAATGGTTTTGTACTTTTTCGTGGCGTTTTGTGCACTTCCGTATTGTTTACAGTTATTGTTATATTCGGTTGTATGTCGGTATTACTTGAAGAACGTTTAGCCTGTGTTTCATTCTCTCTTGAAATTTCAGTGGAATTTTGTCTGGTTGTCCTGCGAGGCGTTGCAACATTCTTAGTTTGTGATTTTGCAGCTGTTGCTCTCCCAGGAGTTTTCGTTACGACTTGGTCAAATATGTGACAGTCGGAACTTTCGGAATCGTTTTGTTGTTTTGTAACTTGTGATTTTTTTTGTGATTTTGCAGCTGCTACTCTCCCAGGAGTTTTCGTTACAACTTGGTCAAATATGTGACTGTCAGAACTCTCGGAATCGCTTTGCTGTTTTGTAACTTTACGTTTAGTAGGGGTGCTAACTTTTGTTGCAGTTTTTAATGGCGATGGAGCAGTGGTTTCCTCGTTTGTCAAATTTTTTGGAATTAAACTTCTTGTGCGTCTAGTAGTTCTTGGTGTAACAGCTGTATTTTGTTGCGAATATGTTTTTGAAGGTGTATCGCTTGTATTTACAATAATCTGGTTGTTCAATGAAATATTTTCATTATAATTTATCGACTTCCTGGTTCTTAATTTTGGTGTGTTAATTTTAGGCGTTACACCTGCGTCTGTTTCGTAGTGGGCATATTTTGTTGAAGGAGTTCGAACTCTCCTCGATTTTCGTACATCTTTCTGTTCATCAAGTACTTCTAGCGATTTTTCATTTTTATCTTTATCACCGACATTTGTATCTGCTTGCACGCTTATTTTAAGTTTTACAGCAGGTGTTACGGATTTCTTTAAGTTTGCTTTCACAATGCTTTTTGGAGTACTTACTACAGTTTTTCGGCTACGAGTTTCATAATCCGAATCCGAATCAATTTTGTAATGGCTTTGTTCAGTGGATCTTCTCAATTTTATCTTTAATGATGCATCTCCGCGTTTTTGTTCTAGTTTCTTCAGCAAAACCTCAGAGGTGATGCAACCTTCAGTATCCAAAGAATCTGATAAATTTCGCCGCGCTTTTTTTGGAGACAACTCCTTTGCTATAGTTACTTTGCGATTCTTTGGTGTCTCTACTTTATTTTTTGGAGTGCTTAATAATTCTAATTCCTCTATGCGATTACTCTTTGACACAGCTACAATTTTTGCACCTGCATCTTTGACTTTCGTAAATATATCATCTGAATCACTATCAGAATTCAATAAATTTGATATGTCTAGTTCATTACATTTTTTGGGTCTCCGATGTACTTCAATATTCAAAGGTTTTTTAATGACCAGAGAATGACCATTGCTTTCATAAAGTTTGTACGTTGCTGGTGGTCCTAATACAAATAAAGTATGCAAAATTAGTCATTTTATTATAATTTGATAGATCATAATAATAAAAGGACAAATATATATACAATTAAGTTTATGTTTCTATATGCAATATAATGAAACATTTGCTACATTCAATATACAAAAATAGTAGATATATCCCTACCTCCGTATGTAATCTCTGGTGATATACTACGACTTCTGGGTTCTACACTTTCTTCACTTGTACTTCTTGTTGCTCTTTTCCTCTTTTTTGGTGAATGTTGCTCTGTTAAAATACAAGTTTTAATATTAGATATATCTCCTGCACTATAAGTCTATATTACTTCACAATTTTATTTGCAGTATTACTATTTATAACATTATTAATGCTTATGACTTGACTCATTAAAAGCATACAATCAGTTGCAATCAAGAAAAGCTGAACATGAAAAATCATAAAAACATTTAGTATTATAGATCACAAAGAACAAAAAAGTATCCATTACCTTCTCCATTTTTACTTTCGATTGTTTTAGAATCTTTGTTTCTGAGTACATTGGTATGATTACTTTTTAAAGGTGTTCCCTTAGTTGTCGTTCTAGTATGTACACGTCGTTTAGAGTTTTCAGAGTCAGAAGCTGAATTTTCTTCAGATTCTACACTGGAATTTTCAGAGGTTGAAGATTCGTTACGGCGATTTGTCTTGTTGGACATTTTTCTCGTGTTAATGATATTCATGGTCCGAATTAAAATCTGTTTTGTGTTGTCAAGATAAAACTATAAGCAGATACGACATTTGTTCTCCATGTTAATTGTTAAGTCAACCGAATCAACTTACAACCTAACACAACATTCATACTTGCAGAATCCGGATATGTTTACGCGGGAAGAACTCCGTATTTTATGATCAGCTGATACATAGATAGGCAAATCGTGTGTCATGAAAAGTTTAGTCCATTGGGATTGAGAACGTATTGTGTGGACAACTTCAAAATATCATGTAGGAAAAGGGTCCACTTGTGAATACGCCTTAAATTTTAATAAAGGCACCGTTTTATTTCGAGCGCGTTTATGACAAACGTTTGATACTCCTAAGTAACAGAATAAAGATAAGAAATTGAAATGCAGAGTTTGAAACATTGTAAATTCATTGTATATTGCATATAAAAATATGATATAGGTATATAGATAATTAGAAAATCATTTTCTAATGGTAAATAAGACAGTCAACCTATTATCGCTTGAACAGTATAAATATTCAATTAAAAAGTATTCTTATAATTAGGATTTTCCTGATTGTGAACACTACCGATATTTTTGAAATATTATATGTACTATATCTATAGTTAAATTCTAGGAGAGGAAAAATAGAGGTGTTAATTAAAACATAGGTTTTCTGTTTCTTTGAATTTTATTATTGCTTTTATATTGTTCCTGCATTGCAATGAAGATGGTTTTACAAGACGTTTATTAAGATAATACTAGGATGGGGGTGAACATTAGAAACGAATATCTGTTTAGACAAAAAATATTTGATTTCTGTCTTCTGGAGAGACATGAAAAACGCATATATATTATGGAAGAAATTATTTCACAGAAGACCTTGTCGTTTCAGATCCTCATAGGTTTTTCGATTCACAACATTACCAAGTGAATCTTCAAATTCTTCTTCTTGTTCAGGTTGCCAGCGTTCTGCTTGTTTTTGTGCTTTCAATTTCTCCCACAAAGCAAGAGCATCTTCGATTTGCGTAACATTAGCAAAATGTGCTGTATTCGGAATACCTAAACAACGCATACCGTGTGCATGTCGCCATTCTGCAAAGTGTCTTTGAAAGGCTTTTGGTCCCTTATATGTAAAGTTTCCACAGATTTCACAATTGTAACTAATGTTCAGTCCATGTAGCTTGTACAACCAATAGGGAATAGGTTTACCATCCCAACCAAGTGGTAGATTTTTTGGATTATATGGTACTTCGTTATCATCTTCTTCTTCAGATTCACTTGCACTAGCTTCAGCATCAGAATCTCCACGTTCACCTTCTGTTCGTGCCTGTTTTCTCTGTACATTTTCTTTGGTTGCCACACGCTGTGTGGATACAAGTTCAGCAAGTCTGTATACTTGTGCTTCAAGCATTGCTATCTCTTTTTGTTTTTCAGTATCTTTACCTTTGCCAAAGTTTCTGTGTTTATTTTTTGCCAATAAGTTTGGATCGAGTGAAGCTTCACCCTTTGTACTAAAGAGTCTTTGTGCACGTTCTTCAAGTGTACCACCACACTTTAAACCAAGCGCCATCAATGCAGATTTCAATCTGTCTAATCCAAGAGATGCCAGTTCCTCCCAAGAAGAAAATGCCGATAATTCGAGATGAGCTCCGACATTTGTCAAAGCACTTCCTGTTTCCTTTGGCCATCCAGGGAATGAATTAGTTTCCCACTGCATTTCAAATTCTTTAACAGCCTCTTCGAGCTCTGAATTTAAATCATGCAAAGGTCTAACTCTGGTCAAATAATCTGTCAAGTAGTCCAGCAGTAATTCTATGTAAGCACGATAATCTGCATTTTTACGCTCTCTAGGAATGTCAAATAAATGATCAAATGTTGATAAATATGTAATGTAATCGATTTTTTCAATGCCTTTGAGATTAATATATTTTTCATAGCATCCATGAAGGTCAAGATATTTTCCATATCCCTCTTCATCCGTAAATTCAACAAGATTAGCTAGATCATCTGTAGGATTTTCACGCATTTTGGCTAATTCCTCGAACTCCACTGACATTGGTACACTTATCTCGTTAGGATGTCGTCTATAGAATTCCTTTATAGACTTCAAGCGCGAGTAGAATTCAGAGAATTCATTTGGGCCAGAAAGTGCTTGAACCTGTAAACATAAAAATCACAATGTATTTAATTAAACCTATTAATATGTAGTTTAAACACAATATATCAAGGTGTGCAGTGTTATTTTTGTATAATATAGCAATTAGTTAACATTATTTAAGAGACGTTCATAAATCATAACCTAACCTAACATATTCAACAGCTCTCTTGAGTGAAAGTTTGCATATAACTGTCAAATATTTGATGAAAACAGTATAAGTACAACAATTGTATATTGTATCTTACCTCTTCCTTTCTCTGCCCATCTTTGTCCTCATAAAGGTCTTGAAGGTGCACTGTACTGTCTGTAAATTGATCAAGTAACATTTTCAGACGATGCTCTGAATTGATGTTTTCACGATGTCCAGGCTTTTTGTGAAGCATTTCTTTAACCATTGCGTCCATTAAACGCTCCCGTTCTTCATGATAACGACGTTGTTGTTCCAAAATTGTCTCCATAGTTGTATTAATATGAAATATGAAATAAACAATTCTTCCACTTTACACAACTCTGACCACTAGTTCAGCCACGAACGTTGTAATGAAACACGACGCTGTCTGGCTACGTTGTGTAGACGCTCACTAGGGGTATGTTCGGAAATTCACTGCTAGTACTGCGAGCATGATTGTGTCTCACTCAATTGCATTCAGGTAAACAGGGACACGACGATACTCGTAGTACTGACGGTGAATTTCGGAAGGTATCCTAGGTACTGCTTAAAAACCTTTTCCTATTCTGATTCAGCTTACAATTAGATGAATCGAGAGCTGCAGAATAGCATTGCATTTGTATAAAATGAAGAATAAATCTAAAGCAATCAGAGAGCATGCTCTTATCGCTTTTTACCATATTACCTTCTATCATTATCCCAGTATATTGCATCAATGCAGGGCAAGTTCCAAAATTCATTCCTAGTATTGCGAGTATGGCTATTTCTCTCATATGTGTATAGATAAACAGAGACGTAATGACTCGCAGTACTCGCAATGAATTTTAAAATGTATATCCCCAGTATTCAATTTTTATGTGTTTCTCAGATAAATTTTTTGAATGAATAGGGGAAACTTCAAAAGGATTTTTAAAGAAAGATATTTTTGTATCACAGTTACATACTTTATATTTAAGCAATAACACACGTTACATATATACGTATTTTTAATATAAGTATCAGATTTTATTCCTATAGTTTACAGTTTAATCTCTCTATATAAAAACAGTTGCGTCAGCCGTGTCAAAATTCGCAGGTAACAAATTTTGACACGCCAAGGATCATCATTGCGGCGTCCTACCCTTTTGCCGATAATGAAGCGTCCCTCGAATCAAAAGTTTAGGAGCCCAGCATCGTATCTATTAGATTACAACCATTCTAACGCTACGTCGATATTATCCCACTAGACAGTAATATGCTTATTTATTCACGATATAAATTAAAAGTCAGACCTTATGGTTTCGAAAATATGTACGACGTATGTATCTTTGCGCGCGGCTTATAATTACATTGTGTTGCTTGACACGAACCACTTCTTGTGCATTTTTTCACGTTGTGTTCGTGCACACTACTATGCAGTCGCGATGCGACATCAAGTGATGATAGTATGGCGATTTTTGTTTAGCATCTCGTTCCGCCCTTCTTGTATTACTGGGAACGATATCTGTAGTGTTATTTTGTAAGGTATTTCTTCAGTCGGCCCTTCTTTTACAAGGGTGGTAAGTACTGATTGATTTCTGGGGGTAAGTTACTCTTTTGACAATCGCATGGCTGCTGTTTTACTTGAGATCCAAATGCGGGTGGCGAATGTGTGTGCACAGGCGACTGCGATTTACCTTCTGGAGGTATCAAGTTTGTTGGTTGTGGAGAATTAAGAGTTTTCTTGACCCAGTCGGTATCAATGAGGGCATAAGTTGTGACCTGAGAAGTAAAAAATAATATTATTGGTAATTATCAAAGTTTTTACGTGCGGTATCTTTTTCATTAATGCTTACCTGATTTGTAGGCAAGCAACCGGTATCTTGACTGTAAACTCCAGTTAGTTCATAGAAGCCGTCACCCTTATCACAAGCCAGAGGACCGCCAACATCTACTTGACACATGTTGTTTCCTTGTTTTTGTGCCTTTACACACACCAAAGTGTCATCTACTTCGAGTGGTGATTCTGCACCCTGAAGACGCTGCTTGCATTCCTCTGGAGAGAGAAGGTCGACGTCGATACCGTGCATGAGAGCTCCAGCAACGTTGACTAAAATATAAAAAATAATATTAGTGAGGTGTTTATAGATATGGTAATTAAAAATAGAGAGATAAATAGTACATTGTGTATCAAGCAGGCAAACTCGGTCTTTTAACGCCGAGCGTAAATTTGCAATATGCGTCGTAGGCAAGCGCGTGTACGAGCCGAAGACGAATATTGCAAATACGTGAGGCGTGAAAAACCTTGCCTTCATGGTACACACGATACTTCATGCAACAAAAGTATGGTTTACAAGTTTTTTCATGAAAGTACGTTTTTGAAAGTAAATAATTAAAATAATTAAGAAAATGTGGGGAAGTGAGGGGGGGACGTGTCCAGGGCGAAGCCGTGGTGGGGGTGCAGGGGGCGAAGCCCCCGCCAGGGGGTTCGGAGCCCCCGAATATCATGTAACAAAAGTTTTGAAATGAAAAAAAAAAAATTAATTCGTCACTACTATTCTTCTCGAGTTCACTAATTTTCTTTGCTATATAGAAAACGTTTGATACAGTTGTACTGTTATTTCATCACAGGTTATGGAGCACTGAGCACACGCTAATGTTTTGAAATGAAATTAAGGTTAGATTAAAGGTCGAGTAGTCTAAGATTTGTCTGCGGATGCGCAGTACGAATTCGGGCACTTTTAAGTCCTAGGACTTAAAAGTACTCTTTTTTGTACTGTTAGTCACTACCCATCACTGACTTACTTTCACCGTTGCAGAAACAGCTATTCTGGGGACGGAACACAAGCATGAAAAAACGCGTAAAACATGCTTGCGTTGTATAAAGATTATTTTTTTACCTTGTAGGACAGTCTTTCCCCATCCAGTAGCAATGCACTTCCTTCCTGGTACTGGTTGTGGACTATTTCCAAGACACAGAGTGTCTACGTGCTGATCCAGTGCTACAGGGTGTTCCAGAAACAGAATAGCTAAATCATAGCTAGGAGCACCTGGGTAATAACCAGGATGGACAGCAATGGAAGACACCTTGACGATTTCAAATGGAAGTGGTTCTTCGTGTTTCAATTCATAACCAAGTTTCCATTCGCCGGATTTGATCGATACTTCACTTGGCTGCAATCTAATTGGAAAAAAACAAATACTTTTATGAGCACTAGACACGAATCTACGATAATATCCGAATAGCAATTCCAAAAAAATGCAATACCACATAAGAATAACATATTGCGTGAATTCTGCAAATTAAGACATTTAAATGTTAATCAATAAAATTTGCATGATATTATCATATATGATAGAAAAAAATCAATTGCTTCTGATCACTGTACAAAGTAGTATTTCTCAATTGTCAAAAAGACCAAACTGTCTTCTACCTAAATAAATAATATGATGCTTACCCATCAACACAATGAGCAGCTGTCAGAACGGCATTTGGTGTTACAATGGCACCTGAGCATAGCAGCTTTCGGTCTCTGGTAGACAGGATCATCGCTTGCCATGGAATTTCGCCAAAGGCAACGTCAACGTCGCTCAAGCCGCTTGGACGTTGTACCTTTTTTTGTGAAGGTGAGAATGACATGAGATAGCGAAGACAGAAAAGATAGAAAAGATAGACTTAAGGTGTCCAAGTGCCAGTAACCATTAACGTTCATCCTGATGTACAGGTGACAATATCGTACGTGAAATTAGAATTCTCATAAGAAATGTCCATACATGTACCCATAGATTTGAAACGTATACGGTGAAGGCATTTTTATGTTAACAATACTGTTAGATGTGATTTTGCCAATTATATCATGCAAGTAGCAAAGTACAATAAGACTGCTATTTTTATGCGACAGATTTTTGGTGCCATAGTTGAGAGAGAATATACTTTGTACGTGAATGGTGTACGTGTAATAAAGTATAGTATAGTAAAGTAGAGTAAAGTAAAGTCAGTGAGATGTAGAGTAGACGTTCGTGCAATGCATGGTTGTGGTCACGTATGTTTTTTTTTTGTATAGAGGATAAGTAGGTCTGGTGTCACATCCAAATTATTAGATTTCTTATTTGAACAAAACTCTTAAATTTTATTAGGCACTATAAAATAATATATATAGACTCATTGAACACAGAAGTCTGTCATGGAGTATTATTTCATTTGCGGCAATTGTAGTAGCTAGTGCTTTTATTAATCACTTCTACTATTAATAATATTGCAATAGCTAATCACAATAAAGGACACTTACTTTGTTCTTCAAGCCACATTGACTTCCAGGCGTATGGGGTTTTATGACGGTAGGATTCTGGTTGCTCGAGGCGGAATCATAGTTTTTCCCTCCAAATGGATTAGGGAAGTTTGGCAAGCTTGGCAAATTCAGGTTCGGTAAATTCGGGAAGCTTGGTAGATTACTGAAAATACCTGGTGGCTTATTTGGGATTTCAGGTAGAGATTCCGGTGGTGAATCAGGAATACTAGGGTTCAGGGAATCATTAGGAGCTTCGACTGGAATTCCTGGTTTCTCACTGGGCTTCACGAATGGATTATTAGGCAGGAGATTGGAAACGGTCTCGGTAATTTGTCCAGGAATATTAGAGATCTGTGGTGGCAGTGTGGGAAACCTCTGGGGAACATTGAAGCTGGGACTAGATTCGAAAGTTTTTCCAGGTTGAGACGATTTCGTGGGGGTTGGTCTCTTAGATGGTGTTTTAGTTAGGTTTAGAATTTTCGGAAAACCTTGCTCATCAAATCCACCATTGTAATCTGCGGGAAGGTTACCCGTTGGCCACGGGTCCACGTAGTTGGGATCACGACAACACTTTCCAATGACTCCATTATCCGGATTCTTACAATTCTGTGAGAAATTATCATTCGATAGCGATCAATATAGATCCCTGTCATAAAACTTCATTTTTGTGTTTTGAATATCTTAATATTCATTAACTTTATGAGTGCTCTAGATTCATATACGAGTACTTACGCTCAGTGGTACTCTTCTCTGAAGTTGTTGACTGCTCAATGCAACGGGTTCCGGACTGATGACTCCTTCCAGGGTACAGAATTGTTCCTCGACACAAATCAAAGCAGCTGCACATCCAACTTGGAAAGGAGATTCTTGAAGTGGTACGAATGTTGGTCCAGGTGTAGGAGGTGCTTGTTTCGTAGGTGGAGGTCTTATGTCAGGAACAGCATCACTTGGATGGCCTGTTAGGGAAGAAAAAATTTTCATGAAACTTCGAAAGTTCCTAACGTCTAGTCGGCTTCGTCGATTATAATAATTATCTGGTATCATTACAATACCTTCGTGTGGTGGCAAAGAAATAGCTGGTACATCATTGGAAGATGAATCACCAATAGGAGGCAGGTAACCATTATTCTCCGCGGAACCTGACGATTTGACACCAAAACTATTTCCGTTACCATTACCATCACCACCGTTTAGGTCTTCTTGAGAGTTTTCGAATGAGGATCCGAAAAGACCACCATTTTGTTTATTCTGTTTGTCAAAAAGTCCACCGCTAGAAGATGGTCTGGATCCTGCTGATGCACCAGCATTGGCATTAGAACTGGCAAAGCTTCCGGAACCAAAGTTTGGACCTCCTAGAGTAATTTATAAGTGATGAATCAGCATTAATTAAATTAATACAATAATTTAAAAAATGTGTTAACCCTTACCGCTACTAGGACCACCTCCAAATGCAGGTTTTGAATCGAAAAGACCACCATTTTGTTTGTTCTGATTATTAAAAAGTCCACCGCTGGAAGATGCTGATGCACCAGCATTAGCATTAGAACTGGCAAAGCTTCCGGAACCAAAGCTTTGACCTCCTGGATTAATTTATAAATAATGAATCAACATTAATTAAATTAATACAATAATTTAAAAAATTCTTTAACCCTTACCGCTACTAGGTCCACCTCCAAGTGCAGGTTTTGAATCAAAAAGACCACCAGAACTGGGTGTAACATGAATTAGACCAGAACTTGGTGATCCAGTGGCAGTGATCAAACTAGGTGAACCCGTTGGAGCAACATGAATCAAACCACTTCCTCCCTGACTGTTGGATCCTACTCCAGTACCAAAGCTGGTTGAGATAGTTGATTGGCTACCGGATTGCGCAGGATTGAATCCGCTCTTTGATTGATCGATATTGGAACCGGGTTGACGGAAACCACTTTGGCTTCCGAATTGTCCAGACTGACCGAAGCTGGTCTGAGACTGATCACTTCCGGAATTAGCACTGCCAAAACTGGAGGAGCTCGCGAAACTTCCGGCAGAAGATCCGGCGTTACTTGATGATGGGAAATCGACCCCCTGAACTAGTCCAACCTTCGATGGAGCACCAGAATAGCCTTCTAAGGTGCAACATACTTCACGATCTACAACGCACTGTTGAACCTGCAACATCAATAAAAAACAAGTCTTGTTATGGATTTTTGCACCTGTAAGAAGTAACAGCACTCATCCATTCATCAAATTCTTTAGAGATCCTTTCGCTCGATTCTTCTTATTACGTATATGATACATGAGTTCATACTGAGCGAAATTGTCGGGAATTCCGAATCGGACAAAAAATAGCAGACGATAATAGGATAAGGAGAAACACGTATGATTTCTGTGCTAAAAATATTACATCTTGCGTGAATTCGAAAGAGCGCTTGCTGGTGAGAAATTCCGGTTCTTCTACATACCCACGCAATTCAACTTCTCAATGGCGTAGCTTTCTTTTTTCTTTCTTTCTTTCTCTTTTTTTTTATTCATGTCCATACCGTTTTTGCATACATTTTGTACAATCGATGGTAAATTTCCGGAAGTCAGTCAACCGGGTTCAGACAAATTTCATAAGAGTCTTCTTGTTGCAATTCGAATGGTAGTAAAAGAGAAAGATTATACTGAGCTTGCGTAGAAAGATCATTAGTACTATTATTTATTATCGTGTACCTGAATGGTCGTTATAAAATTTCAGCAAGCGACGAGTTAATAAATATCCTCTTAGGAGTGATGATGGGATCAAGTACATACTATAAAAAGATAATTGTCATCTTATTCCTAAATACTGTCTTCGATAATCCCCTGGCTATTGAGATATTAATTGGATATTAATTGATTCTCTTACAATCGAAGTGTGGTCCAAGATTGAAATTCCATTCGATCGATACGTGAATATGGTGTAGCTGATTAACAGGCTTGTGTCTGGCAACCGCGTCGATATACAATCAATTAAGAATCACGTATAACAGGTAGGCAAGATAGGTGATATTCGAAAGTCAATATGTAAATTCAATCGGGAGATTCGATCAAGAGAAATGGCTGGACAGGATCAATATTACGATTATGAAAAAAAAGAGTCTTTGGCTAACGCGCTACGTCTATTCGACGAATTTTATTAATGAACTGTTGAAGTTTGCAATTACTTTTTGCACATTATTTCTACCTCGTTACACCTTTGATATTGTCATTACCAGTCATCCGATAGTAAATCTTGATTTTTTTTAATTTCTGGAAAAATCACGGATGACTTTTACGATTTGACTTTCTTGCAAACACGTGCCGCGGGTATTTTAATATTGTCAAAGCATTTACATCATCATCTATTGATAATATGTATTTGAATAGGTGACAGCTGTCATGGCGCAATACCTACTGGGTTTATGGGTTGCCATGAAATCGATTGAATGTCATTTACAGTGAGACCTCGTGGCTGAGGTTTCCGAAAAGGCGCAAAGTAGGTTATGGCAATCACGGAGGTCAGATGATTTGAATTCATTCGTAGACGATTTTTTTGGATAACGTTAGTTCTAAAAATTCCTTGAATATTTATACCAGTTGGTTTTCACTTTGAAGCGTATTCAGTGAGTTTGATATTTCGCAATAACAATTCGTGAGTGTAGTTAACGTACCTACCCTATACCAAATAATTAACGATTATCTCAGTAGATTTATGAAGTATGTTTACAGGAATTTTATCTGTTTAGAACAAGAGATGACCTGTGGATTATAAATGACTGATAATCATCGTAAGTGGCTGTCATTTCGAAAGACGTCCCTAAAAGAAATTGGCAAACTAAAGGAGAAGGCTATCTTGGTATTGCCTTAGGAAAATAAAGTCTGCGCAAGACTTAGATTAGCCGTGCCTAAGTCCAAAGTCCTTTGAAAGACGCCGAGCAATTAATATGGCGTAATCGGCGAATAAATAAATGAAACGCATAAAGTTGCTTCCACTAGTGAAATGTTAAAACGACAAGATAAGCAAATGCATATTTTCCTATTTTCCAAATAGCGATAGACTTGCCTTTGACATCTTCACAACCCGAGAATACATAATTACGTTGGCTATAGTAAGTATATAGGAGCTACCATAATTTATCTCTATATATAAACGAGATGATTACTATTTTCAATAATGAAGCAGAAATCGCAGTTAAATAGAATCACAGTCTATTTCACAGGAGCTGTTAAGTAAAGAATTACATAACATGAAAATGCTGCAAGCCGTAGAAGCCATTAAGAATACATTCTCGAAGGTTGCCCGACGACCTTAGGTGCGATGAACCTCCGCAAGACAAGACATTATTGCTCAGTTTCATTGATTGATAATATCGACTGATTCGAAGAAAAAGAAAGCAATACCGTTAAGCGTCTTGATGACTTCCGTAATGAAATTTAAAAATCTCCAACTATCTACGGAATGCGGAGAGAAATTGTTGACCATTATATTTATCATTATCAATACCATAAACTGACATATCGAACGTGAATGCTTCCAGCTGAAAACCCATCTATTGACTCACTTGCGTGAAAGTCTTTTTTTCGCTTAATTCCATAAGCTAATAACCCTTGTAAGCACAACCAATCATAAATGGAAAGTGTTTACATTACACTGTTGCATACACATGTTTATGTTACTGTACTTATTATATGGTTGAGCTTGATTTCTATAATTTTCTATAACCCCTTAATATTTCCAAACACAATTTTGTGCTTTGAAAACTTAAACCTCAACTTTGCAGGCATAATATATGAATTATATTTAATAATTTTAATATCAATTATTTGACTTACATTGGCGACCAAGGTAGTACTGATACTGATCTATTGTCTCATAAGATCTATTGTGGGATAATGTAATTCCTTGAAATACAAACTGATTCACGTGGCTGTTTGTGGAATCTTCTGAGATCATAATATTGGCAATCGATCGTGGTTTGAATAATACATAATAGTAGCATGCTTGTTTCCGAGTGAGGCCTTGTACCACTCATGCATTTGCTGTACTTTCCGAAAATTCATGAACGCACGTAACATGCGATATAATAAGGTACTTGGTTCGACACAGCACGGGCGTCGATTACCGGTGTAATTTTTCTCGCACACGAAACAGCATCGTTATTCATTGAAATTACCGCATTAGCGCGCCGTGGACGTCCGAAATTCTCGAGCTCGAGTGCAAGCAGATGCAACTGATTTTACGCGTGGTTATTTATGTTCCGTCCAATTGCAAAGCATTAAAGCAGGAACGCTTTCCCTTGATGATTTTAATGACTCTCAAGTAAGTACGTTTTGCGACCTTCGTCAGGCATAATCGATCTTGTATAACCTTATGAAATTCAAAGCGTGCGCATTTTTTCTGCCAAATCTATTTGCTGCAATAATTTGTCGTAATATTCAAATGCTATAAAAAATGGTCGACTCTCAGTAAGAATTGTCATGTATTTACATCGCGTGGGCAGATTTCTTAAGTGGAATTCGGCGACATCTTCGAGATAACGAAAGTCTCACATTTACTTCTAATCGATCGTAAAGATCGATTATATTGTCGTATCGATACGCATGGTAAGGAAACGTCAAACGCGCAGAGATAAAGTATTATAATTGAGACACATTTGGACTTCCAGAAATCTATACAAGACAATTCAAACTACAGGAATTCACTTTTATACATAATTCCGTGTAATAAAGAACCTTTAATTTGATTTAATCTCCTTCAAGTGACTTAACCTATCTGATTTGTTATTCAGTCCGACGGTGAAAGAAGTTTCGTACCGACATGTAAGAGAAGCATAAACACATGGACCGGTCTTAAATGCGTAACGCTCGCGTTAATCGAATTCCGGCGTCGCGTAGCGCCGAGACGTAGACGCATCACGCGTAGAAAGTAATCGGTTGCGAAGGTGAAGAATCAGGAATGCTGTGATGACTCGTGGTAAAAGCGTGCCTCTGGTGCGTCCATTGCGTTGGATGTCGCGTCAAGCGGCGCCAAGAATTCAAAAGAGAGGACAGGAGAAAGAATTTCGTAATCGACCACGTTGCCGTAGAGAATCTTTTTGCTGCTACATAACGAGTCGCGTTCTTGTCTCTTTGGAATCTTTATGTGGATGAGGTTAAGTGAACAAAGTGAACACATTAGATGAACGCCAAATGGATATAGTATGGTGAGTAAAAGGAACTCTATAGGTACCAAATGATCTTTCCCGATTCGAAGATCGCAATAGCTGTGACATAACCTTACTTTCGCCGATCTATCAGACTTCGCATAAATAAAGAAATGCACGATCGAATGCTCAACCTTCGACCCTATGATAACCGCTGATTCTACCCTCCTTACTAGAGAAGCAATCGCAGGTGATCATAGTTTTTCTTTCCTTGACGTTATCCGCCTATTGATTGCACAATAAATTTTGATGCTTTGACATTAATTGCTTCCTGGATATGAATAAAATAGGTTATCGTTTACGCGGGATAATTATAAGATGTCTAGGTTTGGAAACAGACAGTTTTCTGTACAGGCGGCCATTTTCAAATTGACGTTAGTGATTTTTTATTCGTGGGGCACTTCGTACCGTCCTATGCTAATATATGGTAATTCTTTATTCGCGCACGTAACCGTTAAATATTTAATTGGTATCATCAGCAATTTAGCGAGATCGTACGACAGTTCCGCGACAATCTTTAATATCGTAAACTTTCCAAATTGGGAATAAAAATTGTGAATCTTCCGTTTTCGTTTGGCAATTAGGCGTTAATGTATGTCCTTTGCATGAGACCAATGATCTTATAGCCAATTTCTAAGATCGATTAATGATTGATTTATTAATTTAGGTAAATCTGTAGGTGAAACCCGCTCTTTTCCTAAGCGTTAAGTATGTAATGATAGAATATTTTCTTGACTTTCAGATTTATGGTTGCCCATTTGTACACTGCTGTTTTTATTCTTCTATCTTAAAGGATTCTATGTTGATCTATGCAAGTTAACCTCGTACGTGTTTCGAATTATAATGGGATGATCCTATACTTAATTAGAAATAGAATTCATAGAGTATAACTGCGTCCTGTTGAAAAATATTATACAGAGTTCTGACTGTAAATACTACAGTCAAATATTTTGTCCACGAGTAAAATAAGTTTAGGGCCGGGGGGGGGGGGGGGCATCTATTTTTAAATTTCAATATAAAAAGTCCCTTAGATTTGACATTTTACACATGGGTCAACTATGGATCACCCTGTATCCTCCGTATAGGTCAATGTGTATTTAGTCGTTGACTCCTTTAGTGTGTGTTAATTTGAATGTCTTCAAAATAGTGATGACTTCAGTAATCGGGAATCTTTCTATGAATATGAAGTGGACGAAAAGTATTAGATTTTTGTGGACTAAACGGTACATCACTCGTTTCGATATACGACGAAGATTTTTGTAGTTAGATTATATATCTGCGAGAGTATTGTCAAGACTAGAACCCTGACCGCAGACAAAGACTCGTAATGGGCGTATAGACTAAGTAATACGATAATAGGTATGCGGTTTGCATTGACATTGCCTGGAAGCTTACTAATGATTATGCCAGAGGATGACATAATCCTCGATTGATGTTGCTGAGAAATGTTGCGGTGTTTCCATTTATGTGAAGTTTACGATTTTTTAAGGTTTTTAAAATTGGAAGTCTTTAGTCTTTTGTATGGAGTATATGAATTTGTTTTGAGACTTACCCCAGTTCGCACTTGCATCACCCCTTGGCCATTAGTGTTGACTTTTCCGTTGAGACAAAGATTCTTTGTTACGCAGATTTTGCCTTCTCCACTGCAACTGATAGTTAGGCTGCCTTCGGGTTCGACAGGTTCGATAGGTTCTTCCAAATTCTGTTCCGGTGTCTTAGGCAATGATCCCAGTCCACCAGTTGATTGACTCGGGAACGCAGGAATTTGTCCAGGTCCTTGCGATGGACTTCCTACTGGCAATGCGCCTTGAGCAGGTATAAGAACGGATGAGCCAGAACCAGGTTTCAGGAACGGATTGGATGATCCTACTGCGATTGGTCCTTGGGAACCAAATTGATGTGAACCAGATGGGAACGATGGTACTTGTGGAACTTGAGAGCTGGATGATCCTCCAATTGGTTGTTGAGAACTAATTTGTCCTGGTTCAGCAGATGGCTGTTGCGGTACTTGAGGTACCTGGCCGGAACCGGGTTTCAGGAACGGATTGGATGATCCTACTGCGATTGGTCCTTGGGAACCAAATTGATGTGAACCAGATGGGAACGA